>CM021110.1:422092263-422246545 GCA_007115665.2 Sequoiadendron giganteum | reverse complement strand
TCCCTCCATCCATCCCTCCCTTTGTCCATATTTCTCTCAATGTCCATCCCTCCCTCCCTCCATCATTCTATCCCTCCAACCCACCCCACATTAACTAGATAAATCCCCCATCTCTCTCAAGTCTCTCTCCCCCTCTATCTCTCCCACCCCCCCTCTCTCTTAGGTCTCTCCCTCATTTTATCCCTCCCACCCCACTCTCTCTCACCCTCTCACTATCTCCCTCCCTATCTCCCTCTGTCTATATCTCCCCCCTTCTCTCTCTCTCAAGTCTCTTCATCCCTCTATCCCTCACACCCACTCTCTATCTTAGGTCTCTCCCTCCTTCCCTCCCTCCATTCCTCCCTTCACCTCTCACTTTATTTGTCTATACTTCCCTCTCTCTAAACCTCCTTCCCTCCCTCTCTTTCTCTTAGGATTCTCCATCCCTCTATCCCTCCAACCTCCCCTCTCTCTCTCAAGTCTCTCCCTCCACTCTAATTAGATAAATTCCTCTCTCTCAAGTCTCTCCCATCCTCTATCCCTCACACCATCTCTCTCTCACTCTTAGGTCTCTCCATCCCTCTATCCCTCACACCCTACCTAGAAAATATCTCACTCCCTCTCTCTCAGGTTTGTCCCTCCCTCTATCCCTCTTATCCCCCCTCCCCCACCATACCTATATAACTATCTCTCTCTCTCTCTCTCTCTCCCTCCCTCTCTTAGGTCTCTTCCTCCCATCCTACCTAGATAACTCTCTCTCACACACACACTCCCTCCCTCTCTCTTAGATCTCTCCCTCCTCTCTCTCCCTCTCAGGTCTCTCCCACCCTTCCTAGAAAACTCTCTCTCTCACTCCCTCTCTCTCACTCTATATATATTATAATGTAGTTTATAATATATATGTAGTATATAATATAATATATATAATATTATATATACTATATATAGTATATTTAATAAATTTAATATTTAATGTAATATAGATATTATGTATTATTAATTATAATACAAAATATTTTAAATATAGTAAAGGTAACATATATCCTTTTTTTTGACAAAATCAGTAGCCTCAATATTTGCCTCAGGGTTGCCTTGGGATTCGTCTTGGGGATGTCATACCTCGAAAGTCAACTAAAAAAATGTGTTTAGAAATTTTCCATAGTTTTCCAAAGTTCGCCCTTGTGGCTGACGACTTTTTTTTATCCAAACTTGGTGAAACAAAAAAGGTTTATTGAGTAAATTTTCAGCTTTCCACCAATATAAGATATGCCTTATTTTGAATTTAATAGATAATTATTATTGATTTTCTACATGCATTACAACTAAAGTCCTGATTGATAGGCTGATTGAAAAACATTTATAATTCTCAAACTATTTCATATTTTTTTAATCCAAAAGATGTATATTCTATGCTCCCCATACTATAGGATAAAAAAATTGAATTTCATAATTTTTTGACCAAGTTATGTTGGTAAGAAAACCAAGTTCTAATATAATTAGAAAAAAAATGCAGCACATCTGAGTATGTGTTCTCTACTTATATTGAAAATTTCAATTTTTATTTTATTTTTTCTTGTACTTAGGTTCATCAGACATACACTTGCTTTTTATTTTTTCCTAAAAAATTAGTACTACTGTATTGAAATTTCAAATTTTCACCAAATAGACCTACCTTTCTCCAACAAATGACTAGAATCTTAGAAACTACATTCAGTTTGATACAAATTTTGTTACATATTTTTCAAATCATTTTAATAACCAATTCAAATTTTTATGTCAAGTTGTCTAACTTTGTTTTTCTGAATTTTTATTGCCACTTAAGGGCCTAGTTTGAAACCCCATGATCCTACACTGCCCCATTAGATCTTGACCATACATTCCTCCTAAAGTTTACTAAATTCAAGCATTCTTTCCTTCATTCCAATTCATCATCACTTTATGCTAGGTACATGTTTTCATAGGCATCTTCAAGAAAAGTAGCATCCAAATATCACTATTCATTAGAGAAAATCAAATCACAGTGGAGTTTATGGTAACTTTTGATTTTATTGATTATGTTATTGTCTTGTTTTAAATTTTATTATGATCTCTATATAGAGGTGATGAAGAGAGAAAACAATAATTCGCCAAATTTCACCGAAATTCGCAAAATACAAGATTACAATGACTGTTAATGTTTAACTCGAAATTAACAATAACTTGTGTTGATTTGAATCAATGACAATTGGATAATATTAAATTGCTACATATTATCTTACATTCAAAATTGAAAGAAAAACAAAATATCTTTATTTCAATTTCATGAAACTTTACATTACATTTCCCAAGCACTCCATCTCACATTCTACAAATTTCTCTTCTCTTCCCTATACCATTCCTTTGATCACAATTTATTCTTCTCCCTACTGTGCCATTATTCCTTTGGTATTTGCTATCCAATGATAAGGGCTTTGCCTTGTAATCCCATTGAATCTCCTTCTTCTACATGGATCAATTCACCTCTTATTAAATTTGTGAATTGTGCCCATACATCCCTTCCAAGCCATCTTTTGCCTCCTGCACAACTTCTAACCCATCAAAACTTCATCCTTTGATTTTAATAGGGCACAACCTTCTTAGTTTCCCTTCATGCATGAGCTCTCACCTAACACTTCATTTATCCTCCAATCTTTTGGTGTGACCTTTGCAAACTTCAACCTATTTTCCACATAAATTCACAAGCATATAGTCATCTCCTTTGCATTACTCAACCTCTATCAAAATTAATTTGTTACATTCACATCTACTTGTGGTGCGGCCTTTGTTGTCTCCTTTGTAAACTTTGTTCATTTGCAACACTTTCTCTTATAGCCCACACACCTCCTTTCAAATTTATGGTAGCTTCTAATTTCTACATAGCATTAAATATTTCCTCCACAATCTTAAATTTTTTTTTTGTGTGTATTCATTGCACAAAACCCCTTCAATGATTTTCTTGTATATACATTCCACTTCTATCCTTCATCTCTCTCTACGTATCTTGATTTGAGATTTTACTTGGCTGCCCCTATAAAGCAATCTATCGATTATGCTAGAATTTTATTGAAACATGCACATCTATGGGGCAATTATTTGAGGCCTTGCCAATTCTCCTTTACAAAGCAACCCCTTGCCTCTATAAGTCATGCCCCTCCTCTCCTTCAACCATGTGTACCTTTTCCCATTGTCATTCCATATGTTCAATAATAATCCTTTGTTCATGATGAAATATGAAGCATCCCTCCCAATGGGTATTTGAATCGACCTCAAATGCTATGCATTCATTTGATATTTTAAAACACTTGATGAGATTTAGATTTTGCAAAGAAATCAACCATACCTTAAATAGTATAATTTATTTCAAATGCTTACTTGGAAATTTTTAACTTTCTAATAACTATGGATCTCATCCATATATAGGAAAATAAAGTTAAATTGTTTATTTCCTATTAGTAAGTAATTATTTGAAACTGATTAACTTCAATGCACCGAAGCTAAAGATGTGAATCAAAATGAAATGACAAAGTGTTGCTCAAATTTGTCTCAAATGATCATGAAATTGAAATGGAGCCAAAAACCAAAATGAAAACAATAAAATTCTAAATCATTTTTTTTTATGGTGATCACTTGTGGACTTGGATGCTTCTGTTGTTGTATAGACAATTGTCATTGCAAAAAAAAATTGACCTATTAATGCCTGATACAATCGTTAGTCTTAATGAATCCACGAGAGGTAGTTAAGCCATGTCACAAACTTGAGTGTTGCGTTGCACAACATGAGGAGACCAAGAATGCACACATTGCAACAATCTCCCCAACTCAAGCGAGGGGTTCCAACCCATGACCCAGGCTTGGATACCAATTTTTGCAAAGATGGCTGCCATTGCACCAAAAGATCAACCCTTCTAATGCTTGATACATAATCCATAAGAGGCGGTTAAGCCATGTCACAAACCCGAGCGTTGTTTTGTACAACACAAGGAGACCAAGGGTGCACACCTTGCAACAATTGCATCAAACACGCTGAGTAAGAAATTTATGAGCATGGGCTCACAAAGGTGGAGCTGAGCGATTGAATTGCCCTTTGAGACTACGAATAATATCCAAAAAACTCCATCATTGATAGCCCAACCTCCTTCACTAAACAACCCGACCTCCTCTGCCAAATACTCCCTCTTCTTCTCTCTATGCCCTCCTCTAGCATGTCTTCACTACACTGAACCCTTGCAACCTCCATGTTGCAATCATACCTCGATCCTCATAAAGATTCCACTTCGTCTATTGTAATCTATCATTACCATAACACTTTCCTCTATGCTTCCCACTCTCAATCACTTAGGACTTTGCGCACCTACAATGATACTTTTGAGCTTCTCACTTGCCCTTCTTCAATCCATAGGTTTCGTCGCAAGATGCCTCACATTCAGCGATTTGCTTATGCCCCCAAAACCTCTGCTCACTTTCCTCTACACCTGCAGGTCCTGGTGTCAACTTCCTCACGACCGACAATTTGCCAACACGCTCAAGACCACTAACTCTGATACTATTTAATAAAGAGAGAAAACAACACTTCCCCAAATCTAGCCCAAATATACAAAATACCATATTAAAATGACCATGTTAACGATTAACTCAAAATTGATAATAACTTGTGTCAATTTGAATGGATGAAAAGTGCACAATATTAAATTGCTACATCTCAACTTACATTCACATTTGCAAGCAATAAAAAATATCTTTATTTTAATTTCATGAAACTTTACATTGCATTTCCTAGGCACTTCATCTTCTCACATTCTACAATTTTCTCTTCTTTTCCCTATACCAAACCTCTCCTCATAATTTCTTCTTCTCCCAACTGTGCCATTATTCCTTTGGTCTCTACTATCCAATGACAAAGGGCTTGGCCTTTGTAATCCCATCAAATCTCCTCCTTCTACATGGCTAGATTCACCTCTTATTAAATATGTGAATTGTATCTCTTGCAGATGGGATGCAACAACCCATACATCCCTTCCAAGCCATCTTTTTCCTCCTACGCAACTTCAAAACCATCAACACTTCATCCTATGCCTTTAAAAGGGTGTGACCTTCTTAGTTTCCCCTCATGCATCAGCTCTCACCTGATGCTTCATTTATCCTCCAACCTTCTGGTGCGACCTTTGCAAAATTCAACCTCTTTTCCACATAAAATCCCAAGCATATAAATTCATCTCCTTTACATGACTCGACCTCTATCAAAATTAATTTGTTGCTTTCGTATCTAGTTTTTGTGTGGCCTTTGTTGCCTCCTTTACAAACTTTATTAATAAGCCACCCCTATACATTCCGCTTCTATCTTTCACCTCTCTCTACGTATCCTGATTTGAACTTTTACTTGGCCACCCCTATCAAGAAGCCTATCGATTATGCTAGAATTTGATTGAAACATGCACATCTATGGGGTGATTATTTGGGGCATTTTCCAATCCTCCTTTTCAAAGTAGCCCCCTCCTTTGTAAGCCACGCCCCCTCCTCTCCTTCAACTGCACGTTCCTTTTCCCATTGCCATGCCATATGTTAAATAATAATCCTTTGTTGATGCTGGAATATGAAGCATCCCTCCCAATGGGTATTTGAATCGACCTCAAATTCTATGCATTCATTCGATATTCCAAAACATTTGATGAAACTCAGATTTTGTAAAGAAATTGACCACACCTTAAATAGTATAATTCCTTTCAAATGCTTGCCTAGCACAATAACTATGAATCCTGGCATCCATATGTAGGAAAATAAAGTTAAATTGTTCATTTCTTATTAGTAA
Organism: Sequoiadendron giganteum; assembly: GCA_007115665.2. Classification (NCBI taxonomy): domain Eukaryota; kingdom Viridiplantae; phylum Streptophyta; class Pinopsida; order Cupressales; family Cupressaceae; genus Sequoiadendron; species Sequoiadendron giganteum. Next base: position 422,240,742 of record CM021110.1, on the reverse strand, counting down.
GTAATCATTTGTAATCGATTGACTTCAATTCACCAAAGTTGAAGATGTGAATCAAAATGAAATGACAAAATGTTTCTCAATCTATCTCAAATGATCATGAAATTGAAATTGAGCCAAAAACAAAAACGAAAACAATAAATTTCAAAAATATTTTTTTTGTTGATGTTTATTGCTTGTGGACCGGGATGCTCCTGCATCAGGAGGTTTTATCTTTGTTTAGATAGGAAGTTTATACTCTAGTTTTCTTTCATTTGTATTTAAAATAATTAGAATTATAGTTTTTAATCATTTAAATGATTGTAAATCCACCCACTTGTTGAGTTTGACCTAGGAGAATTTTTCTCCTATTGATTCAATATTCCTTTTAAACCTATTTTAATATATTGCCACTTTAGATAATAGAGTATATCACATTGAATAAGGTAAATCAAGAACTGAGAGGACATATTGTACCAAATGAAATCCATGTCTAGATGTAAGATGCATGCCCATAAAATCAACACATATATGTGGACTCAACTCCCTATAGAATGCACAAACTATTCCACATCTAAAGTGAAGTATTAATCTTGAAACACTCCAAATTTAATGACATGCCAAAATTATTCTCCAACATCAATTCTAGAGCTAAACTTCTTAACCATCTTTGCATTTAAATTTCTACCTTAAAATTTAGTTGTAAATTGTCATTCCCATAATAATCAACTATTAATCTAGATCAGTTTAAATGCTTATGTTTATACATCTTATTGGATTAACCTAGGTATTTACTTTATACTAGGATTATTATACATTTTTAATCTCCATACATGTTTAATTTAATGATGAGTAAAACTCAATACAAAAGAATTATTAGTGCTATATATACAACTTCCCCTATGTGTTAATAGTTTGCATTATTAAATGAATTTGTTAATAATTTGAAAAAGTTAAAATTTATATATGTAAAAAAAATTCAATATATATATTTTTTAAATAGAATAAATAAAAAAACAATTTGTATGTTTATCGATTTTAATAATATAATTTAAATTTAATGAAAATTAAATTAAATTTTCAGAATGGGATTTTTAGTAGGCAATTAAAATTATTTACAAAAAGAAATAATAAAGAGAAAATATTTTATAATTGTAATGTTTAAAATATATATATCATACTTTTCGTATTCATTTATAATTATTTGGTTTTGATACTCTTTATCTAATGATAGACATAGAAATGACACATATTCTATGGATCAATCCCAGCCTTTAGTTTACCTGTTTCCTATTAAGACAAAATCTAAAATTGTGAAACTAACCATTAAAATTTTAAAATTCAAATTCAAATCTAGGATCATTTGGTTCTCTCAATGAACGTTATGTACCAAACCAAAGCACAAAGAGTTTATTTTGAACCTCTATACTATATTTAAAGGGCTAGACTGAGTTCATTTTAGACATCATTTGTTTTTCTAGATCTCTTGCATCTTAGAGCTATCATTTCCTACTTGCCTGCATTATCAAGTTTATTTATCAAAGAAAATATATTGTACAAGAATCCATGAAATCTTTCATGTTTAAAGGTGATGTCCTTGATTTTAATGTAGCTATCAAATCAATATCCTTATATGGCTACTAACTACAAACCATGAAATCTTATAATACTTTTTATTTGAGATTGGATAGAGGACATTAAAGTTAGCTAAAGGTGAGATTCTAAATTTTTTTGGAACATAGATCTATGGACCTAGATTAATGTTATGAAAGGTGTCTCAACTTTACTCCTAATCTTATGAACAAAAAATAACTAGTTTTTGGGCTATAAAATAGAAAAAACTCAAATTTGAGGTTATAGAGGTCATTTATTTACCAAAATAAATATTCCAAGTTTTAAAAATTGATCCAATTATGCATAAAATGTATGTTTATTCAATATCTACAATTAAAAAATAGGTCCCCCATGCATAGAAATGTAAAATTATCTATGACACATAAAGAGACGTGAGAGAAAGTTACACTTATTGACTAATGTATGATGCTTGTTATGGCATTTCATAAGTGTTGAACACCAAAAATACTGAGAGGGGGGTGAATTAGTATTCTTTGAAACCTCTTAAAAATTTAAGAATTTATTTGACATAGCATATTCAATCTGCAGTAAGAAAGGAAAGCATGAAATCAACCATCAACATCACATAACACATGAACACCAGATTTTTATGTGGAAAACCCCGAAAGGGAAAAACCACTGTGAGGATTAGCTCATAATATATTATAACTGGTTATAAGATATTACAGAAGTGCTCACTATAGGTGGACTCAATGTTCAAGTGGACTCACTACCCATTGAAAGAAGAAAAGATACAAGAGAGTGGTGGCTCACAGTTAGGGTTTGAACTATTACAAATGCATCTACAACATGATGGAATGTAGTTTCATTGAAGCTCAATATACAAATCCAACACACTTCATTACTATTCTCTAACACTTTGCTTTGCTCTACACTTGCATTAATTTTGCATAATTCACATCAACTACACTTTCATATTCACTAACATCTTATATCCAAAAAAATAAAAAATATCTTACATATAATATCCACTGCATCCATAAAAACCTACAACATCAATTAGGTTGGCCTAATTAGATGTATCATACAAAATATACCTTCTCAGCTCAATACACACACATACACACTTTACACCATGATTTAAGACTTATAACAATTCAAAATAGGTCAACATGGACCTATAATAGCTCCCACATAATGGATCAATGCTCATTCAAACTCTGGTCTACCCAAAACTTATTAGTTTGGCACCAGTAATGACCTAACATCAAAATTCATCAAATATTCAACCTCAAACCAACACATACAACTCAAAACTTCAAGCCACTTTCAATATAGGTTCTACTAACACCTGCCAAAATCTCCATAAATCTACAAAGCCACATACCAATCCATGGAGAGATGTAAATTCACAAAAACATATATACTATGTTGGAAATCACCGTCACTGCCAGACCAAAACTTATGTCATTCATAACTTCAACACCAAGAGCCAAAAAAATGTGAAACCCTAAATATAAACTCATCTAACATCTAAAAAAATTATTTTAAAACCATAGAGTAAGATTCTGCACAACAGACCAATGCAACCAAAATACCAGATGTCTTGTATATTGAAGTACCTAATATGACACTTGGCCAATTTTAATTTTCCTCTATCTTCACTAGATCAAACCTTATTGCAAATATCCACCGAATTACCATCTTCAAACATGCTCATACTATACAAAGTGATCTACACAATGATCTTCGTATCGGATCTCAATGTTGAGATCAATGACAACACTAAATTGCATACTCTACAACTTGTGCTTATACTCCATGCTCATACTTCATGCTCATGTTGCCAATAGGCATATCAATGAAAAATTCCTTAATCTGACAACAATCTCCCCCTTTTTCATTGATGGAAACATGCCTTAACTATCTCCCAAAATATTCTCCCCTTTTGACATCAAGGGCAAAGGTGCATAGTTATGTTCTTCCCATATACCGAAACCCCCCCTGATTGATATGCACATATATACAAGAGAGTAGAAAATTGAAAACTTTACTAACTTCCCCTAACGGTGCTAACTAACCAAACTAGATCAAAACATGTATTGGAAAATTACCTTAAACCATCCACATATGTACACTACAATCTGAACAAAAAATTGAAATGCATAAAATAAAATATAGTCACCCAGAGGAAGTATTTGACTCTTTCATATTTTCCAGGTGTGTTTTCTACTCCTGCTTCCCTTCTTCCCAACTCTTCTTGGCTAGGCCAAGCATTTTACTCTGGGTCTCCAACTCCATCAAAAGTTCTTCATTGTCATTTGGAGTGCTAGGTACCGGATTTAAATTTGAAGATTTTTCAACACTCAACAAGGCACTAGAAATAAGAATGAACTTAGCGTTCACTAGATCCCTGAGATGACCAAACTACATTATAATCTTCTCCTTCTGAACTTGCAATTGGAAGAACTTCTCATTTAGGTTCTCTATTGTGTACCTTGTGCTTCCATCCAAGTCTCGTTATGGATCATAAGCAAAAAAAGCTTTGTTAATTTGGGACTCAATTAAGTCCATCTCATCTTTTACACTCTTTATAAATCTCATCCATTTCATACAAAATTGAAATAATACTTTGGCTTTTGCAACACACTCCTGCACACTTTTAAGATTTTCTTGATTTTTTTTGTGTGCAGAGGCGCACTTCTCAGTTATGTCTAGTAGCCTCTTGTCATTCACCTTTTTATATATTTATTTCTCTAATTTCTCCTTCAATCCACTAGAATACTCCTTAAATGAGTGAAGAAAAATTTCAAATTGTCCATACTAGATAAAGAGTCATTCGCTAGCACCAAGTATTCTTTCTTGTAGCATCTTTACCACTTCATCAATAAGTTATATTCTTTTTTGATGCATTTTTAAAATCTCCTTCTAGTTTAGGGCATGAAATGCATCACCTAGTTGAAGCTTTTATAGTGGAGATATTTTTTCCATGTCTACATGCCCTTGTTGCATTGGAAGTTGCAATAACTGAGCAAATACCACTAGTTGAAACTATAATTGCATATTTAACAAGTTCTTTAATGAATCTCCAGAGGTACCATAAGATTATCCAATAATCTTGGCATTGTCCTCTACACCCTTTTCCTTGTCACCGGTATTAATTGGTGTCTCCACATCCTTCTTCTCATCATTTTTGAATGCATCCTCATCCTTCTTCTCTCCAAAATTCTGCTCATCACTCTCTTTTGTATTTACAAGCACATCTTCACCAGTAGATTGATCTTTTTTACCTAGAGGCATGTTTGTCTCTAGGTGGCCTTGAGCATCTTTTGCATTTGCCTCAAACACTAGAGGAGGTGTGTTATGTCCTATAAGTACATCCTTCTTCTGAGCTTCACTAGTTTTTTCTCCTGCAATGGTGTTTTCTCCCATTGGAGGATAATTATCAATTAAATCTTCAATTGCAACATCTTCTCTAGTAACATTCTCCTCACTTGTAATGTTCTCTTTAGCTATTTATTCCACTTTCAGAAGACTATCATCAATATCATTTTGTAAATTTTTTTTTCCAATCTCATGCTCATGTTGAGCATCACTATGTTTCTTTTCTTATGTAATATTTACATCCAGAGTTGGCATACCAACAAATATTTCTTTTGTGTCAAGTGTCATTCCTAATATTTTTTCCAAGTTGACAACCTTCTCCACAGACTCATTCCGGATCCTCTCAAGATTATTTTTATCTCTACTCATAAGGGTAGTTACCCTTTTCTTTGTTTAGAATTCTTTATTATACACTTGAGCCAATGTGGCTTTATTTTCATTTGAAAGAAGTGCGCTAATATTTTCCAAAGGAAAATACCGCAACTTAGCTTCTTCATCAATTGCCTCCTGTCTTCTTGCAAGTAATACTTCTCTCAACTATTTAGGCAACTACTTCTCAATATTTTTCAAGTTGACCTCAAATGCAACAATGTACTTAAATATTTCTTCTTCTATTATTTACTTGTCAACTTCATCCATAGTAGTATACAACACAATAGTCTCTTCTAACATTTCATGCTTCACAATCCCATTGAATAAAGTATCAAGTTTCATGGGGCTATGTGTCCTTACTAGGTCCTTATTCTTCTTCTTTTTCTTGTCATCCAATGACTTGTTTTCTTTGTCAGACTCTATCTTATTTTCTCTCACGTGGATCTAAAGGCTTATTTTTCCTTTTCTACCTCTGCCTCATCATCTGTATACACAATGCCAATCTTTTTCTTCTTTATACTTGCTTCTGCTTTTGAAGCTTTTTCTTTCCTTTTCAAGACTAATTGTGGTCCTTATTATTATTCCTCATCTTCCACATTTACTCCCATGTATTTTTCTCTTGTAATTTTCTCTTCATTATTCTTCTCATAGGGACCATTGTTTGTCGTGCTACTGAAGCAACCTTTTTATTTTTTAGTCCCTTTTTCCATTTCACTAGAGATTTGTTCTCCTTTATTAGAGTACTTGTGGATTCTTTTATTTTCTCCCTTATAACAGGCTTAGTCCTAGAGGACTTTTGGGTAACCATAGGAGTGGTAGCTATTCTACCAGATCTCCTTTTGGTGGATGAATCTCCTAAAGAATCAGACATATCTTTAGCCTTCTCTACATCCTCCTTTAGTTCAAATGCCTTCACAACTATTTCAGTCATCTTCTCAACTATCTTGTTGATTTTATTTTTCCTTTGGTCTCTATGGACATTCATGGACTTCTCCTCATAGGTTCCATACCTTTCTTCAAAAGGTGTTCCATGGTTGGCTCAATACATAATCTACAGTCCCCACAATGTCTTCTTCTATGATCTCATATCCCACTTTTGGGATACATACTATATGTTAGGTCTCAAAAGTGCAGGTTTTGGACCTTAAGAGGGTGCTAGGATCTTAGTACACTTTTGGATAATGAATGAGGCAAACAAGGTTTCTTACTTCCTACTCTTCAAGCTTTGCTAAACCTAGGTGGGTGTATTTGAGTGATATGGCAGATTTTGAAGGCTATGATCTCTACTCTAAGAAATCTACTCACAATGGCACATGGGGTGAAGTAGATGCAAGGTCAATTGTTAACTACTCCTACTCCTAGTACTGAGATTTGAAATATGAATGTTTGAATAAGATTTTGTCAAATTTTAAAATGGAGTTGGTATGACCAATGCCTACTTCTATTGGGCTAATAGAGTCAAGAGATGGATTATGATTATGGAGACAGGCTTTTCTGAGATAGGTAGTTCTGCTTGCAGCTAAACTCAAACAATTGGGCACTACGAATGTCTACACCTTGTGAAAATGTGCAAGTAGGCTAGTTATTTGGACTCTTCTCAGTGATCCTAGTGATATCCCTTTATGCTACTGTGAAGTTGTGAAAGGATTTAATTCAAATGTGAAAGGAAACCAATCAAGGTGATCTCTTAAAAGGACTTTAATCCAAATAGGAACCTATTTAATTAGAACTCTTAAAATGAATTTTAATTTTCTTGCACATAGAAACCAATCAACAACACCACACAACTACAATAAATGTGTATTGTTAAATTGAATGTATATCCACACATTCAGTTTGAATAACCTAAACAACCACTTTGGAGACAACCAAGTAACATATAAGCATATAAATCCACACAACTGCTGAACACTTGAAAACAAATCAATACTTATGCTTAACCTTCTCCATTATATTCATCTTCAAATAGTATGCATCATAACAAGGGTTTTTGATATAAAATAAATGAGCAAGATTTTGCATTCTATCTTCTTATTACGCCTACTCTAAAATGAAAATAATGTGATGATGATTTTAATCACCACATGTCCAACATATATAGCAATATTTTGAAGAGGGTACACCTCTTCATAAGTGTCTTTTGGAAATACCAATTAAGCATTAAAAATTATGCTCTAATGAGCCATAAGTGAACTTTTGTTATATGATTTAAATATCCCTGACTCATATGTGTATCAACCTCCTTTGAAGCATTCCTCACAGCTATCTCCATGATGATAATCTTCTCCAAATTCTCACACACCTCATCTAATGTTGAGTCCTCATTCTTGGCTGCTTCCAAGGCTTCTTGCAGTATCAACTAGCACTCATTCATCCATGCACTCTAGCTCTTCAATTCCCCATCATCTCTGAATAGTGAAGGCACCCCTTCCTTTGAAGCATCTATGAATTATTTAGCATCCGCCTAAAGTTCCTTATGATAGTCCTTATGTTTCTTCATAATATCCTCAATGGTTGTAATGGCTCCAACGTCAAAAATGCTTCTCTTTTGCATTTCTTGGATATTTTCTTGAATTCTATCATTTATTCTCTTATGTTCCTGAATAGCACTATGACTCTTAGAGTGAGCCACCCAAAATTTACCCATCCAGACCATCAGGTTGTTGTGCCTTTTTTGGAGCACTACATGAATTGTGTCAAATCTGGCCTTGCTTACTTGAGTCTACACATCCTCACTTTGATCCTTTGATTGGGAACCTTCTCCTTGAGTTAACATTCCTACAGATCCATTGAATGCATTCTTGACTGTGTCTTTTAGGAAATAATTTTCTTTCAGCACTCTCTCACTATTTAACTTGCACATATCTTTCTCTTTGATCAACATTTAAATCTGTGCTTTATTAAATTTGGCTACATTTATGCCAATGCCGGTTGTGACCACAAGATTAGTCTCTCCTACTTTTAGTGTCATCACATGACCGAATGCCTTCTCAGTATCAATGATTACAAATTTCTTATATGGGGGATATAGTGCCCAAATCATAAGAGAGTTCTCATCAGGGTTATACCTTGATCCAGTATATACTTCTGTCACACCTTCTGAGCCGAGCTTGTTCTTAGCATCATTATTATGCAGAAAACTATAAAAAACAAGAGCAGAATTCAAATCCAAACAAGGGAAATCATCACACCAGACTCCTCTAATAATTTTCTTCCTCTTTCTCGAGTCATATTCTTCATCTTGTTCTCTACATCCACCTTCAATGTGCTAAGAAATTGATTTTCATTGTTGGGTGTGATGTTTGTGACTGAGTCCCTTATTGCCTTCCCCTTTTGCTTGTACAAAAAGGACCTAAATTCATGAGACTTGATAAACTGATCATTAGAAACAAAAGACTTATATGCCAATTTCCTAGTATCCATGTCAGATGATTCTTCTACTTCTTGTTCCCTGTTCGGAGGTTGATACTCTTCAATTCTTAGTTTGGGGATTTTGTCAGGATGGCCTCGTGGTTCCTATTCATTAGAAGATTCCTCACCAGTAGAGGACAACATCTTTGCTTCTTGCATTTCCCTCATCTTCTGCTTCATCTCTCTATTGTAGTTGTCAATAGCCAATCCAACTTCCTTCTCTTCCATGTTTCTGATTATATCATCATGAGGATATGGTATATGGTCATATCCACCTAGATTCTAGTTTTTCCTTGTAGATGCAATATAACCCTTGGGATCAAATCCCTTCCTTGGTGCACCCTTCTTCATATTGAAATGCAATAATTTATCCAAGATAAGATCATACACTTCCTTTGATACCATAGTAAAATCTCTAAAGCACAATGTATTGGGCATAAAAGATTGCTTCTCATAGGCACTCAAAAATTCATAACATTGGACTAGTCCAATTTCCTAACAACATCTAGATAGGAAATCCTATTTGGTATAGTCTTTGGTAGCAGAAAAGGTGTGCCCTCAAAACCATAAACTATGATCATGGTGGAATCAATGTAGCAGTACCAATCGCCTCAATTGTGACCTATAGGTTTTGGTCCATTAAAATCCTACGGCCTTAAAAATATTTTGATTTCATTAGACAATGAATAATCACAAGGGTGATCAAAAAACTTATAAAGTGTCTTGACAAAGTATTCCTCAAAATGAACAAAATTGGAATTGAAAAACCTATTATCCCAAATGGAAGTCCATAGTTGCACAGGCAATGGCTGACCCTCCTTATCCAATTGTGTGATTCCCCATTCCTTTGGCAACATTCCTAGTTCTTTCCCATAGTACAGTATCATGTGCATGAGAGGGGAATAGTGTTTAAAATTTAGTATGGGGGATCCATTCTTGATGGTCATTAGCCCTGAGTTGATCTCCTTGATAATATGTGAAGCATAATCAAAGGGTCTTGCATCATGACATTGTATATCAGCAACAATTACCATTGGGCCTAAAGACACGAATTAAAAAGATTTTATTCCTATCACTTGGAATACTAAGAAGTAAGTATATTTCAAGTAGGGCTCGAACAAATCAACATGAAAAGGAGGCCCTTCATAATTTTCAAGCGGAACAAGATCTCTATCTTTCCTAGGCCTATGTAAGGGTAACCTCCATCCTTTATAAGTTGTATCCATTCTCCAATATTCATTCTCCAAACCCTTGTGTACTATGGGCTCATCACACAAATCATCTAGGTTGAAACTTTCACTGAGTGCGGTCTTGGATACATGTATGAAAGGCTTACCTTGTAGGTTGCAAATAGCTTTAAGGTCTGGGTCATAATGTTTGGCCAAGAGTTGCATAAGTTCTACATTAACAAAGACATTTGGAACAACCAGTTTTCCTAAATTGTAATTCCAGGGGTTGCACACTGGTTCAAACCTATTTTTCCGACAGTAGTGGAACATAAACAATTCATACCCCCTAATAGGAGTCCACACATCACCTATATGCTTACATTTATGTTCTAATTTCTCTACATCAACCCTCAATTATGCAAACCTTCTAGATTTTGGTTTTGAGCCAGGCAACTAATCAATGAGGTCTTGGTTTAATTTTTGTTTTTATTTTGGGACCATCTCGATTTTATGTTTCTTACTCTTGGATTGGCTACTTTCACCCTGTTGCTTCCTACCGTTTGTTTTTACAAAACTTGAACATTCCATTTCAAAATTTCACAAGGTGGTAGAATTGAATTGTAACATCGATTGTAGAAAGACTTAAATGTGCTTAGTTGTGTATTTCTGGCCACACTGAATTCCTCGACTACCGCTCGATCTCCTGTTCTGTCCGCTACAAATTCTAAAAATTCTTTTGGTTCAATCCTTTTCAATCCGTAAATATTTACATAAAGTTCATTTGTGCAGCCATTAATGTCCACCACTGGAATTGAATGCAATGGTCTTTTTGAATTTTGAAATGTCAGAGTGATACAAGAAGGTTGCATCGATGAAACCTTCCCACTCTCTAGCCAATCTATTTGCTTTTACTTGGTGCCATCTTTGTTTATACATTCATAACCAATCGCCAAGACATAACTAAATGTCTTTTCAATTTAAAATATCCCTTTAGTTCTTTTATTTAATCGATAAGAACACTCAATACTTTCACCGATGCGGTGTGACAACCCTTTCTCTTATTTTCAACTCCTAGTGTTTTGGAGAGAACATTACAGAGTCTACCTGATATCAATGTGTTTTGGATCGCTAGAAGTCCCTTTGGCCATCACCCAATGTCTTTCCGATGAGTAGAGGCCATTCCATATCACCATCAGGCTGACATGAACCATCACCAAGAGAATATAATGACTTCCTGATGTATTTAGTTTCCCCAATGTGTTTCCTCTATCGCTTTGTTCACTAGGAAAAGTCGATGAGAGTTTCCCTAAATATCATTCTCATCGGTGCAACCCTCATAGTCAGAGAGATCTGAGGGACTCAACCCAACCATACATGTCTCTTTGACAAAATAGTCCTCCTATTTTATCGGTGAGAGTATATGTGTTTCTTTTCGATGAAGTCTCCATCGATGTGACTCTTGAGCTTGGTGTGATTTAGAAATTTTCCTCTGACCAGCTTATTCTTTCCTATAAGTTCCCATTGGTGAAACGTTATGCATTATCTCCCTGACTATGTACATCTACCACCTTTTAGGGTATTTGGTTGCTGTGACTTTGTGTACGTTTTCCTGATATGCATAAAAAATTCAAATAAAGGGTTCTATGACTTGTTGATCGAAAAGACACACATATGACAATGTTCCAAATATATACCAAATACTCACGATATGAGAAGCAACTATGCTATATTTTGGCTTGGTAGGAAGTGACAATGGAGCTGGATAAGAAAATGACAAATGGCAAAAGAGGGAACTTGTAGAACGAGGAAGAAAATTCTAAGACAAATAAATATAGGGAAGACCAACCCTTATTATGACAAGAATCAGTTGCCTTGTCGTTTTTCTCAATTGTGATAAAGGAAATGTTTGTATGTGAAAGGACATATTCATGGGATCATGGGATATGAAATGGATCTTGTCACAAAAATTCTAACAATTTGCATTAATCATAAAATTAGAGTTTGGTGAACCTCTATGGGGACTAGGAGATATGTGGGTGGAGGGTGGTGAAAATGTGAGACTTTTCCAGTACTAATAGTGGCTCTGATTGGGGATGAATGAGTGTGAGATCATTGAAAGAATCTAGAATAATCTCTAGGAAGTAGATCATGGATGAAGGATGGAATGACATGAGAACCCAAAACTACTGTTCATGGAAATAATATATTTCAAGAAGTACCTCAAGAATTGTCCATGCACCAGCAATTCTTGGCCTTCTCCTAAACTACTGTGCATGGAAACAATATTTTAAGAGGTTTGTTAAGGATTGTTCATGCACTATCAATCCTCAATCCTCTTTATGACCTTCAAGAAAAGAAGTTTTTAAAGAACTGCCCATGTATTGGCAACTCTTGTTCCTCTCTTGTCATGTTTTGGAGGTAATATGAATCTTCACCACCTTTACCAGCAATGACAAAAGGTTCTAACCATAGAGCTTCAAATTTCCCATGCTTACCTTTGTCTTGATTCTTGGAATTCCACATGAGAACTATGTCATCCACTTCAAACCTTCTATTTTTAGCCCTTCTATCATGTAGGTATTTCATCTATAATTGTTTCTTCTTATTGTGCTACTGAGCTTGGTTCTTGACCTCATCAAGTTCCATTAACTCTTCTATCAATTCCTCCATAGGTTTAGGAACGTCTAAATCTTCTTACAAGATGAACTTACATATTGGTATTAAATTATGTGAAGAAAGCCTGGCTTGGGTCCCATAAACAAGTTTAAAGGGTGATTTACCAATGAATTTTTTTACAGTGATCCTATCTACCCATAAAGCTAGTCTCAACATGGACTCCCACACTTTTTTGTTATTATCCAACATTCTTCTTATGATCTTTAAGATACTCTTATTGTTGGATTCAGCTTGCCCTTTTTCTTGTGGATGGTATGGTGAGGAGTATGAGATTACTATACCATAAGATTGGAAAAATCCCTTGAATTCATCTGACCTAAAACACATCCCATTATCAGTTATAATTCTTGCTGGTACTTTGAATTTGGTGATGATGTTCTGCAATAGAAAGTTTGTTATAACCTTACTAGTTTATTGCTTGGTGGGTATAGCTTCCACCCATTTTGTGAAGTAATTTGTGGCTACTAATATCCATTTGTGTCCTCCACTAGATTTTTCTATAATTTCCCCTATGAAATCAATCCCCCATTGGTGAAATGGAGCCTCCACTTATAGAGGTCTTAAAGGCAATGCCCCTTGATACTTTAATTTTCTAGAAAAATTTTGACATGCTTCACATTTCGTAGTATAATAATAGGCATCATTGAAAAATTTAGGCCAATAGTAACCTACCCTTAACACCTTATGTGCAGTGGTTTTTGCAGAGAAATTCCCTCCACATAATCCTTCATGCATTTCCTTCAGCACATTCCTTGCTTGACTTTCATCTAGGCACAACAACATAACACCATCTCTATTTTTCCAATAGAGGTCTCCTTTCATGAACACATATTTTGAAACATGTAATTTAAGTGTCCTTTTCTTGGTGTTATTAAATCCTTTAGGATATTTCATGTGTTTAAGGTAATATACAATATCAGTGTACCATGGTGTGTGCTCAATACTAGTAATCATGTTATCTTTATTATTCAAATTACACACTTAGGCAACTTCAATATTTGTTTCAACCATTAATTTGGCTAATCCTTGTCCTCTTACAAGCTTGGTGATTAGGATCTCAATGTCAAATTCATGGACTCTTTTTATCCATCTACACCTACGGCCTGTTGCTTCAGTTTCTATAAATACATCTTTTACTGCAACATTAGGCACCTAAGCTATCACCTTTTCTCCTACCAGATATGATCTAAATTCCTTGACAACTATCACCAATGCATATGCCTATTTCTCTACAATATCACATTTTAATTTTGCATTTTGGAGGAATTTGCTGAAAAAAGAGATAGGTTGTTCGTACCCCTCATCATTATTTTGTAGCATTACTACTACAACTATGTGATAAGATGCAAATGAAAATATTTGAAAAGGCGTACTGAAATTAGGGACTTCAACACTAGGGCCTCCTTGATTTCTCTTTTGATGGATATGAATGCATCTATGGCCTTAGCTGTCCAATCAATCTTTGCACCCTTATTTAACATCTTTGATATTGGTTTCACTATCTCAACAAAATTTGATATAAACCTTCTCACAAAATTGATTTGTTCAAAGAAGGATTGGATGGTTTAACTGTCTTAGGATAGGAATCTTATAAATGGCTTCGACCCATTATAGATCAATTCTTAGCCCCTTTTTAGACACTATATGCCCAAGTAGCTTTCCTTTTGTTACTGCAAAATGACACTTTTTGGGATTCAGAGAAATGCCATATTCCAATGCTTTGAAAAATATCATTTCAAGATGGGAAACATGATCTTCTGCTTTCTTGGAATAAGCAGTGAGATCATCTTGGTATACCACCATTATTGCATTTATTAGATCAACAAAAGAAACATCCATGGCCCTTTGGAATGTTGCACTAGCATTTATGAGTCCAAATGGCATTCTAACATAGGCGTATGTTCCCCATGGTGTGGTTAAGGTTGTCCTATATTGTTCTGATTCTTTAACCTTCACTTGGTTATAACCTAAAAATCCATCCATAATAGAAAGAAACTCACAGGTTGTGATCTTATACAACATAGCCTCTATATTTGGAAGTGGGTAGTTGTCCTTAAGAGATGACACATTCAGGTTTCAGAAATCTACACAGAGCCTTATATCTCCATTTTTCTTTCTGATAGGCACTAAATTAGAGACCCAAGATGAATGTTTGATAGGCTTGATAATACCTCCTTCCCTAAGCTTCATAAGTTCATCATGCATTTTAGGTACTAAGGTAGGATTTATGGGCCTCTATTTTTGTCTAAAAGGCTTTGCATCTGGTTTCAATGGGATCTCATGTTGGAACAAATCCTCTCCATAAGCCTTAAGATAATCATAAGACCATGCAAAAACATGCTTATATTTCCTTAATAATGCAATCAACATCCTTCTGATTATAGGGCTTATCCTTTTCCCAATATACACCCTCTTTGGTGCCAATTCAATGCCTAAGTTGATTTCTTCAATGTCTTCCTTTTTTACTGGTGTTTGTTTCATAAGGGCCCAGTCATTTCCATCAAACAACCTCTCCAATGTCACAAGTCCCTTTGGAATTTTATTAGTTTTGAGTTGAACAACTTCCTTTCCAAATACAGTTTGCTTGCCATCTACTTCTTCTACAAATGCATTAAAATCAATTTCTTGAGCTTCATACTGATCAATGCAATGTAAGAATTTAATTAGACCAGTATCATCATTAAAAAATTTCCAACTATAGATATTATCAGGGATTGCAGGTCTTGTTTTGAGCTCAACCTGCGAAATCCCTGCTAGAGTGATATCATATTTTTTCAAAGCTACATTCACCAAGAAGTTTGCCATTAAATTCTTGGACCTATCTATCCATTGAACAAAGAAAGCATCAAAAAATTCAATGGTGTCCCATACAACATTTCTATACTTCTTTAGCCTTTTATTTTTTGTAGAATACTTTGATCTTACTTGTGAGATAATCAATTTAGAGTCTCCAAAAATAGTCATTAGTTTAATTTTGTGTTTGACAACCATGTTTAGTCCAATCAGTAGGGCCTCATACTCTAGTATGTTATTCATGCATTCAAATGTCAATAATAATGAATATTTGAATATTTTACCCTCAGGTGAAATGAAAACCACTCCTGCTCCATTACCTTCTTTATTGCATTCTCCATCAAAATACATTCACCATACACCATGCTCATTCTTGGAGACATCCCTATTAATTGGATTAGTATTCAACAATTTAGGGTGTGAATGTTCTATCCCGAAACCTCCCAAGTCCACATCACATAAGCAATTCATCTAACTTTGATCAACATATTCCATAGTATGGTTCACTCTTGGTTCTCTATATAATTTAACTTCTTCACCATTTATTGGTATTGTGGCATAAGATAAGTCAAATTGCACATTTCTTCCCACTGAAGCAGTCCATTGTCTTGACAGGAGCATCCCAAAGTGAGTGGGTGTGTCTATTACAGTTAGGTCAATTTTGTATGCTACTTGTGGATAAGTGGCCTACTTCACTTCTACATCTTTCATGATTCCTACCACTAGGACATGCCTACTATCCATAGCATAGCATTTACCACCAGTAATGTCTACCCACATACCAAGCTTTTTCATGACTCCTACTGGCATGATGTTAATAGTAGCTCCCGAATCAATCATGCAATTTCTCACAATTTTTTTGTTTATGAGTAATGTGGTAAAGAATGGATCCACCTGTGGGGGATTCATCAATGAATCTCCAAGGTAAACTTAAAGGAATTTTACATCTCCCTACCTACCATTAGTGATTTTATTGATTTCCTTATTCTCCAAGTGTGCATTTTTATTGGTTGCACTGGATATTAGATGAATAGCATTTTCTCTACACTCTTTTATCTTCATTATTTCCAATAGTGGCAGAAACATCTTCACCTGGGACAACACTTGTGTGAAGTCAAATGAAGAGGAATTTTCTATTTTGGCCACCTTCTTTTTTTCCAATGGATCTCCTTTATTTTCTTCTTTCTCCTTTTTATTAGTTTCATCATGCTTATGTTTGCTTTTGTGTATCTCCTTGTCTTCTTTCTTGGGAACATGTCTTTTCTCATTCTTATTGAACTCCTTATTGTCTACCTTCTTTGGTTTATCCTGAGTTGTTCCCTTTTCTTTTAGAAACAATCCTCTTAGAGTGCCCTCATCAAAATTTATCATTCTGTTTCTTAGCCTATAATCTCTTTTTTCTTTCTCTACTGCAGCAATGGTTAACTCTTTGATTTCCTCTTCAGTTGGCCTCCTCAATATTGACTTATTTGACTCAGGTGGTATGTAAGGAGGATGTGATTCATCATTGCTTTCATCTTCCTAATCAGAGAAGACGTGTTGTTCTGCCATGTGAATGTTGTATCTCTAGTTATAAACATCATACTCATAGCTTTCATCTCCTGAGGATGAATATTCATGTTCAACTGGATGAAGGGTATGTGAAGTCAAGTTTATTGTATGATCCTGCTCTTTGTTTTCACATGGTATTTCTTCTTCTTGTATTGATTGTGCTACAACACAATGATTTGGGGAGTGAGGAAATTTGAAAACTTGACACCAAGGGATGTTATTAACCATGTAGGCCCCCCTTTTCTTTAATGGATCAGGAGTTTGTTTATACTTGGGTTTGTCAGTTATGGGTTTTTCATCCTTCCAGTTTGTGTTGTATGGCATATCATGCAATCTAGGCCATTCATTTCTATATGAATTTTCCTACTTATTATAAGGATTATTAAAGTTTTGGGGGACTCTAAGGTTATCTCTCTTGCCAGTCATCCCTACAGCCTTTATGTTATTCTCAATGGTCAATGCTATTTTTTGTGCCTCAATCAAACTTCTAGGGCATCTATTCCTGAGTTCATATCCAGTCTTCGGGTCAAAGGCCTTCAAATAAATACTTAAGGTTGCTAGATCATTGAGTTTAGACCCATGTGGTATTTTATTATATAACTTGGAAAACCTTTGATTGAAATCATAAACCGAATCATTTTGGTATTTTTGAATACTTATTAATTCATGAAGGGCGAATTCAGGAGCACATTGTTTCCCATACTGTTCTAGAAATTGATGGTGAAATTCAGTTATAAATTAAATTGAAACATCAAGTAGACTATTGAACCAATCCCTTGCTTCTTCAGTTAGCGACATCATGAATAGTCTCATATTTATATCCTCATATTCCATACTGATATCCTCTATGAAAGAATTGAAATTTCTGATATGTTCTTCAGCTAATATCACATTATTC
Source organism: Sequoiadendron giganteum (assembly GCA_007115665.2). Classification (NCBI taxonomy): domain Eukaryota; kingdom Viridiplantae; phylum Streptophyta; class Pinopsida; order Cupressales; family Cupressaceae; genus Sequoiadendron; species Sequoiadendron giganteum. The sequence continues at coordinate 422,222,937 of CM021110.1, read as the reverse complement.
CCGGTGAATTTGGGAACCATATTCCTCCAATTGCTGTCCATTGGGTATGGATATAATTGATATCCTATCAAATCAAATTGTCTACATGTTCTTATAGGGTTTTGTAGAGGAAAATTCAAAGGTATTGTATTGGGGTGGTATTGGTATCCATATTGAGGTTGATGGTAGACGTTTTGTTGGACTTGTTTTTGAGGGTGGATATTTTGATATGGCACATGTTGTTGATACTGTGGGACATACTGTTGACCCGGGGGGATAGTGTTGGGGAATATTTCTAGCATTTGGGGGCTGGGATCTTTGTGGTGGTATATTATGTTGGGCATGTTGTCTTGGGTTACCACTTGCATTGTGAGGTACTTTCAAAGTACCCTGGGCACTCATGTTCTAAAATGTCCCATGTGAATTGATACTACCACCCTACTTATGTGGAGGGACATATTTTGGTAGCTTTGGTGCCTGGATATTCAATTGTGCCATTTGTTGATCTATCTCTTGGCTTTCTCGTATCATTTTTTTCCTCCTTCTAAGTTGCTATTTTTTCCATTCTAAATGCACTTTAATTTGTTGATTAGTCATACCATCAAAATTAGCAGTGTGATCAAAGAACCCCTCCTAGTTTTCTTCTTCTTGCTATGATGAGAATCCCCTATCATATTCTTCTTGTCTTCACTTTCTTTCTTCCTCAGCCTAGGCCTTGAACTCATTTTCTTGTTGAGGATCTGGTTGAAAATTGAGGAAAATATTACTTAGATTGTTTCTCTCAGGTGGTGTGGGATTTCCACCATCAAAATGAAAAGGAGAGTTAAAATTTGTGAAGGGCTGCTCCGATGTGCCCACATTATCTTCTGGTTGTTTAGATATTGTTTCACCCTTATTTTTGTTTCCTTTTCCATGAGGAGATCCATGTTTATCTATCCACCTAACAGTGTTCTTGGGACTCTCCTGATGTAAAGATATTCTTCCATTCATGTTGGATGATATGATATACCTCTAGTGTCTATTGTCTATCCTTTGTAATCTAATATTTATTTCATCAGTCATTTAAGTTCTTTAGAGTTGCCACCTACCTTTTATGAGTAGGAAAATTATTTTGTTCTTTCCCAATGGAGTCATCAATTTATCATGATGTTTTGGAATGACTCTATGATGGAAGGCTTAGGTTCAGAATTGGCTTAATCCCCAGCAGAGTCGCCAATCTGTTAGATCTCAAAAGTGTAGGTTTTGGACCTTAAGAGGGTTCCAGGCTCTTAGTACACTTTTGGCTAATGAATGAGGCAAAGAAGGTTGCTTACCTCCTACTCTTCAAGATTTGCTAAACCTAGGTGGGCGTACCCGAGTGATATGGTAGATTTTGAAGGCTATGATCTCTACTCTAAGAAATATACTCACAATGACACATGGGGTGAAGTAGATGCAAGGTCAATTGTTAACTACTCCTGCTCCTAGTACGAGATTTGAAATATGAATGTTTGAATAAGATTTTGTCAAATTTTAAAATGGAGTTGGTATGACTAGTGCCTACTTTTGTTGGGCTAATGGAGTCAAGAGATGGATGATGATTATGGAGACAAAATTTTGTGAGACAAGTATATCTTCTTTGCAGCTTAACTCAAATAGTTGGGCACTACGAATGTCTACACCTTGTGAAAACGTGCAAGTAGGCTAGTTATTTGGACTCTTCTAAGTGATCCTAGTGATATCCCTTTATTCTACTATGAAGTTGTGAAAGGAAACTAGTCAAGATGATATTTTAAAAGGAATTTAATCCAAACATAAACCTATTTAATCAGAAATCTTAAAAGGAATTTTAATTCTCTTGCACATAGAAACCATTCAACAACACCACACAACTACAACAAATGTTTGAAAAATTAAATGTATATCCACACATTTAGTTTGAATAACATAAATAAACACTTTGGAGACAACCAAATAACATATAAGTATATAAATCCACACAACTGTTGAGCACCTGAAAAAAATCAATACTTATGCTTAACCTTCTCCATTATATTTATCTTCAAATAGTATGCATTATAATAAGAGTTTTTGATATAAAATACATGAGAAAGATTTTGCAATCTATCTTCTTACTATGCCTACTCTAAAATGAAAATGATGTGATGATGATTTTAATCACCACATATCCAATATATATAGCAATATTTTGAAGAGGTTACACCTCTTCATAAGTGTCTTTTGGAAATAACAATAAAACATTAACAATTATGCTCTAATGAGCCATAAATGAAATTATGTCATATGATTTAAATATCCATGACTTAGATGTGTATCAGCATCCTCTACAACATTCCTCGCAACTATCTCGATGATGATCATTTTCTCCAAATTCTCACAAGCCTCCTCTAGTGTTGAGTCATCATTCTTGGCTACCTCCAAGGCTCCCTGCAGTATCAACTAGCACTCGTTCATCCATGCACTCTGGCTCTTCAACTCACCATCATCTTTGAATAGTGAAAGCACCCCTTCCTTTGAAGCATCTATGAATTCTTTAGCATCCATTTGCAGTTCCTTATAATAGTCTGTATGTTTCTTCATCATATCCTCAGTGGTTGTAATGGCTCCAGAGTTAGAAGTGATTCTTTTTTGCATTTCTTGGATCTTTTCTTGAATTATGTCATTTATTCTCTTATGTTCTTGAATAGCACTGTGACTCTTGGAGAGAGCCACCCAAAATTTATCCATCCAGACCATTAGGTTTGTGTGCCTCTTTTGGAACACTGCATGAAGTGTGTCAAATTTGGCCTTGCTTACTTGAGTCTGCACATCCTCACTTTGATCCTTTGATTGGGAACCTTCTCCTTGAGTTAACATTCTAGCAGATCCCTTGAATGCGTTCTTGACTGTGTCTTTCAGGAAATCATTTTCTTTCAGCACTCTCTCACTATTTAACTTGTAAATATCGCGCTCTTTCATCAACATTTGAATATGTGCTTTATTCAATTTGGCTACATTGTGACCACATGATCAGTCTCTCCTAACTTTAGTGTCATCATATGACCGAATGACTTCTAGGTATTAATGATCATAGATTTCTTATGTGGGGGATACAATGCCCAAATCATAAGAGAGTTCTCATCAGGGTTATACCTTGATCCAGTATATATTTCTATCACACCTTCTGGGCTGAGCTTATGCTTAGCATCATTATTATGCAGAAAACTATAAAAAACAAGACCAAAATTCAAATCCAAACTAGGGAAAATCATCACACTAGACTCCTCTAATAATTTTCTTCCTCTTACTAGACTCATATTCTTCATCTCGTTCTCTACATCCACCTTCAATGTGCTAAGCAATTGATTTTCTTTATTGGGTGCGATGTCCATGACTGATTCCCTTATTGCCTTCCCATTTTTCTTGTACAAGAAGGATCTAAATTCAGGAGACTTGATAAACTGATCATCAGAAACAAAAGACTTATATGCCAATTGCCTAGTATCCATGTCAAATGTTTCTTCTACTTCTTGTTCCATGTTCGAAGGTTGATACTTTTCAATTCTCAATTTGGGGATTTTGTCAGGTTGGCCTCGTGGTTCCTATTCATCAGAAGACTCCTCACCAACTGAGGACAACATCTCTACTTCTTGCATTTACCTAATCTTCTATTCCATCTCTCTATTGTAGTTATCAATGGCCAATCTAGCTTCCCCCTCTTCTATGTCTCTGATTATATCATCATGAGAATATGGTATATGGTCATATCCACCTAGATTCTATTTTTTCCTTGTAGATGCAATATAACCCTCGAGATCAGATCCCTTCCTTAGTGCACCCTTCTTCATATTGAAATGTAATAATTTATCCAAGATAAGATCATACCCTTCCTTCGATACCACAATGAAATCTCCAAAGCACAATGTAATTGGCATAACCGATTGCTTCTCATAGGCACTCAAATTCATAACATTGGAATAGTCCAATTGCCTAACAATCTCTAGATAGGCAATCTTATCTGGTACAATCTTTGGTAGCAGAAAAGGCGTGTCCTCAAAACCATAAAATCTGATCATGGTGGAATCAATCTAGCAGTACCAATTGCCCCAATTGTGACCTAAATTTTGTGGTCCATTGAAATCCTTGGGGCTTAAAAATATTTTGATTTCATCAAACAATGAATAATCACAAGGGTGATCAAAAAACTTGTAGAGTGTCTTGAAAAAGTATTCCTCAAAATGAACAAAATTGGAATTGACAAACCTACTATCCCAAATAGAAGTCCATAGTTGCATAGGAAATGATTGAGCCTCCTTATCCAGTTGTTTAATTCCCAATTCCTTTGGCCACATTCCCAGTTCTTGCCCATAGTATAGTATCATGTGCATGAGAGGGGAATAGTGTTTAAAATATAGTATGGGGGATCCATTCTTGATGGCCACTAGCCCTGAGTTGATCTCCCTAATAATATGAGAAGCATAATCAAAGGGTCTTGCATTATGGAATTGTATATCAGTAGCAATTACCATTGGCCTTATAGACATGAATTCAAAATATTTTGTTCCTATCACTTGGCATACCAAGAAGTAAGTATATTTCAAGTAGGGCTCAAACAAATCAACATGAAAAGGAGGCCCTTCATCATTTTCAAGCGAAACAATATCTCCATCTTTCCTAGGCTTGTGTAAGGGTAACCTCCATCCTTTATAAGTTGTATCCATTCTCCAACATTCCTTCTCCAAACCCTCATGTACTATGGGATTATCACACAAATCATCTAGGTTGAAAAATTCATCGAGTGCGGTCTTGGATACATGTATGAAAGGCTTACCCTGCAGGTTGCAAATAGCCTTAAAGTCTGGGTTATAATGTTTGTCTAGGAGTTTCATAAGTTCTAAATTCAATAGGATGTTTCGAACAACCAATTTTCCTAAATTGTAATTCCAGGGGTTGCACATTGGTTCAAACCTATTTCTCCGACAGAAGTGGAACATAAAGAATTCATACCCCCTAATAAGAGTCCACACATCACCTATATGCTTACATTTATCTTGTAATTTCCATACATTGACCCTCAATTATGCAGACCTTCTAGATTTTGGCCTTGAGCCAGACAACTAATCAACGAGGTCTTGGTTTAATTTTTGTTTCAATTTTGGGCCCGTCTCAGTTTTTTGTTTCTTACTCTTGGACTGGCTACTTTCACCCTATTGCTTCCTACCTTTTTTTTTTTATAGAACTTGAACCTTCCATTTCAAAATTTCATAAGGTAGTAGAATTGAATTGTAACTTATCAATTACAGAAAGACTTAAATTTGATTACTTGTGTTTTTCTGGCTGCACTAAATTCCTCGACTCTTGCTCAATCTCCTGTTCTGTCTGCTGCAACTTCTGAAAATTATTTTGGTTCAATCCTTTTCAATCCATAAATATTTACATAAAGTTCATTTGTGCAACCATTAATGTCCGCCATTGGAATTGAATGCAACGGTCTTTTCAAATTTCAAAATGTCAGAGCGATACAAGAATGTTGCATCGGTGAAACCTTCCCACTCTCTGGCCAATCTATTTGCTTTTGTTTGGCACCACCTTTGTTTATACATTCATAACTGAATGTCCTTTCAATTTTAAATGTCCCTTTAGTTCTCTTATTTAATTGGTAAGACCACTCAATACTTTCACGGATGAGTAGAGGCCATTCCATATCACCATCGGGCTGACATGAACCATCACCAAGAGAATATAATATCTTCTTGATGTATTTAGTCTCCCTGATGTGTTTCCTCTACCACTTTTTTCACTAGGAATAGTTGATGAGACTTTTCCTGAAAATCATTCTCATCGGCGTAACCCTCATAGTCAGAGAGATCTGAGGGACTCAACCCGACCATTCATGTCTCTCCGACACAATAGTCCTCCTGTTTTATCGGCGAGAGTATATGTGTTTCTTGCCGATGAAGTCTCCATTGTTGTGACTCTTGAGCTTAGTGTGATTTAGAAATTTTCCTCCAACTAGCTTATTCTTACTGATAAGTTCCCATCGACAAAACATTATGTATTGTCTCCTCGACTATGTACATCTACCAACTTTTGGTGTATTTGATCATTGTGAATTTGTGTACCTTTTCCCGATATGTAGAAAACATTCAAATAAAGGGTTCTATGACTTGTTGATCGGAAAGACACACATATGACAATGTTCCAAACATATACCAAATACTCATGACATGAGAAGCAACTCTGCTATATTTTGGCTCGATAGGAAGTGACAATGGATTTGGATGATGAAATGACAAATGGAAGTACTAGGAGAACAACGAAGAAAATTATAAGACAAATAAATATCAGGGAGCCCAACCCTTTTCATGACAAGAATCAATTTCCTTGTAGTTTTTCTCAATTGTGATCAAGGAAATGTTTGTATGTGAAAGGCCATATTCAGGGGATCATGGGCTATGAAATGGATCTTATCACACAAATTCTAAAAATTTGCATTAATCATAATATTAGAGTGTGGTGAACCTTTGTGGGGACTGGGAGATAAGTGGGTGGAGGGTGGTGAAAATGTGAGACTTTTCCAATCCTAACACTATCCTAGGCTTGATATCCTATATGATACACTCATCTTTAGAAACGATGAAAATGATATTGTTCTTATATTTCTCAATCATCTTTTGGGGAATCTTCTCCCTTTGCTATATATTATTTTGAAATAATTTGAAGAAATCCTAAAGGGATTCATCCTATGCCTCAACATTACCTATCCTTCTTAGATAATCTCTAATCTGGTGTGCTATCAATCTGTCCTTCAATGAAAGAATATTCATTGTACTAAGTACCCCTCTCAAGAAGTAGAATAATAAGCAAATGATAAAAGTATTGAACTTGAAAGGATATTTGGAATCATTTTTCTTTTAAAAATTCTCCATCAATCATGCCCTTAATAGCTCACACAAATCAAAGTTTGCACCATTCACCACCATCTCATATGTTGTATTTATTGCAATGTCTTAAAATTAATTATCTCTATTAAAGAAATATATTTTTTATCTGATCATCATCATGGCATACTTGGTCATAATATTTTTGATGTCCTTGATGGTCAAGGCCCTTCCATCATACTTTACACTAGTTAACTCATGGCAACCTCATTTTTCACTGAATTAAACACGAGAACTGGTCTGGTTGAACATAAACCCATAATAGTCTTAGCCACTTCCTTGATAATCATGCTAGACACATCCATCCACACATAATTTTCATGAATCCAGCTTAATGGATATCTCACCCAAGCATCATCAAGGAAAAAGTTAGGAAATCCCTGCCAAACATTCAATTTCTTCATTACCAAATTTTGGATAAAATCATCTCTCATGAGTTCTTTCATCCACACATCACCTAACTTTGAGTGGTCATACTCTTCCAATTTATCGTGAATATAGATTCTTATATCTTCAGTGTGTAAGACACCATACAAAACCCACAAACATGTGCCTTTTGGGTTAGCCTCCATGGCTTTATCAAGATGTTTTTTAAACTTCGATTGGGGTCATTATGAGAATTCAAAAACTCTTGGAGCAGCCATTTCAAGTATTTCAAAAATACTCTAGGAAAGTAGGGAATATAGAAACTATAAATACCTTTTGAAACACTTTCCAACTAGGGTTTTTCTTGCACCAAATCTCAATGCCTCGATCACTCCACTTCACTCTTTTTCTGCTCTTCTCTCCTTGAATGTTCATTTTCCAATTATTTTTGATCAAGTGAAATCAATTATAACCCTTTTTAAAAGTGACCTAATTTCACATTGAATACACAGATTGAAAAGCTAGTAAAAACCCTAATTATGTGCATAATTAACTTCAAATGCTCTACAAAATTTTACAACTCAATATTTTTCACGATTTATTTCTCCAATAGGTAAAGAATATTGAACCAAACCTCATATCAATGTGCTCAAGCATCAACACCATTTCTCTACTAGGGGATAGAAAATATTTTTGTTAATACTCCCCCTAACCCAAGGCTTTCTTCTTTGTTTCTAGAGGAAAAATCTATACCAAATGCTCGTATAGACTTATGCTTAATCTCACCATCTTCCTTCTTTTTCCAAATCTTGTCCATCTCTTTATTTATTTCTACTGGATAAATATTTTTTAAGTTAGATCCAGATTATCCTTCTTTATGTTCTTGCTTCTACAAAACTTATAGATATGTCCTTGTCTACAACAATTGTAACATATAACACTCTTTTGAATAGGATTTCTTCATTTCATTCTAGATCTACATTGATCATCTTTATGCACAAATCAATTACATGCATAATAGTAGTCATTAAAATATTGAAACCTCATACCATTGTTATAGCCATTCATCATTTGACCTCTACATTCACTAGCCTTATGATCAAATTTCTTGCATGTAAAACACTAACTGGGAAAGGATCAAACATTCTGATTCGTTCTACTTCTACATTCTACAACCTTATGTCCAAATTTATTGCAAGAATAACAAAAACCATTAAAAATGGGTACCTTTGTACATTTGGTTATCTGATTGATGGTATTTTGAAGTCTTTTCTTTGATTTTGGATCTACTTGTCATTGCTCTTCTTGTCTTTAGTCTTCTTTTGTTCATTTTCCTTCTTTTTAGCACTTGGTGTTGATCTTCTTTTGAAATTTCACCCTTTTCAAACTATAATCCACCTTTGTCCTTAGAATTCTTCTGATTTATTATCATTTCATCAAGCATTATAGAGCTCATCTTAAATTTGACTTCATGATTATTTTATTTTTCCAGATATGATCTCAGATTCACAAATTCTTCTTCAAGCTTTGAACATTTGTCATATTTTATTTTCACTTTAGCTTCATACATTCTTCAACTCTCTTTCCTTCTTCAACTTGCACCTTCAGACTAGTAACTATTTCATTTACTTTCTTCGACTGCTCAATCACCTCCTTATGAATTTCCCTTAACTTTTAGATTTTCTCTCTAAACTTTCTGATGCATTCATCTGCTTCTTTGATATTTTCCTTTAGATCTCTCTTCTCACTTTTAGTCTTTTTCCAAATCTTCAAGGCCTACTCTGAGTTCTCCATTCATGTATTCTTCTTCAGTGTATCCAACAACAAGAATTTCTTCTAGAGGAGTAGGATATCTTCTAAGATTCATGTTCAACCTTTAAGATATTCCCCAAGTAGTTAAGCTCCTTCCATAGAACTAGGCTCTGATACCAATTATTGAGCACCTAAAATACTAAGGGGGGGGGGTGGTGATCAATATTCTTTGAAACCTCTTAAAAATTTAAGAATTCATCCCACATTGCATATTCAATTTACAATAAGAAAGGAAAGCATGAAATCAACCATCAACATCATGTAACACATGAACACTATATCTTTACGTGGAAAACCCAGAAAGGGAAAAACCACGATGAGGATTATCTCACAATGTATTATAACTAGTTATAAGATATTACATGTGTTCATTGTAGGTCCAAGTGAACTCACTTCCCATTCAAAGAAGACAATATAGAAGAGAGTAGTGGTTCTCAACCATGCTTTGAATTGTTACAAATGCATCTACAATATGATGGAATATAGTTCTAGTGAATCTCAATATACAGAGTCAACACACTTCATTACTTTGCTCTAACACTTTTCAATGCTTTGCATTTGCATTAGTTTAACACAATTTGAATCAACTAAAATTTCATATTCGCTAACATATTATATCCAAAACATTGAAAAAGGATCTTACATATATACCTACAACATCAATTAGGTCAACCTAATTAGATGTATCATAAAAACATACCTTGTCAGCTCAATATACACACAAACACACTTTTAACCATGATTCAAAACTTATAACAAGTCCAAATAGGTTAGAATTGACCTATAATAGCTCCCACATAATGGATGCATTCTCATTCAAACTTTTCACTACTCAAAAATTATTAGGTCAACACCAATAATGATCTAACATCAAAATTCATCAACTAGTCAACTTCAAACCAACACATGGACCTGAAAACTTCATGCCACTTTGAATATAGGTGCTATTGACACTTTTTAACATCTCAAAAAATCCAAAAAGTGAGATACCAATCCACGAAGAGATGCAGATTCACCAAAACACATATATTATACTAGAAATCACTATCATTGCCAAATCAAAACTTCTATCATTCATAAGTTCAACATCGAGAGCCAAAATAATGTGAAACTCTAAACATAAATTTCTCTAATATCTAAGAAACTTATATTAAAACCGTAGAGAAACATTCTACATAGCAAACCAATACAAACCAAAATACCAGATGTCTTGTATACTAAAGTACCTGATCTAACAGTTAGCCAATTTTACTTTTTTATTTGTCTTCACCAGATCAAACCTTCTTGCAAATGTCCACTGGATTACCATCTTCAAACATGCTTAGACTATGCAAAGTGATCTGCACAATGATCTTCATATCGGATCTCAATGTTGACATCAATGACATGTTGGAAGTATGAGTAGCATGTGTGTTCTCATTGATACATCAATAGTTCTTTGTTTTTGCATTGATGTCAATAGGGCTATGGAGAGATTGTTAGAATTTTGCAATGATGCTTTGATTGGTTGCATTATGTTGTGATTAGTAGTATCAATGATGTCAATTCCTAGTGTTTCTTTAATGATCATTTGTGGTTGAGATGTTGTAGAGGTATTCCAAATGATTAGAATGTATTTGTGGTGCTTGGTTTCCAAGTGCTTTTCAAAAAATTTGAAGAAAAGAGAAAACAATGTGGTTGAGAAGTTTTCAATGTAGCAAAGTAGTGATCTGGTTTTTCTTTTCATTTCTTCATGGTTGAAGATCTGCTTATGTGTTTTGAATATATTGATCAAATGTGTTAAGAGGTTTTATATCTAGAGTTTTAGGTTCTGGATCTTTGTGTAGAGAAAGTTATGTTCACCAATTATTGAACTGTGTATTGGAGTGGTGTCTGGGAGAAATAACTTTGCTCCACATTTCTCCATAGTGTGGTTTTTGGTCTTATAGATCTAAGGGTGTGTTTATATTTATCATAACTATCTTTAGTTTGAGTCATTTATGTTTTGATGCTCCATAAGGTTGGATTTAGGTGTTGTAGTGTGTGGAAGGTTAGTTGATTGTGCAAAATTAATATATTCTTCTGGTGTATGTTTTTGTGAAGTAGTTAGATTTTAGGGTGATTATGGAATATTCTAGATGATGTTTAATTGTTGTGTATGGTCTATGAGTCATCTTTGGATCAAAGGAAGCATGCACTTAATTTTTTAATGGTGTTGACATAGGTTCGATTGACCTTGGGTGTTTACATTAATTACGGAAATACTTTGGTGTTTGTGGAAGCATGGCATGGAAAGTATGAGTGTATTGGGTCCAAGTTAAGGTGTGTTGTGGTCCACCTTCATTCATTTCCATTGTGGGAATGTTTTTGTGCCTACCTAGTTTGAATTTGCATGGTTGAGGTGTTTAGCTAAGCTTGTCAATTATTTTCAAGGTTGAAGATGGTATATATAAGTGTGAGATAAAAAATGTAGAATGAGCTTCAATGCCTAAGACTATTGGAAGCAATGAGCAGAAGGTGTCAACATTCTACAGAGAGTATGAATGTTTTTGTGAAACAGTGGTGGATCTTTCTGTTGCTATAAGATGGATTTCTCATTGTAACAATCTTCTATCTTCTTCTTTCGAATTTGGAAATGAGACATTGGTAGTGATCCCTTCTTTTCTGGGAAGTGAGCCTTCTAGAAATGAGCCTATTATATTTAGTGTTGCAATTAATTTATATTGTGATCTAATCCTCACCATGGTTTTTACCTTCTTGGGTTTTCTACATACATCTAGTATTCTCATGTGTTTGGATGTGTTTGAATTACTATTTCTCATGTTTAAATTATTCTAATGCATGATAATATTTTAATGGTTGTTAATGGTTTAGGGTTTCATTTAGATTTTAACATTAATGAGGGTTTTGATGTTTTAATGTAAAATTGATTCACCCCCCTCTTAGTTGTCTTGTGCATTCAAAAATTGGTATCAAAGCAATATTCCTTAGAAAAAATCTTAACTGCTCGAGGTAGATCTAGGATGTCACATAAGAAGGCGACTCCTCTATTTGATGGATTTGATTATGCATTTTGGAAGATCCAGATGGAAGGTTTTATTATTTCCTTGGGATTTGGAGTTTGGAATTCTATTGAAACTAGATATACAATACCCGTAAATAGTCTGAGTACTGATGATGAGATCAAGGCATATGAGAACAATGCCAAAAGAAAGGTATGCTCTTTTGAGTGGTCTTTTTAATTCAATTTTTTTTAAAGTTATGAGTCTTAAAGCTATTGGTGGAATTTGGAAAAATTTGGAACGTATCTATGAAGGAGATGATAAATTCAAGCAAGCAAAGATGTAGAATTTGAAGACTAAATTTAAGACCTTAAAGATGATAGAAGATGAAGATATCACATGATACATGCATAGACTGGATGCAATTTTCAATTTGATCAAAGGCCTTGCAGAAAAAATTGAAGAGGTGGTAAAGAATGTACTAAGAGTTCTTACTAAAACTTATAGTCATAAGGTTTATACTATCAAAGAATTTCAAAATTTAGATCAATATTCCAAAGATCAATTTTTTGGTACCTTAACTTATTTTGAATTGAGAGAATTTAGTCCAAGTGATGCAAAAAAGGATAGTACATTTAAATTTAGCAAACCAAAGAATGAGGAATTTGATCCAGATGAGTTTGATGAGATAGAAGAAAAATTTGTGAGGAAATTGAAGAAGGGAACTAGAAAATACAAAGGTAATTTAGCCTTCAAATGTTTTAACTATGGAAAGATTGGTCACTATGCTTCAAGATTTCCTATCAAAGCTTCAAGAGATAGACCTAAGGATAATAAAGTTAAATCAATTAATAAAATTTATTATGTTAGAGAAGATGTCAGTATATCTGATGATGAATCTTATTACCCTGATGATGAAGGTGATGAATTCTTGTTCATGGTTCTAAATGTTGGAACTAATTTTTATAACTTTGAGAGATGTATGAAAGAAAGTTCTCTAAAAGCAGGTTTGGTGTTTTATTTTTATGCTAGAGAAAAGAAAATCTGGTTCATTAATAGTGTATGATAAAATCATATGACATATGATAAGAGTAAGCTTGTTAAGATCAAGAAGTTTGAAGGTGGTTTAGTTAAGTTTGGTGATGATACATCTACTAAGATATGTGGAAAAGGTTCAATTTATTTTTATGGAAAGCATAATACAAATGATATTCTTTATATTAAGGGTTTGCAACATAATATTTTGAGTGTAGGATAGATGTGTAGCAAAGGATATATTCTTGTGTTTCAGGATAATGGTTGTGATATCAAAAAGTCTTTGGAATTGTGGTTGCAGCAGGAGAAGGATAGATGGAAATGTTTATCAAATTAAGGGTGAAAATGGTCAATGCTTTATGACTTAGATTAATGAAATTTGGCTATGGCATAGAAGAATGTGTCACATAATTTTTGATAGCCTAGTGAGGATCAGTTTAGTTCAAGTTGTAAGAGACTTGATAAAAAGATTAGAAAGCCATTAATGTTATCTACAAGGAATGTAAGATTGGGAAGCAAGCTAGAAAGATTTTTAAATTAAAATAACAATCTTCTCAAGGTACTTTGGAGTTGGTGAATATGGATCTCTGTGAAGCCACAAGAATCCAAAGTTTTCAAGGTGACAATTTTTTCATGCTATTAATTGATGATTACTCTAGAATGACTTGGATTACTTTTCTCTAAGAAAAATAAAAAGATTTAGATAATTTTAAGGAATTCAAAGCTATGGTTGAGAATGAAATGGATATGAAGATCAAATTTTTGAGATCTATTAGTGGTGGAGAGTTTACCTCCAATGAGTTCAATTTTTTTGCAAAGACCATGGAATAAAGAGGAATTTTTCAGCCACTAGGACTCCTCAGTAGAATGGAGTTATGGAAAGGGAGAATAGGACTATTCATGAAGAAGCAAGGACAATGATGAAGCAAGTAAATCTACCAGATGTATACTAGAGAGGAGTAATTCATATTGTAGTCTACATACTTAACAAAGAACAAGAAAGGACAAACACTGCAAAGAATCCCTATGAATTATGGTATGGAAGAACTACTGTGAAATAATTTAGAGTGTTTGGAAGAAAATTCTATATTAGAAGAGATGAAGAAAGCTTAATAAAGTTTGATGCAAGATCTGATGAAGGAATCTTCCTTGGATATTTTACAAGAAGCAAAGCTTACTAGTGCTACAACAAAAGACTGAAAAAGGATTGTTGAAAGTGCAAGTGTCAAAGTGGATGAAGACTTCCATAAAAATTTAGTGATGATAGATGGATATGAATAAAATGAGTCCTCTTATAGAGAAGAAGAGAAATACGATGGTAAGGAAAAGTAGGTGCAAACTAAAGAGGAAGAAGGTCTAGAAAGGATCCTATTGTCACATGAAATTGCACCTTGTTGAGCACACAACCCAAATTTCCAATGAAAAATAGAAATGACCTCAAGGTGTGGGACCTTTGTACATATGAGGTCTAATATTTGGACAAGGCCAACTTCCTTTTAAATCCTAGTGCAATGTGCTATTCCAACTCAACACATGAAATCCTACCACTAACAACTCATGAGGAAAAGGGGAGAATGAGAACATGAAAATGAGAGGGAGGTGATACACCAAGATATAAATTTTTCTTCTTCCTAACCAAGATTGCACAACACATCATTAAAGAGGGGCAAGGTGACTTTCAAAAATCTCTGTTTGGTCGATTTTTAGAGGCATACATGAAGGCTAGGGTTTGACAAGGCGCTGGAAGAAAAGAGGGTTTCACAACCAACAAATGTAAACCATTTAATTACAAACATACATGCATGCATGAAAATACAATAAACACTCAGATATGAAGGTAACGACTTACACAAACACCAAATAGTTGAGAAGAGGAAACTTAAATGATTCCATTAATGTGGAGGAAAAAAGCCAATCTTTACAATGATAGAGATGCAAAATGCAAGTCTACAAAAGAAAAACCCCAAACGAGCCAGAGGAAGAAGAACCCTAAAAATGAATATATTTTTTTCCTTTATAGATCAGGCATAACTTAGAAGAATAAACTAAACCCTAACCCTAACTAGGATTAACAATGAAGTCTATGCATGCAAAGATTGGAGACCTTTGTGAAAATCATGACCTAGGGCATAGATCTACCAAGAAGTCAACAAAGACAAATAAATGGGCATGGGAGCCCATGAAATCCAATTGTAGAAGGTAAGGGATGCCATAAATGCCATTGTTGAAGCTTGAGAATCAGATTTGGGCACTCAAGTGTCAAATTAAGCCTCAAAAACATTACCCAGAAAACATGCCAAAGACAAGAAGGTCAGAGCATCAGGCCTGAAAAGAAGCCTTTAGAAGCCTAAAAAATTGGTTTAAAGCCCCAAAAATGATTTTGTCAAGGGTCGGGCATCGACTTGTTGAATGTCAGGTGTCGGCCTTACCGCATACTGCATGCCAAAGGAAGAAGCAAGGAGGAAACCGCGATGAAGAGAAGAGACACCGAGTGTCAAGCCTTGGACTCTTGGAGGTCAGAGGTCGAGAGAATGAGATACCTCTTACTGTCTAAGGGTAAGAGGTAAAGGGGAAGGCCGAAGGAAAAAACCTAAAACCTCGACACTTAGTTGGATTTTGGAGTTAAGGCATATGTGAGAAGGAAAATGGAAGGAGAAGGAAGAAAATGAAAGGCTCATAGAAGATTTCAAAGGTCAGACCTCAAACCATTGGAGGTCAGACCGAAGCCTTAAAAATGCGAAGTGATTGGTAAGAGGGCCAAAGGCCGAAAGATAATAGATGGAAAGTGAAAGGAGAGAAGGGGAAAGAGGGAAGGCCGAAGGCCAAAATGAGAAAGGAAAAAATGGAAGAGGAGAGGAATCATGTAAGGTGTAAAAGGTAAGGATGAAGAGTGAAACCAAAAATTACTTAGAAGAAAACAAGGAAATGAAGGAGCGATGGAGAAAAGAAGGCATGCAAGGTAAGAAAGTAAGAGACAACCCAAAAACGTGAAATTTTGAGACTTAGCAAAATTTGGGAAAAATTCAAGAGGGAAACATGCAAGATGGTCCATGAGAAATTTCTTAGATCGGATATCAAGGATGGGACATGAAAGGGGGGCATGAAATGTAAAAATTTATGGTGACCTCTATGGGATGATTTCCTGCTAATCATGAGATCTAGAGGCCTTATCAGTCCATTGGGCATGAAGTCATGAGGGTAAAACTTCAACAGCTGGGCCTCCTCAAAGAAAAACAAAACATGTGTAGTTGCACTTGGAGAAAAGCATGAAAGCTAAGAGCATACATTCCCTTAAGGAGAATGCAGGGTGTTCAAATGCACTTCATGGAAAGCAAGATATTTAAAGTATATACACTAAACTAACAAATAACAACAAATGGAAGCTTGCCTTTATCAAAGATGAACCTTTTGAAGGAGCTAATATCCCTCAAACCATAGTTGCAGACCTAACCTAGCTACAACCACTGAAAACTACTGCCAACATGCATGTAACTGCAAAAACCACTTGCAAGGTGAAGGATCGCTTCACAGTAAATTTAGTCATTACAAGGGACCATATGATATAAGTATTAGATTCATCTAACACGTGTCTTAACTGAACATACAGTAGTAGGGGTGAAATTTTTTGAAGACAAGTTAGCATCTAAGAGAAAACATTTTGTAGAGGGAAAAAGACACCTCACAAAAGGAAAGGGCAATTTCACCATTCCTGACCTCCTCAAAGCATGAACTAAAACAAAAAGTTAATGTTTCTAGCTCACATGGTGATGCCAAATATGCTAAAACTGATTTTTGGTTTGCACAAGTAAGGATTTCCTCATGCACCTCAAAAGAGAAACTTTGAAGCTTGGGCATACAAACAAATTGAGCAATGGGAGCATCACTCTCTAGAAAAATGTCTGGTTGCTTAATAACTACAAAATAATTTGTATTGATGCACACTTCATCAACAAAAAACTCATATTTTTGAGACACTTCAAGTGAAGAACTAAATTCTCCAAATTGCGTCTTGGTTTTAATTCTTTCTTGGAAACGAGCTGCAACAAAATAAGACTCATGGCATGTAAAGGTTGCCATGTCCTCTGTTGATTCCTTAGTTTTATATTGCTGCCCACAAAGCTACTCTTTTGGGGGTGGAAGATTGGCATCCAAGCTTGAACAATTTTTTTCTAAATCATCCCAAAAGAAGTCCTCCACCTTAGAACTATAGATCTCGATACATTCTAGATCTTCATCCATTATAATAGGGGCTAAAAATATCTACTACTTCTACTCCAAAACCATGGATTTTTCTTCAATCATCAAGGCCAAACCAATCTGTTCAAAGGCTTCAACTGATTTAGGTATAGTTGATCTATCTTCCTCATCTTCAAAAAAGAAAGGAAGGGAATCAAATGAGATGACTAATTCCTCTATTGCATCAATTTTTTCTACCTTTTTAATGTCTTGTTGCTATAACACTATTTCATCTTCAAATTTTTTTTGTAACAAACCAAGACACTCATTTTCAAGAGAACATAAAGGATCCACAACAACAACCTCCTCAAGAATGGGTTCTTGAAAGGAATAGAGGCTCTCAAAACTTAGGATCTCGAACATAGAGGATCTACTTGATGGCACAAGAGGTTGAATGGGAGTTTCAAGGTGCTGATTGGGATTCTTGAAACTAATTCTTTTTCTTGCAAAAATATTACACAATAGGCTAAGTTGGAATAAAAGGAGGGCTAATGGGGATTTCAAGAGGCTTTCTATATTTCTTTAAAATTTAAAATTTATATTTTCTTACCTCCTCCTTAGTAGTTTGTTATAGAAATGTTGGAGGTGCTAGTTTGAAACTAGGCACAAAAGGGGTTTCCTGAGTCCTAGGCACTTGTGCTAAAGTAAGGGAAAGTCTGATTTTTCTTGCATAGAAACAAAATATCTTGTTGTACACTCCTCGTGTTTCCTTTTTTGTGCCTCTAACTACTACTCATACCTCCATTTAGTTTCTAAATTTTTCTATTGTGAATAATGTGTTTGATAGACAAACTCATCATGACATGGGAAACAACATTATTGCCCCTGATAGGCTTGATTTTCCCTCTTCCTACTATAGGTCAAGATCTTGTTGCTCTTGAAGATTTTTTTTTTTTTAAAAAGATCCTTCCCCATGGACATGATCTCATTCTCATTTTGGGGTTGAATGGAAGAAAAAGGAACCTCTTGTTGTCCCTGAATCTCACCCAATTGTCTTTTGAAATCAAGAAAAATGCTTGTGATTTCACTTGTACTTAAATTATCAAAATTTTGGGGTTGAGTAGGAGAGAAACAAGGTTGATTTTCAAATTTATAAGTCTCATGGGGTTTTTGATAAGAATATGTAGGTGTCTAAGAAGACTGAGCATGGTGTGGTGGGTGGAAAGCATTTTATGAAGATTGAGAACCCATAACAACAATGTTCTATGGAATGGAATGGGAAGTATAACCACCCTAATATGGCTGATTGGGAGGTGTAAATAAATAATTATCATGATATGGTGGAGTGTACATATGGTTTCCATTATAATGTGACATTCTTATGCATAGGAAACACTTTGAAAATTACAAAATAAGAGCAAAGGACCGCCCAATGAAAGATTTTGGGTACATACCAAAGAGTCACCCAAAAGAGTTGCAAAGTCACCAGGTACTGGAAGAATGCATCCAAAGGCTGAAAATTTGAAGAGAACCACTTCCTTAATGGCATGAAATGAAACTAGGCTATTTTAACTGGCTGATTTTGAATGGAGTCACCATGGTGTTTGATGATATGCCTCTAAAGGAAAAATGCATTGAAAAACACTAGATTCTTCGATGGAAAGAAGTAGTCCCACCAAGTGTGCCATAAATTATTGTCACATGAAATTGCACCCTTTTGAGCAAAAAGACCAGCATTCCAATGACACAATGGAAATGACCTCAAGGTGTGGGACCTTTGTGTGTATGCGGCCAAATATCCAAAGAAGGCCAACTTCCTTTTCAATCCCAATGCAATGTGTTGATCCAACCCACCACATGAAATCCTACCACTAACAACTCATGAGTAAAAGGGGAGAAGGAGAACATGGAAATGAGAGGGAGGTGATACACCAAGATAGAAAGGCTATTTTTTCCTAACCAAGATTGCACAACACATCATTGAGGAGGGGCAAGGGGACTTTCACAAATCCCTGTTTGGTCAATTTTCAGAGGCATACAAGAAGGCTAGGGTTTGACAAGGAGCTAGAAGGAAAGAGGGTTTCAAAACCAGCAACTATAAACCATTTAATCAAAAACATACATGCATGAAAATACAATAGGCACTCAAATATGAAGGTAATGACTTACAAAAACACCAAAGAGCCGAGAATAGGAAACTTGAATGATTCCATTAATGTGGAGGCAAAAGTACAATCTTTACAATGACAAAGATGCAAAATGCAAGTCTATAAAATAAAAACCCCAGAGGAGCTAGAGGAAGAAGAACCCTAAAAATAATACATTTTTTTCCTTTATAGATCATGCATAAATTAGAAAAACAAAATGAACCCTAAACCTAACTAGGGTTAGTAATGAAGTCTATCTGTGCAAAGAATGGATCCCTCTGTGAAAATCATGACCTAGGGAATAGATCTTCCAAGAAGTCAACAAAGAGAAATAAATGGGTATGGGCACCCATGAAATCCAATTGTAGAAATTAAGGGATGCCATAAATTTCATCCTTGAAGTTGGAGAATCAAATCTAGGTGCTCAAGTTGCAAATTGAGTGTTAGAAATTTGTAATAGATTGAATAACCCAAGGAACTTTTTGAAGAGAAAATCAAAGCTACATAAACTAGAAAAACATAAGAATACAAAACAAGACTCTGAGAGATTATGCAATGTCGATGTAACAAAATTTCATTAATAGCTTCCAAGATGAAAAGATACAATGCAAAGATGCATGAATAATGACTGCATGCATCAAAGTTCATGTATGCCAAAGTATGCAACAATGCAAGAGAATGAATGGATGGATGAAAATACAAGCTATGTAGTGAGTTTATATAGAACTTAGGAGAGGAGGTAGATGGAAAATCCAACCAATAGGGATCAACCACAAAAAGTGAAGATGAACCACCAAAAGTGGAGGATGCCACCAAAAGTGGAAAGTGGTTCCACCCTTTAAGGAAGGGGAAACCTCATCACTTATCTCCTAGTTATTAAATAATAAACTCACTTTATTATCCTAAGCAAGCTTAATTAAGTGAGAAAAAAAATAGGACTAAAGGAAAATAAATTAACCCACTAGGAAAATAAAAACCTACACCAATACCCCCCCTTAAGCACAACTTAAGAGGATGTAAAAGATGATGGGTCCTGAAAAATGGGCCATGTTAGGTACCCATGTACAAATGCAATGCAAAAAAATCTCTCACAACCAAAGAAAAAGAGAAAACCCAGTGGGACAAAAATCCTCCCCAAAAGAGAGATTAAAAAAAAGACTAAGAAGCCCCCCCCATGGATGACACCAACCACACCCCAAGAAAAGTTCACAAATGAAGGAAATTTCTCTCAGTGAAGGGTTTGGTGAATATTTCTATAGTTTGATCTGATGTTGGATAGTACTTGAGATCAATGATCTCTCCATGAATCAACTCTTGAATGTAGTGCATGTGGATCTCGATGTTCTTGGTTTGTTGATGATGGACCAGATAGTGAGCGATGTGAATCACACTTTGGTTGTCACAATAGATGACTATGGGCTTCTGAAAGGCAATGAAAAACTTAGTGATAATGTTCTGAAGCTAGATGGCCTCTGTACCAACATTAATTGATCCTCAATACTCAACCTCTATAGATGAAAGAGCAATAGAAAACAACTTCTTGCTCGACTAACAAACTGGTACAGGATCAAGGGAGAAGCAATATCTTGAAGTAGACTTGTGATCCTAAGAATCACCTACCCTATTTGAATTTGTGTGTCCCACAAAGTCAAAATCCACACTTGTTGCATAATGAATCCCATAATTGTGAGTACCCTTAATGTAGTGAAGAATTCACTTATCTTCTTTCCAATTCAGCTCATGTGGCTCCTTCATGAATCAAGAGACCATGCCTACTCAATATGAAATGTCAGGCCTTGTATGAGTCAAATAGATGAGCCTACCAACAAGTTGTCGATAAAAAGTGCCATCAACCAAGGGTGAAGAACACTTTGAAGGGAAAAGAATACGGATCTATTGACCCAACAGTGCGGAATACATTCCCTTAACACCTTTACTATAGGGGAGAGAAGCAAAAATGAAAAACTAACAGTTTCAAACACTTATAGAGATGAATACAACCATGAAAATGAGAAACCAGAAAGATAAGCAAACAAAGATGACACGGTATTTACGTGGGAAAACCCTTAAAAAACCAACCACACAAAGTCAAATCTATTGTATTACAGTAATGAATCGATTACATACAATAACCAAACTTCTTAGTTTAGCTCACAATCACCTAGAGAGTTTCAGATTCACTGTTACAATGTTTTTACAACATACAGTTCAAAACCCTCCTCAAGAACTCACGTCCTTCTGTTCTTTAGCTCGCAACTTCAAACTTGCTCTGCAACTTACGACTCAACTCTTGACTTGTCTAACTTATGAGAAATAACACATCTCTCATCCATATGTAACCGACTTAGAAGAGCAATGAAGTCCATCCTCAAATCACACAATTGGTCGGATCTGATAGATTTCCTACAACGAGCTGACTTTGCATTCAAAGCCATTACTCAAAACGGTTGAGCTCACCACCCTTCGTTGACAAATGCAACTACCACAATAACTATCTTGGTATCTATCCAATCACTATTCAACCAGGTGCCACGCATCCAAGACCCATCAGCAATCACAGCTGACAGAGCAACCAAAACAGTCAAACAGACATCAGGCGCGACCAAGACTTCAAGTCATTTCTAACACTATCGGAGCCGGAGTCAGAACAGGAGTCGAAACAGGACTCCACCAAAAATACACACTGCTAGAGTCGGAGTCGGAGTCAGAGACGGAATTGGAGTTGAAACATGACCCTACCGAAATTACAGGTTCATGAACCAATTCGGTTCTGCATCCGCCCACGGCAAAGGGGAACTCATCAGAAATAGTTCTGAGCGGGTAAAGTCAACCTAGGGTCAAACCAAGACGGGAACACAAAAGATCGAAGTCAGAGTCGAAGTCAGAACAGGAACAGAAAAAAAGACTTCACCAAAAAAAGTCCAAGATCAGGAACCAATCCGGTTCCGGTTCCGCCTCCGCCAATTGCAAGAAACAACAATCTAGAACCAAGACAAGGTGGAGGAAAACACCCTGAGGAGAATCCAAACATCCAGAGGAACTAGATCGTAAAAGCAGGAGTCGGGCTTGGAGTCAGAACATAAATTGAAACATGAACCTAGCAAACGGACATTGCCAACTTCCAAAATTGGTTCCGCCTCCGCCAGAACCTGCGAAACGAAGCAAGAAGAAACAGACGGTAGGAAGTGGAGTCGGAGCAGGAACGAGAACCGAAACCCAGAACTTAGGCAAATAGAACAATGCCAAGTTCCATCTTGGTTCCACCTCTGCCAGAACTTTGCACACAACACAAAATCACCAAGGCATGAAACGAGGACTTCAAGCTGGAAGTTGAGACATAATTTCTCAACAATCTCCCACTTGGTGAACACTTCTAGCTTCCTCAAAACATCAAACGTTACTGTCTATCATAGGCCCCAAGGCCCATCAATTCTATGCACCATCTGAACTTGTCTGTGCTAACCGGCTTTGTCAAGGCATCTACAACATTCTTCAAGGTGTCAACTTTATCCATATTGACCTTGCCATCTTCAACCATATCCCTCACAAAGTGATATTACACATCTATGTGCTTGGTCTTGACATGGAAGGTCGGATTCTTTGCCAAACAAATGGCACTTTGACTGTCATAGCAGATTGAAATCTGCTCAGCATTAAATCCAATGTCTGAACACAAATGCCTCAGCCACACTGCCTTCTTGCAAGCATGAGTTGCTGCCATGTACTTTGCCTCTGTCGTGGATAAAGCAACTACAACTTGTCGCTTGCTCATCCAACTGATTGCTCCACCATTAAGCATGAAAGTGTATCCACTGGTGGATCTTCTACTGTCAATGTCCCCTGCCCAATCAGAGTCAATATATCCCTGAATGCAAAGAGCCCTTTGTGATGCAACCATATTGCCATGGTAACACAAAGCATAATTTGAAGTACCCTTCAAATACCTGAACACTCTCTTTACAGCATCCCAATGTGATCTCCCTGGATTTTCCATAAAACGGCTTAGAACTCTCACTGCTTGGGAAATGTTTGGTCTTGTGCAAACCATAGCATATATCAAACTGCCTACTGCACTTGCATAAGGCACACTGGTCATGTTCTCCATCTCAGTAGCAGACTTTGGATAGTCTTCAGCAGATAGTTTCAATCCTTGCATGATTGGAACACCTAGCTACTTGCAATCAGTCATGCTGAACCTCTCTAGAACGGTTTTCACATACTTACTCTGACTGAGCCAAAGCTTTCTGGTTGTTCTATCCCTAGTTATCTCCATCCCAAGAATGTACCTTGTTGCTCCAAGATCTTTCATTTCGAACTTAGCAGACAACTAAGTTTTAAGATCATAAATCATTGCCTTGCTATTACCAATGAATAACATGTCATCCACATATAGAGTAATAACAAGCACACGATCATTCTCACATTTATAATAAATGCAATGATCAGATTTTGATCTAAAAAACTCAATTGACAACACAAATGTGTCAAATTTCTGGTACCACATTCTAGGAGATTGCTTTAGACCATAGAGAGATTTATTTAACTTGCAAACTAGATTTTGTTTACCTCTTTCAAAAAAATACTCAGGCTGGGACATGTAGATTTCTTCTTCCGTCTCACCATGGAGAAATGTTGTCTTCACATCCATCTGCTCAATTTCATAGTCATACACAATTGCCAATGACAATAAAAATCTGATGGATGTCAGCTTTGCTACATGGGAAAAGATCTCTCCATAATCAATTCCCTCAACTTGGGAAAAACCTTTTGCAACCAGTCGTGCCTTATACTTCTCCACACTGCCATCAAGGCTTTTCTTCCTTTTGAATATCCACTTGCAGCCAATAGGCTTTCGCCCTTTAGGCAGTGGTACCAACTTCCAGGTATCATTCTTTTTCAAGGAATCCATCTCCTCATTCATTGCTTCCAGCCAAGACTTTGAATCAGCCATGCTGATTGCTTCTTTCACAGTCCTAGGCTCATTAGTGCTGGTAATTAAGGCATAAGCACAATTTGAATCTAACATAGAGAAACCATACCTTTTCGGCTGCCTTTTTTCTCGTGTAGATCTCCTTAGAGGCTGAGATTGTTCTTCATCATCAGAACTTCCAGAGTTGCTTAAGCTCTCCTCAATCCTAGGTACACCATGCAACTCTTCCCTTTTTGGAGTTTGGGGAATCTCAATTGCATCCTTCTTCTTGTCACTCTGATTTGTCTCAAGCTGTTGATCACTTACTAGAGGTTTCAACTCATGAAATATCACACTTCTGCTATACAAAACCTTCTTAGTAACAGGGTTCCAAAGCTTGTATCCTTTCACACCAACTCCATAGCCAATGAGAATACATTTCATAGCCTTGTTATCCAAATTTGATCTCTTTTCATTTGGCACATGAACATATGCCTCACAGCCAAATACCTGACCATGCTTCCAAAGGTGTCTTATCAACAAGCGTTGAACAAGGAAATCTATTAATCAAATAACATGTTGTAGCAACAGCCTCAGCCCAGAACTTCTACTCTAGACCAACACCACTCAGCATACTCCTTTCCTTTTCCTTCAGTGTCCTATTCAACCTTTCAGCAACTCCATTTTGCTGTGGAGTGTAGGGGGTTGTCTTATGCCTTTTAATTCCATGATCAGTGCAGTACCTTTCAAAATCTGCAGAACAAAACTCACCTCCATTGTCTGTCCTTAAACACTTTATTTTCCTTCCAGTCTGATTTTCTACCAAAGATTTGAACTCTTTAAACCGACTGAACACTTCTGATTTACTTTTAAGAAAGTATACAAATGCCCTTCTCAAACAATCATCAATAAAAGAAACATAATATCTAGACTTTGATAATGAAGGAACATTAACTAGACCAAACACATCAAAATGAACATAATCCAGTATACCAGAAGATTTGTGAGGACTGGAGGAGAAAAAACACGGTGTTGCTTTCCATAGATACAATGTTCACAGAAATCGAACTCAAGGTTACAATCATCAAGCCCTTCTACAAAGTTTTTGTTCTTCAAGGTTTTTAAACCTTTCTCACCTATGTGACCAAGTCTATGATGCCATAACATAGTCTTCTCTGCTGGGAGTTTTACCTCCAAAGCATTTGCAGATAGTGAAGAGTCTTCATCTTTCTCTATAGGTGCATAATTACATGACTTTATAGAGGCACTGTTACAAAGAATAGGTCGTGCATCTAGCTTGTGCAGAGTGCAAGTACGAACACCCTTAGCTAAGACCATTGCACCTCTAGCCATTTTACACCCCTTACTAGAAAAAGAAACTTCTACACCAGCATCATTTAACTTACTAACAGAAAGAAGATTTTGAGCCAAACCTGGGATGTGAAGAACACCACCAATTCCTTTGACTCTCCCGTCAGGAAACTGAATTCTAACCCTTCCTCTGCCAACAATCTCCAACATTGAATCACTTGCCAAGTATACCTTTCCACCATCATACTTCTCATACTTTGAGAACCAATCTATATTGGATGTCATGTGAAAAAAGGCACCTGAATCAACTAACCAAACATCATCTGATGCCTGAGTTGTCAAGGCTGCTGCAATGAAGGCATTTGCATCACTTTGAGAAGATTCGTTGTTAGAAGCATTCTTCTTCTTCTTCTCCTTGCAGTCCTTCCTGATATGACCAGGTTGCCCACAGTTCCAACACTTTACCTTGAACTTTTTACCAAGAGACTTTGATCTCCCTTTAGACTTGGATTTCAACTTTTTGTCTTTCTTCTTGCCTTTCTCCTTTGTTTTACCTCGAACAAAAAGAGCATCTTTGGCCATCTCAGAAGATTTCCTTCGCATTTCTTCAGATAGAAGCAAAGCAACCACATCATCAGTCTTGAAAGCAATGGTTGTGCTTCCAATAGCCATCACAAGATGATCCCAACTGTCAGGTAATGAACACAACAGGAGCATGCAACGATCCTCCTCCTCAATCTTTACACCTACAGATGCCAGCTAAGTAACACTCATATTAAACGAGTTCAGATGGTCGGCAACAGATGCACCTTCGTCCATCTTCAAGGAGTACAACTTCTTTTTCAGGAACAACTTATTAACCAGGGACTTTCCTTGGTAAATATCACCAAGCTTCTTCCATAAAGCAGTTGCAGACGTTTCCTCATGAACATTCAGGAGCACAGAATCGGCTAGACTCAATCTTATCAATCCTCTTGCTTTTCTATCAGCAAGATCCCAAGCTTCTTGGGTCATAGTTTGTGGCTTAGTTCTAGACACTGCAATCCAGAGGTCTCTATCCACAAGCAAGTATTTTATCTTGAGTTTCCATAACTCAAAGTTGTTGCCATTAAACTTCTCAATATCTATTATACCAAATGTACTCGCCATCTCACAACAGAAACAAGTTTAACAATGCAAGTCTCCCACTGAAACAATATTAGTGCAAAAAACTAATTTTCCCTAACAAGGATAACACGAACTGGACAAGCTCTAATACCACTTTGAAGGGAAAAGAATGTGGATTTACTGACCCAACAGTGTGGAATACATTCCCTTAACACCTTTACTATAGGGGAGAGAAGCAAAAATGAAAAACTAACAGTTTCAAACACTTATAGAGATGCATACAACCATGGCAATGAGAAACCAGAAAGATAAGCAAACAAAGATGACACAGTATTTACGTGGGAAAACCCTTTCAGGTAAAAAACCCACCACACAAAGTCAAATCTATTATATTACAATAATGAATCGATTACATACAATAACCAGACTTCTTAGTTCAACTCACAATCACCTAGAGAGTTTCAGATTCACTGTTACAATGTTTTTACAACATACAGTTCAAAACCCTCCTCAAGAACTCACGTCCTTCTGTTCTTCAGCTCGCAACTTCAAACTTGCTCTGCAACTTATGACTCAACTCTTGACTTGTCTAACTTATGAGAAATAACACATCTCTCATCCATATGTAACCGACTCAGAAGAGCAATGAAGTCCATCCTCAAATCACGCAACTGGTTGGATCTGACAGATTTCCTGCAACGAGCCGACTTTGCATTCAAAGCCATTACTCAAAATGGTTGAGCTCACCACCCTTCGTTGACAAATGCAACTGCCACAATAACTATCTTGGTATCCATCCAATCACTATTCAACCAGGTGCCATGCGTCCAAGACCCATCAACAATCGCAACTGACAGAGCAACCAAAATGGTCAAACAAACATTAGGCACGACCAAGACTTCAAGTCATTTCTAACACTGCCGGAGCCAAAGTTAGAACAGGAGTCAAAACAAGACTCCACCGAAAATACACACTGCCGGAGTCGGAGTCGGAGTCAGAGACAGAATTGGAGTCGAAACATGACCCTACCGAAATTACAAGTTCAGGAACCAATTCGGTTCCGTGTCCACCCACGGCAAAGGGGAACTCATCGGAAATAGTTCTGACCAGGTAAAGTCAACCTGGGGTCAAACCAAGATGGGAACACAAAAGATCAGAGTCAGAGTCGGAGTCGAAACAGGAACATAAAACAAAACTTCACCAAAAAAATTCCAAGATCAGGAACCAATCTAGTTCCGGTTCTGCCTCTGCCAACTGCAAGAAACAACAATCCAGAACCAGGACAAGGTGGAGGAAAACACCCCGAGGAGAATCCAAACATCCAGAGGAACTAGATCATAAAAGCAGGAGTCAGGCTCGGAGTCGGAACAGAAACTGAAACATGAACCTGGCAAACGGACATTGCCAACTTCCAAAACTTGTTTCGCCTCTGCCAAAACCTATGAAATGAAGCGAGAAGAAACAGACGGTAGGAAGCAGAGTCGAAGTAGGAACGAGAACTGGAACCTGGAACTTAGGCAAATAGAACAATGCCAAGTTCCATCCCAGTTCCACCTTCGCCAGAACTTTGCACACAACACAAAATCACCAAGGCATGAAAATGAGGACTTCAAGCTCGAAGTTGAGACATAATTTCTCAACACACTTAGCCTCAAGTTTGACCCCTGAAAAAAATGGAGTCAGTGCAGGCTTACAATCAACCATGTGAAACCTTTGGAGCATGTCAAGTGTGTACTTAGACTGTGCGAGAGTGACATATGAGGAAGATTGAGTAATCTCAATCCCCAAAAAATAGTGCAACCAACCCAAGTTTGACATTGAAAATTGATCATGAAGGGTAGTTTTTACTGCACAAATGGTGGATGAGTGACTCCCTATGATAAAAAAATCATCAATGTAGAGAACCAAGAAAGTGTGAGTATCATCCTACTACAATATATAGACATTAGGATCATAATGGCATCGAGTGAACCCCACTTTCAAAAGGAAGGAGTCCATTTTTGCATACCAAGCTCGAGGGGCTTATTTGAGGCCATAGAGAGACTTCCAAAGATGACACACAAGTGAATAATATTGAACGAACCCCTGTGGTTGATCCATGCATATCTCCTCTTGAAGATCACTGTGAAGAAAACCCCTCTTCACATCCATTTGATGAACATCCCATCTATGTGTTGCAATTATGGAAAGAACAAGTCAGATGGAATTCATTTTGGTGACGTACAAAAGTCTTAGAGTATTCAATTCCTGGAACTTGGGAGAATCCTTTGGAAACCAAGCGAGCCTTACGCTTGTCAACTGACCCACCTATTGCATATTTTGTTTGATAGAACTACTTGCATCAAACAAGTTTTCTTCTCTTAGGAAGTGGGACAAGATCCCAATTGTGGTTCCTCTCCAAGGAATTAAACTCTTCCTACATAGCTGCATCCCACTCAGGGAAACCAAAAGCTTCTTGAAAAGTGTATGGATCGAAAGATGAAGCAAGGAAGGCATGTGGAGCATTTTGAAATTGTGATCTTGTTCTCTTGTGATCTAATGGATCCCCTATTTAATCACCTGCTGATTGGAAAGTTTGATGAGCCCAAAGAGGCCCCATTGCTGAAGGAGGAGAATTTGGAGGAGAATCATCATCCCCTGAAGATGAATTATGTGCATCCTCATGGTCACTATCATCATCTAAAGTGGAGGAAGAAGAATCGTCATCATGATCTAAAATATTATGAATCTCTGAAGAACTATTTGTATAGGAGCGAATTTTCACACTTAAGTGCAATTTCCCCTTTTACCCCTCTCCACTTTAGAAAACCAAATTCGGAGGCTTAATCCCACATAAGCCCATTGTTCCCATTCCACTTGGCACCTATTTTACATGTTGGTGGAGGTGTTTCTATTGGGGACACTCACACGACGTGTAGACATCCATGCGGAATGCTTACGTCCTTGGAAGAGTCCTGCAGTTGGAGTCTATAGAGACATTACACTTCCTATTGGAAGTCGAAGTGTAACACCTCCATTTGGATGGCTGACCAAAATATGGTTGTTACTTGACCTTCTTCATATTCATCTCTTATTCATCCATTTTCATCTCTATACATCTCTAGTTGATTTCTACACAATCTCTCCACACATTATAGCATTTGTTTCAAGCATTACAACAACATTCTGCACTCCATAGCAACAATCTGTTCACTCCATCACTTCAATAGTGAAAGCGTAGGATGACTCCATTGTAGCAGAGGTTTGATTTCCTCTCATCTTTCTCCTCCACTAGCCTTGAGCTCTTTGGATGGAGGTGGTAAGCTCCTCATTCATCTTCTCTATTACTTGGTTGAGTTAGCACATTGCTGTTTTGTAGTGTTTTATGTACTTTGCTTGTATTTCCCTCTTTATCACACTATTTCTATATCGTTGAAAACTTGGCTATTTTTGGACGTGGAAATACCAAAACGGGGGTCTGACTAAGGAAAAACCCTAAAGAGCCCCCCAAAATTTTCCCTCTTTTCTATGTGTAGGTGGAGAGATCTCGGAGCAAGCTGGAAAAAGGGTTATTGTGTGAAATCGTCTTCAGCACTCTTGCGGTAATATACTTCCTTTATCAAATTCATATTTATGTTTCATAATTCTTAGTGTTATTCTGCACCTTTAGGAACTCCTAACTAGGTTGTTAGTTCACTTTTAGTGGTCAAACCTTGTCTCCCTGGTTTTCTTGTTGTATGGATGCCAGGTCACTTGAGAGATGCCAACGTGTTGTGCTATCATCCCAGAACCATGCTTCTGTCCTCCGACAAAGAGCTATCTGAGACACAGAGTCAACCCTAAAAAATTGACTCGCCTAGTCTCCTTTCAAATCCAGGGTTTGTAGAGTGATCGAAGGGCCTCATAGTCCTCATGATGCTCATCCTGTCTATCCTAACACTCCTTTAAATTGAGGTAAGTTAGGGTAGCCATACTGCTCTCAACTTTTCGTGACTTGGGGCCTTGAAGTGGTTGGTCCCCCTCTCTTACATTTTTGGTGAACCCGACATGAACCATTTTGTTTTCATTTTGTGATATTGAAAGTGTCTTTCCTCCTGTCCTAGGAGTGTTGTAGGTGTGAGTGTTGTGAGGCTTTCACCTTGCAACCCAACGTGTGACCCCTAGTAGGCATAGTTGGAAGGTTCTGATGGTGTTTCATAATAAAACCTTGATTAGGTCACTGCCTTGTCCTGTAAAATTTAGGAGGCTATGTGGAAGTATTGTTTAGTGTGCATAATGGCCTCTTTCTTAAAACAATCTATTCCCTCTGCGTAGTCTGTGAGTAGTGGCACTAGTATAACCTTCACTTCACATGAATTGTCAATGGGTTTTAATAGGGAACCATCTCCTCTTTACATTCCTGCAAGGATAAATGAGAATACTATAGTAGGTGTTCTCATTGATGCGACATCTCAAATGAATAGCATAACTAAGGAGATCATGTTAATCAACTTCCTGTATACAGATGGATATGGTGCGCTTGAGCGTATCGTCCGCACACACGACAAAATTTTTGTACCTCCTATAGGAAGGATTGTCCTGTTGGTCCTCGTTGGATCTAAATCTATGAACCTTAAGTTTGACATCATCCCAGGGTTTGAACCCTTCAAAATGAAGCTAGGCGTCCCCTAGTTGGAGCTATGAATGTAGTTCCCTCGGTTGTACACAAATGTCTAAAATTTGTTCATGGAGGTTCGGTACACATTGTCCATGACACTGGTTATAGACCGTCAGTTGCACATGGTAGCTATACCTTGGATTACTTTTGGCTTGCATTGGTTGGTCCTCTCTTGCCCAGGAAGGACATCATGTATCGCACGTATCAAAACTATAAGAAAGGACGTTCTAGGCTGAAAGTGATATACCTTCCTTCGCCTTATGCTATTTCACATAGGGCTTTCTTAAAAGCTGATAGTGATGTGACCAAGGCATGTAGAAGAGAAGAAGAGAAGCAATCTTGAGATCCTGCTTCTTCCTCTTTCATTGTTCAGCCCAATGCTTCCTCTCACTCTATTGTGGTACCATCTACTTCTGTCTTGTGTTCGCAAGAGAATCCCATGGTGCCCGCTTAGTGAAAGGCCAAGTGTCCCACATTTGAGCTTCCTATCTTACCCACAGAGCCTAGGCCCATTTGGTATGGTAGATGGAAATCCCCCCTATGGAGAGTCCTCTATGTCTCGGCCTCCATGGCCTCCTATTGTTCCTACTCCTAAAGCAACAAACGGGAAGAGGCCCGCTGCCGAGGTACTAGAGTTGATTCCTCCTATCATTTCTGAACTTGCTCCTCCTACTCCCATCTAGGAGTTTGTCCCTCCACTAGAAACAACTATGGAGGACACTCCCATGGCTAAGAAGGAGCCTTTCATTCCTCTGCAAACTCTGGCTTCTAGTTCGAAGAGTCACACAAACCGCCTTGCGCGTGAGAGGAAGCATCGATGAAAGTCTATTTTGTCTGAGCAAGTCACTTTACAAAAGAAGGAAGAAGATACGACTGCTCCTATATCAGGACCTCTTGTCGTGTCCTCCTCTCTCCTCCCTTCTATTTATAATCCAAACTAGCTTTGAAACACTTTTGGCTTCTGCTACGAGAGCACATGCGCCTAGAATGGTGTAGGTGCTCATCGATCCTTCTATGGAGCTGCCTTTGTTGACATATGTCCTAGATTTCTCACCTTTCCCAAAGCATGTAGATATGACTAACACTTTGGTCGTATCTATTGCGGTTCTTTCTCCCTCTTACTTTGCCCTTCTTGCTTTGTCTGTGGGGAGTTCACCTCCTCCGACGAAGAAAAAGGTAGAGAGTGGTCCCTCTAGAAATGAAGGATGTAAGAGGATCCCACCTTCTTCAAAAGGTGGTCTTGCATAGATTTGTTCCATCTTAGTAACAAAACCGGTCCCAGCCTCCCCTAAGTTTGCCACTGCTCCCAAGATTCTCGATGAGCCTAGCAGTGAACCTCGAGTGCAAACCCCTGTGTCCATCGAGATAAGACATGGAACTCCCATTGAGTGCATGTTTAACTTACTGGATGAGGTTCCTGATGGGACTTTTAAAAATTTATCAAAATTTTGTCTAAATTGGGAATGATTGGTTACTTTAAAAAGACTGGAGGTCTGATATTTTGGGTTTAGGGTTTTGATCACTCATGAAAGATTGATTGGCATCTTTTAAAACCCTCACATTATATTTTAATGTTGACTTGTTGTTGAGGGTTATCGGTCAATTAATTTATCTAGCTGAGCCTTTCCTTCATACTCTTACCGACCCCTTTCACCCAACATATCAGTCTCCTATTTGCCACTTAGGCCTAAATATTTATGCCATCGAGGATTCTTTTCGGTTGCCCCACCAGTATATTATATTAGTTTTATGCAGCTTGGCGAACTATCTAATCACAGGTTTTGATCTGGATCGTTCCTCATGAACCTCCTAGGTTTTCCAACTAATACCACTTGGGTGGTACGAGATGTGTGAGATGCCGCCATCTGTCATTTATGGAGGTGGGGCCTTTTCCCGATGCGCCAATAGTGACAAGTGGACGTCATTTCACCAATGGGAATTTAATGACAAGGATTAATGATGACCATCTCTCGTAGGCCTCACATGATCAGAGTAAATGTTTCAAAAGTACCACAAGGTTTACGAAAAGGAGACACGTGGCCTGGCTCTTGGAACAACGGGACTAGGTGGGGCCTGCTGCCCAATCACGACCTCCTATTTTCGTGGGCTGTGATTGGCTGTGGTTTTTCCTAGGTAGTGATGTGGATTTTCAATGATCATTGATTTGATTTGATTTGTCTGACTTGCCAGGTCTGTTCCACATCAATGGTTCAAATTCAAAGGGCTATTGTTCATCCCTGTGAGGATTTTTTGCGCTTTGCAACTTGTTTTCATTAATGGCATAGATTTTTCAGTGGATTTTCTCATGATTTCCTTACGTGCGAGCAATATCCTCCTGATAAATATAATGATGGGCTGTACGCCCAGAATAATTTTGTGGTGGCAACATCAGCCACTAATCGCTCACATGCTCGTACAAGAATTTGGGAAATTAATATTCCTTGCACCTGATTACTCTATAAATAACTGTTGAATTGCTTAGTATTATCATTGCATTTTTGAGTTGATCTGTTTGTAGGTAGTGGATTTGTATGTAGTTTGAGTTGCACATCTTCAATGGATAAGTTTGAGGTGCGTTGAAGTGCCAGAGTAGGCATGAGGAATTCATAGTGCAAAGAGGAACAACCTATTCTTGGTGCTCCTGAAGCGAGTGCCCGAGGCGTGGGCAAGCGGTCTGGGCACTGCAATTCCCCTGTCATGCTCTTTTCGAGCTCTGGTGGCGATGGGTCTGAGGCTGACTCGAACTATCATTGCTATCTTGCGGCCATGACTGTGCTCATGGGTGTCGACGAGGAGGTCCTTGCAGTTTCACCAATAACTGCAATGGCACTGTGCCATGTTGCTGGGGTTAGTGCTGGTGTGGATAGGAAAAAGAGAGTGGTTCTGCTTCAAACTGAAGCGAGAACCAGAAGCGGTCACCTATACCAGGGCCGTGTGTCGACTAAATTATTGTTGGTGGGTGGTGTGTGTTACTCATGGGTGGTGTTGTTCTGGTGGTTCATCTTGTGGATGTGGACGTGTGTGTGCATGACACACTCTTTTATTTTTTCTCCGACTAGTTACTGGGTGTAACCGTTTTGGATTCCTCGGATTGTATACTATTTTTTCTAATGATGAGGAATATTTTTTGGAATGCGAATTCAAATTTCATTTCAATTGAATGAAATTCATTTTTGAAATCAACAATGGAGCCCAATGCTTGTTGCTCTCCTGTTCTATAAAGGAGATTTTACGGCTCATTGTTAAGGGTCATATTTTTTTGTATCCTGAGGCTTAGTATATGTATAGTCAGTTTGTTTACTGTAGGTTTTTTGAAGGTATTAACTAGTATGTCTTTTTTGGGGCAAGATTATTATGAAACAAGTAGGCTCTGTTTATGTAATAACAGATATTGAAGCAACAAATGAAAATATTTAGAACAATTTCTCTCTTGGCTTCATGTAATGAGTTGTGAATGAGTTTATTAATGATATATTCATTCAAATTCAATGGTATATTTGAGTGTGTACTTCATTTTCTTGCTTTAACTTGACGAGTTAATCAAATTGCTTGAAAATGAATTATAGATTTGTGATGTTGTATTCAATATTCCTTAAGGAGTATTGTTTTGAAAACTGAAAATCTCATAGTGTAAATCATTATGGTGATACGTTCATTATATAAGGGTTATGTTTTGTGTCTCCCGCCCAATGGATAAGGCACTGGGTAATTTCTTTAGGATTTCCCTTTTTTGAGAGTACAGGGCTGTAGTTCTAAGCACGATGGTTTAAAATCTGAACAATCTAAAATATCAAACCTTATCTCTTTTGAGATGCAAATCTTATGTTAACTTTTTAGTCTCGTTGCTTTAAGATAATTGTTATTATTCTTTGGTTTGCCACAACCAGGATAATTTCTATCTAATTGCATTGGTGGGGACTGAGTCTGTAAGAAGAAGTGTTCTTATCGGGTCATAAAACATTCTAATGAACACACTTAGGAAAACCCTCCTTGGTTTCACAGAGCCAAAAGTGTAGGAGATCTCATTCTTTGACTGAATCTCGTTAGTCGGCCACTAACTTTGTTAGTTCTTGAATATAGAGGTTGGCTACCTCTTAGGGAGTTATAGAGCCTTAGCTGGGAAAATTAAAACACCAACAGTTCCAACCTTTTCAGTGATCTTCATGAAGTCATTGACCTTAAACCCACAAGAGTTGAGTGACATAGACCTCATAGGTCCTTCTTCCTTAGCCCTTATTGTGGGAGGATCAGAAGCTCCTCCCCTTAACATTACACCATTGCAGGCTCACCATACTTCCCCCTATGATGATTTAGAGTGGGAAGCTAATGACCTATTGGTTGACCAGTGTTAGGGGGAGACCCTCTTCTTGATCTCTAGATTAGATGTGCCTGTGTGTTGTGATGTGTTCCCTCGTGATCATGCTATATGTTCCTGGATGACCCTCGTCACCCTTGTTGGTGCTTGGATATAGGTGTGGTTTTTATGTTGTAAACCTTCTTCTATTCATATCATCATTATTCCATGTTTGTGATTGAC
Source organism: Sequoiadendron giganteum (assembly GCA_007115665.2). Taxonomy (NCBI): domain Eukaryota; kingdom Viridiplantae; phylum Streptophyta; class Pinopsida; order Cupressales; family Cupressaceae; genus Sequoiadendron; species Sequoiadendron giganteum. The sequence continues at coordinate 422,187,021 of CM021110.1, read as the reverse complement.
TTTCAGTAAATTGGGGATGATGCAAAGCATTGGGGGCATTTAGGCTTCCTTCCATGTTGACCCAATTTTTTAATTTTTACTTTGGCTTCCATGTATTCTTCTTGATCTAGTTGGGGATTGATGATCTTTCACCTCACACCACGGTTACTTACTCTTCATAAATAAAGGCAGATCTAAACCCATGAAACCAGATCCCCCTGTGCCCTTTATTTGTGTTCTCTTTTATTTTGCTCTCTTTATCTCTCTTATTTTCTTGAGTTGTCACTTTCATGTACGACAACACCACTCCTACATAAAATGTTCTATAAAAAATGCATTCATTTCCAAATGAATATTTTCTCAAAGACCCTTCACACACTTATTTGTTAGATTTGCATTCTCAACTTGAAATGCTAACGGAACATGTTTCCTTCATCATGGGTTCGTAAAGAAAGGACTTGGAAACCTTCCTCTGAAGGCGAAACACCTTTGATATTCCCCTTGCATGGGGGCATATCCTTCCTTTAGAATTCCTTGATGATGAATCAATTTGAGAAAGAAGACATCAGCTCTAGGATAGTGCATCCCTTGAGTGGACCCTTTTCTTTTCACAACAAGTTCCCAAGGGACCCTTTCGAAAGATTCTATCTCTAATGGGTTATATGGTGTCTTGCTCAGGGGTAGCCCAACTAGACTAGTTTCACATCTTCACATCTAGCTCAGGGGCAACTTGACTAGACCTAATTCACATCCTTGCATCTAGCTTGGGGGTAGCCTGACTAGAATTTACTCTTAAAACAACACATCCCTTGAGTGGATCCCTCTTCCTTTTGAAGGGTTCCCAAGGGACCCCTTTAAAATTATTTCAACTTGGTGACTTTCTGTGTGACTGTCCACTCACTGGCCCACACAACTACTTCTTGACATGTTATATCTGCGGGTAATCGTGTTGTCATTCCTGACTCTATGAATTTCCCTTTGCTCGGTCTCCCTCATGTGATAGTTCTTGGGGGATACCTTTTCTTGCAGGTCTATGAGTCTTTAAGGCACCCTTCCTAGTTCCCTTTGTGTGAGAGTTCTTGAAGGATACCTCCCTTGCAGGACCATGATCGTATAAGGCACTTTCATTCTTCAGCTTCATGGTTTTGAGGAGATATGAAGTCCCTTCCTGTCCTACACTTTTGGGTTCGCCTGACCGTGCTCTGGTTCCTCGACGGTTCAGGTATACATCTTCAACCTTACTATTTCTTTGATCTACTTTACCATAACACTCATCAGCATTTGTGCTCCCTAAAGTGGGGACAAAATTTACAAGAGAGAATTTGCACCCCTAAGTGCAATCTTCCCTTTTACCCCTCTCCACTTTAGAAAACCAAACTCAGAAGCTTAATTCCACATAAGCCCATTGTTCCCAATCTACTTGGCACTTGTTTTGCGTGTCGGTGGAGGCATTTCTATCAGGGATGCCTGCATGGCACGCTGTCGTCCATGCAACGTGCTTACGTCCCTAACAGATTCCTGCGGCTGGAGTCTCTAGAGACATTACACTTCCTATTGGAAGTTGAAGTGTAATGCTTCCCTTCAGCTTGCTGACCCGAATATGGCCATTTTTTGACCTCCTTTCTTCATATTCATCTCTAGGCACCTCTAGTTGATTTCTACACAATCTCTCCACACATTCTAGCATTCATTTCAAGCATTATAGTAGAATTTTGCACTCCATAGTAGAAATCTCTTCACTCCGTCACTTCAATAGAGAAAGCATAGGATGACTCCATTGCAGCAGAGGCTTGAGTTACTCTTATCTTTCTCCTCCACTAGCCTTGAGCACTTTGGACGGAGGTGGTAAGATCTTCATTCATCTTCTCTATTACTTGGTTGAGTTAACACATTACTATTTTGTAGTGTTTTGTGTACTTTGCTTGTATTTCCCTCTTTATCAAATTATTTCTATATCATTGCAAACTTGGTTGTCCATGGAGGTGGAAACACCAAAATAGGGATCTGACTGAGGTAGATCCTTAAAGAGCCCCCCAAAATTTTCCATTTTTTCTGTGTGTAGGTGGAGAGATCTTGGAGCAAGATGGTGAAAGGGTTATTGTGTGAAATCATCTTCATCACCCTTGCGGTAATATAATTCCTTTATCATGTTTCTCTTTATGTTTCATATTTCATAGTGTTATTCTACACCTTTAGGAACTCTTAACTAGGTTGTTAGTTCACTTTTTAGTGGTCAGACCTTGTCTCCTTGGTTTTCTAGTCGTACAGATGCGAGCGCACCTGAGAGATGCTAGCATGTCATGCTATTGTCCCATAACCACACTTTTTTCCTATGATAGAGAGCTATCTGAGACATAGAGTCAACCCTAAAAAATGACTCACCTAGTCTCCTTTCAACTCTCAGGTTTGTAGAGTGATCGAAGGGCCTCACAGTCCTAATCATTCTCATCTCATCTATCCTAACACTCCTTTAAATTGAGGTAAGTTAGGAAAGCCATACTAATCTTGATATTTTTGTGACCTGGGGCCTTGTAGTGGTTGGTCCCCCTCTCTTACACTATCATCATGATACAAGGGCTCCAAGGTGATGGTGGTAGGAGAATTGTTGAGAGAATGACTATAAGTACTCTCCTCAAATTAAACATTCCTCTGAATGAACAACACATGTGTGGTAGGATGAAGAAGCCTGTAGCCTTTGAAATCATCTGGGTAACCAAAAAATATGAAAGGCTTGCTTTGCAGATCCATAGCCTTGTGTTTCTCTACTAGAATGTGATCCCATGCATTAGAGACAAACACTCGAAAGTACTTAATTGATGATTTTCAATCAGTCCAAGGTTGAAAAGGAGTTACCCCCTTCAAAACATTGTGGGGAACGCGGTTCTAGATAGAACACACATAGTTAATGGCTTATGCCCAGAAAGGTGGTGCCAAATACTTGGAGTGAATCATATAATTATCCATCTCTTTCAAGGGCTGATTCTTTCATTCCACAACTCCATTTTGTTGAGGACTATAGGGGATTGTATGCTGCAAATTAATGCCCTCTAAAGAACAATACTGGTGGACATATTTCACCCCATTATTTGTACATAGAACTTTGATAGATTTTCCAGTTTGTTTCTCTGCAAAATCCTTATACTCCAAGAATGAATCAAAGACTTCATACTTGTGTTTGAGAAAGTACACAATGGTGTACAGGGAGAAATAATCAATGAATGTCAAAACACATTAGGCTCTATTGAAAGATGGTTGTGGAAATGGCCCTTCCAAATCACTATTTACCAACTCCAAAAGATGTGAGGCTCTCCAAGCTCTTCCTTTGTCAAAATTCTCTTCAGGATGCTTTCCAAGATTTCAACCATGAAAAACACCTTTAGAAAAGAAAACTATAGGAAATCTTGTAACCATGTCCTACTTGCTGAGTTGTTGTAGGTACCGGTAGTTCAAGTGACCAAACCATCGATGCCACAAGTTACTCATATTTTTTGAATGAGAGTAGAATAGTCGAAGGAGGATCGGGAACAAATAAATCGAATACTGATGATCTTCTCTCCCAATTACAACTATAAAGTCATTTTGCATCTCACGAATCACCACTGAATCAAGAGTAAACTCAACTCTCTTGCTTTTGCTTGTGTGAGTGATTTGATAGATATATAGGAGATTAGTTTATAATGATGGCACACAAAGAACATCCTGGAATGTGCCATCCCCCATATCAATAGACCCTCTCCCACACACCTCAAGTGGAGTGTCATCATCCATCAAAATGGAAGGAAAAGAACATGGCTCCATAGATTCAAGTTCATGCTCATTTAAAGCCATATGGTGTGAAGCACCCAAATCAAGAACCCATGTGGATCATGGAGAAGCAACTGCTACAAGGGCATTTCCCTTTCCTTTCCCCTTGCTGTTATATTTAGCCTTGTGAGAACCCTCTTCAAAACTCTATTTGATGGAATCAAGAACACTAAAATTATTTTTCTCAAGAATGTGTTTCAAATGATCTACTTGTTTCTTTAAACACTTGTGTTCATCATGAGTGGGTTTCTTACAATAGGAACATTTGGCCCTCTCTTTCTTAGGCTTTTCATATTTTGAAGATGAGGTCTCATTACTTTCTTTAGGAGTAGCTGATTTATGATTCTTCTTCTCTTTTATATTCTTTTATTTCTTGTCCTTATTACTACTTTGTCCTCCTTTTTCATTTGTTCCAAGGTTGGTAGCCAAGGCATGAGACTTAGAAGACTTAAGAGTTCCCATCTAAATTAGCATATCTTGCTCCCATGTGAGATAAGTAGCAAAATCACCCAAAGATGGAAACTTGAATTGAGATCCAAGCACATCCTTAGTAGCATAGAAGGTAGAAACAAATACTAAATATTCAAAACTTAGCTTTGAGAGAATACTTAGAATCAATTGTTCATCTGTCTTACCAATTTCACATTGTTGTAGTTGTAGCCTTAATGATTTTATTTTGGTGAAGAAATCCTCAATTGTGTTGAGGATGCCTGGATTTAAACTGATTAGTTTATTCTCCAACATATGACCCCTCATAGAATCTTTTGCATTGAAAAGAGATTCTAAATTTTTCCATCTTTCATTTGGAGTATTCAAAGATTCAACATGAAAAAATAAATCAAGAGATATAAACACACACAACTCTCCATATTCTCTATCACATTTGTTAAACCACTCAGACTTTTTTACTCTCTAGTTGGTTCAGTTTCTAGTCCCATTTCACTCTATGCAAACCAAGTCTTCTTACGTGAAGTTCCATTTGTTTTTCCAACTCAAAATAGTTGTATGTTGTTAGAATATGAATTGTTGTTGATGCCATGATGCAGAAATACAAAATAAAATGTGGATGAAACTAAACACAAGAATGCTAAGAACACCCCCACCCTTTTCACTAGTATCAAATATCACCCCCCCCCCCCAAATATTATAAGGTTGGCACTTTATAATTTAGTGCATTTACAAAGCCTCAAGATACAATGCTCAATAGGCTCAAAATAACCAAAATTACAAATTCTAATACAAAATGAACTTGAGACAAAATATGGAAAAAATATCCTTATGGTTATATAGTGCTCTTCAAGAAATTTCCAACACCTATTCATTTTCAAAAATCAGAGCACTAGGGTGAAACTTAAGGCCTGTTGAAGAAATTAGCACAAGACAACTTCAACCTTAAATATTTGGTACAAGATGGCAAAAAATATTTGCAATACATCTGTGGATGGAAAGTGCTCATCTCCAACTTTTTAATGATATCTTATTTGTTGAAATCCAATGCCCAAAGCAAAAGACATAAATTTTAAAAAAATTGGCTGAATTTAGCCTGTAGGAAACATTTTTTTCTACTAAAAAGTTTTATTTCTGATTTGATTTTTGAAAAATCTATTCACTTTTTGTAGACAATAATAGAAACCCATAAATATTTTGATGCTAAGAACAAAACCCAAAAATCATTTTTTGATCTAGCAAGCAGAAGATTAAAAAATGATTTTTTTTTAACCTTTAGTTAGAAGAAAAATGATGCACGACACTTTTTGTACACCAATTTTCATCAGATTCATGCAAGATATAAAAAATCTAAAAGATGCCCAGTTGAGATTTCGACCTTGGCTACAAAACCCATAAATCATTTTTTCTCACAAATGAGTGGAAGCTAGATTTTTGAAGAAAAAGAAAAACGACTCCAATGAAAAATGAATTTCTTCAAAAGCTAAACTTGACTTTCTCGAGCCTTCTGGACGTGTTGGAATAGTAAAAAATGCTACCAATATAACCAAAAATGCTGCAATCACCCGAATGTCACAAAACACATATGAGAAATAAAGAGGTAATTGAATCTTTGCAAATCCTTTATGATTCTCTAGATCGTTGAAGAATGCAAGAGAAGAGCATACAAGAATTTACAAAAAACTCAATCTCTTAATCAAGAATCTAAGAACTAGGATTTATCAAAACAAAAGCTCTAATACCATGTTAGAAATCTGAAATAGATTGAATAACCAAAGGAATTTTTTAAGAGAAAATCAAAGCTACATAAACTAGAAAAACATAAGAATGCAAACCAGGACTCTAAGAGATTATGCAATGTCGATGTGACAAAATTGCATTAAGACATTCCAAGATGAAAAGATACAATGCAAATATGCATGAATAATGACTGCATGCATCAAGGTGCATGTATGCCAAAGTATGCAACAATTCAAGAGAATGAAGGGATGGATGAAAATGAAATCTATGTAGTGAGTTTATATAGAACTTAGAAGAGGAGGTAGGTGGCAAATCCAACCAATAGGGATCAGCCACAAAAAGTGGAGGATGCCACCAGAAGTGGAAAGTGGTTCCACACTTTAAGGAAGGGGACACCTCATCAATTATCTCCTAGTTATTAAATAATAAACTCACTTTATTATCCTAAGAAAGCTTAATTAAGTGTAGGAAAAACGTATGACTAAGGGAAAATAAATTAACCCACTAGGAAAATAAAAACCTACACCAACATTGAGCCTCAAAAAATTCACCTAGAAAACATGCTAAAGATAGGAAGGTCGGGGTTTCGAGCCCAAAAAGAAGCCTTTACAAGCGTAAAGAAAATGGTCTGAAGCCCTAAAAATTATTTTGTTGGGGGTTGGGTGTTAGCCTTTCGAATGTCAGGCATCAACCTTACTGTGTACCACATGCCAAAGGAAGAAGCAAGGAGGAAACCATGACGAAGACAAGAGATGTCGGGTGTCGGGCTTCAGACCGTTAAAGGTCAGAGATTGGGAGGATGAGATATGTTTTACTGATGAAGGGTAAGAGGTAAAGGGGAAGGCTGAAGCCCGAAACCCGAAACCTCAAAACTTAGTCAAATTTTAGAGTTAAGGCATTGGTGAGAAGGAAAATGGAAGGAGAAGGAAGAAAATGAAATGCTTGAAGAAGATTTCAAAGGTCAGAGGTCAGACCGAAGCCTTACCAAATGAAAAGTGATTGGTAAGAGGGAAGAGGGAAGGCCGAAAGTCGATAAACGAAAAGCGAAAGGAGGGAAGGGAAAAGAGGGAAGGCCAAAGGCCAAAATGAGAAAGGTGAAATGGAAGATGAGAGGAATTTTGTAAGGTGTAAAGGGTAAGGCTGAAGGCTGAAACCCAAAAATACTTAGAAAAAAATAGGGAAAGGAAGGAGCAATGGAGAAAAGAAGAAGGCAGGCAAGGAAAGCAAGTAAGAGACAACCCGAAAACTTTAAAATTCTGGGACAAAAAAATTTAGAAAAACTTCAAGGGGAAAACATGCAAGATGGCCCATGGGGAATTTATTAGATCAGATATCAATGATGGGACATCAAAGGGGGGAATGAAATGTTAACAAATCCCTAAAACCTCTAAGTATGTGCAAAAGAATTATTGAGAAGATTAGATTATTGGTGAAGAAATAAAAAATTTATTGATAAGAAGGAAGGCTACCATGATTGAAGAACAAGTAAAACTATGTTTAATTTCAAAATTTGAACCTAAAATAGTGATTTAAGCATGCAAATATGAATATTGGATCAAGGCAATGGAGGAAGAATTGATACAGATTTAAAATAATCAGACTTGGGGACTTATCTCAAGACCAAACAAGAATGTGACTGGAACTAAGTGGGTATTTTAGAACAAGATGAATGAGAGTGGAGAAGTGGTAAGAAACAAGGAAAGACTTGTGAGTAAAGGCTACTCACAAGTAGACGAAATATTTTTAAAGAGACATTTTCTTCGGTGGCAAGAATGGAAACTATCAGACTGTTTTTGGCTTTTGCAACATGTAAATATTTCAAAGTCTATTAGATGGATGTGGAGTATGCATTCTTGAATGGTGAGTTGGATGAAGAGGTTTATATTGAAAAATTGGAAGGCTTTCAGTTATTAGATAATCTTGATATGGTCTGCAAATTGAAGAAGGAATTATATGGACTTAAGCAAGATCCTAGAGCTTGGTATGAAAGATTAGATAGGTACTTATTACAACAAGGATTAATAAAGATACTATAGATAGTAATATTTATTTCAAAGTTGAAAAAGATCAAATCTTGATTGTAGTTGTGTATGTTGATGACATAATCTTTGGAGGTAATGAAAGTATGCACAAGAGATTTTTAGAAGAGATACAAAAAGAGTTTGAGATGTCTATGTTTGGGGAGATGAATTTCTTCCTTAGAATACAAATCAATTAGAGAAATAATTAGATATTTATTTCACAATCCAAGTATTCCAAGGAAATTTTGAAGAATCTTGGGATGGAAGACTCTAAATTAGTATGTAATCCTATGGTTAGTGGTTGTAAACTAAGAAAGAGTGATAAATCTCCTAAGTCTGATCAAAGCAAGTACAAATCAATGATTGGAGAAATTCTATATCTAACTGCTACTAGACCAGATGTCATGCATGTAGTTTTTATTGTGGCTATATTTCAAGAAGATCCTAAAGAGTCACATGTGGTAGTAGTAAAAATGATATTTAGATACTTGAAGGGCACTCTAGAACATCATTTGTGGTATCCAAAGGTTACCAATTTCTCTCTGGGTGCTTATAAGATGTAGATTGGGTAGGTGTTGTAGATGATAGAAAATTACAAGTGGTGGTGCATTATTTCTTGGAAGCAGGTTGGTGTCTTGTCTAAGCAAGAAGTAAGATTTAGTGTCATTATATACTATAGAGGTAGAATACATTGTTGCAACATCACGCTACACATAGGTGTTATGGATGAAGCAAACCTTGATGGATATCAAAGTGGTATATGATAAACCTATTTATATATTATGTGATAATATAAGTGCTATTAATATTTCAAAGAATATGATAATACATTCAAGGAAAAAACTTATTTCAATTTGTTATCACTTTTTGAGAGAGTTGCAAAGAATGAGGTGAATTTGGAGTATGTGCCTAATAAGGATCAGGTTGCAAATATCTTCACCAAGGCTCTTCCTAAGGATACTTTTGAGTATCTCTTGGAGAATTTTTGGGATTATTGTCCCCTCCTTATTTCAATTAGATGCATATGGATATGCATTAGTCTAGTGGATCTCAAGATTCATTCTTTTTTCTAGAATAATGTTGGTGGCTACCTCTCGAGTGGAGTAGGTAGCGACATTATTGGTTGTTATAGTTAGGGGGAGTAATTTTTGTCATTGTATGGATATGTGCAATGTTTGCATGTTGGTGAAGTATGTTGTTTAGTGTGTTGAGGACGTATGAAGAAAACGGAGTGCAGTAAAAGAAAAGGTAGTTGCATAGTAGCTGTTGTCCCTTCGAGGTGTTTCCCTTGAAGGAGAGAAAGTATGTATGTCAAAAGGGGAAAGATACAAGTGTGTTTCCCCTTACCAATGATGCCAAAGGGGGAGAGAGAGTTAAGGAGAAATTTAATGAAAAACCTTATGTAATAAGGGGGAGAAAGGGAAGGTGTAAGGAATAAGTATGTACTGTGGTGTAGTGTATGTGTTTTGGTAATCCGAATTATTTTTCTTGTTTTTGTTGGTTTTTCACATCATGTGTTGTCATTAATGATAAAGGGGTAGATTTTTGGAAGTATGCATAACTTTTGTGTTGTTATTAATATCAACAGTTCTAGGTTGTTGCATTGATGTCAATAGAGCTATGGAGAGATTGTTGGAAGTTTGTAATGATACTTTGATTGGTTGCATTATGTTGTCATTAGTAGTATCACTGATGTCAAATCATAGTGTTTCTTTGATGAGCATGTGTGGTTGAGATTCTATAGAGGTATCACAGATGATAAGAATGTATATGTGGTACTTTGTTTCCAAGTGCTTTTGATAAAATTTGAAGACAAGATAAAACAATGTGGTTGAGAGGTGTTTAATGTAGTAGAGTAGTGGTATGGTTATGCTTTGCATTTATTCATGGTTAAATATCTACTTGTGTGGTTCTAATATGTTGATCAGAGGTGTTTAGAGGTGTTATATCAAGATTTTCAAGTTCTAGATCATTGTGCAGAGAAAGTTATGTTCATTGGTGTGTGAACTGCATATTGTAGTGGTGTTTGGGAGAAATGGTATTGCTCTACATTTCTCCACAATGCAGTTTTTATTCTTGCATATTTGAGAGTATGATTATATTTCTCATATCTATCTTCAATTTGATTTGTTTGTGTTTTGGTACTCCACAAGGTTGGATTTAGGTGTTTTGGTATGTAGACAGTTACTAGTTGATTATGCATACTGAATATATTCTTCTGGTGTATGTTGTTGTGAAGGATTTGTTGGATTTTAGGGTGTTGATGGGATATTCTAGATGGTTTTTACATTTTTTGTATGGTCCATGAGTCATATTTGGATTAAAGGAAGCTTGTGCTTAATTGTTTAATAGTCTTAACACAAGTTTGACCAACATTGGATGTTTACACTAATTGTGAAAATGCTTCAATTTTTCTAGAAGTGTGGCATGGAGTGTATGAGTGTATTTGGGTATAAGTTAAGGTGTGTTGTGGTCCACCTTCATTCATTTCCACTGCAGGAATTTTTTTGTGCTGACTTAATTTTAATTTACATGGTTGAGGCGCTTAGCTGATCTTGTTAATTGTTTTGAAGGTTAAAAATGGTATATATAAGTTTTGAGTTGATGGAGGATATGGATGTTATGTGTGTTGAGATGTGACACATGAAATTACTAAATGTAGAATGATATTTTATGCCTAAGACTACTAGAAGTAGTGAGCAGAAGGTGTCTACATTCTAGAGAGAAAGTGGGAATATTCTAGTGAAACATGGTGGATATTTTTGTTGCTCTAAGATTGATTTCTCATTGTAACAATCTTCTATCTTCTTTCTAATCTGGTAGTGAGCCATTGGTAGTGATCCCTTCTTTTCAGGGTAGTGAGCCCTTCGACAGTGAGCCTATTGTATTTGGTGTTGAAATTACTTCATATTGTGATCTAATCCTCATCATTCTTTTTCCTTCTTGGGTTTTCCATGTAAATATGGTGTTCTCATGTGTTTGGATGTGTTTGCATTACTATTTCTCATGTTTACAATTTTCTAATGCATGATAAGTGTTTAATGGTTGTTAAAGGTTTAAGTTTTAATATAGATCTGAATGTTAATTAGGGTTTTGATATTTTAATGTACAACTGATTCACCCCCCTCTCATTTTTCTTGTGCATTCAACATGACAACATTGAACTACATATTGTACAACTTTTTCTCATATTCCATTTTCATACTTCATGCTCATGTTACCAATAGGCATATCAATGACAAACCCCTTAATCTTTCAACAATAAGGAATATTTAGGTAGTGATAATAGAGCACCCAAATCGGTGAGTGGATTATGATTAGCATATGAAAGGTGGAAGGAATATGCTATTTTTAGCTATGGACTCATCTTGGGATTTGGTTATAATTTTAACTTAAAATTTGGGTGCTATATTTTGGGCACGTTTAGCTCATAGATTTCGAATTAGGATTTGATGTTTTCATGTATCTCCTCTCTTATTTGTTAGGTGCTTGAGATGGAGATTTTGATAATGCATTTTTTTGGTATAATTATGTTACTATAATTACTCTAAATATTTGGTTGGTGATACTCCTTTAAAGGTTTAATTTTTTTAAGTGTATTGTAACCTTTAATTATTGAACAATGCATTGAGTTCCTTTGGAGTGTTTTTCCATGTAAATCAATCTATTATGGTATATTAGTTTTATGTTTATTTTCCTATAACTGTATGATTAGTTTAATTTTTGTATTTCCATCCTCTTATAGATTAGTGCAGGAAGTGTAATTGACACCTATAATTTATTTTTTTGGTATTAGAGATTAATCACTTTAGATTATCGGTTTTAGGGATAAGTAGTTTTTGTAGTAATCTTGGATTGATCTAGAGATTGCATAATTTATTATATTTTGGAAGAATAATGTCAAGCAGCCAAGGATAGATATGGATAAGTTTTTAGGCACAATTATTCAAATCTAGAAGCTCAATACGGAGGATATGCTCATGGATATAGATATATGGCTGCAATATCTAAATCGAAACCCATCACAATGAAATAAGGATACTAGAGCATATTGGAATGAAAAGCTAATATTTTTATTAAATCCTCTTTGATTGATTCAATAATATTGAATGTGCATGAAGAAAATATTGTGGAATAAGCTAGATGATGTCTATTAAGCTAAATATATACTAGACAATATTTTATTGAGAAATAAGTTGTATAATTTCTAAATAGAGGATGGTGGTTCTATGGTTGAACATCTAAATTATTTTAATATGATCAATGAACTGATTATACTCCATTGGAGTGAAGATGGGTGAAGAGGATAGATTTATGAATTTCTAATGTTAACTAATAGATTCACATGACTACCTTGCTATAACTATTGAGAGAAATACCACCAAGTTAAAAATGGATGAGGTGGTGGTATTGTTATTCTCTAAAGAGATGTAAGGAAATAATTCCAAATTTGGTGAGGCCATATATATTTGTGGAAGATAAGAAGAGAAAGGAAAGAAGGAAAATAAGTAAGACAAGATTAGATACAAAGCCTATAGGACATCCAAATATTTTTGTGACTAAGGCAAAATGGCATAACTGTGACAAGCCTAGTCATTTCATAAGATACTACAAGGAGGAGAAAAATAAGAAGATGAGTGATTTTGATGATGATTCTACAAAGTTATCCTAGTATGATGATTATTCATTTTTCATATATTTAGCTACGCATGCATTATATGGTGTGTCATTGATAGACTCTAGTTTCCACATGACATGACATCAGGTTTGATTCTCAAAATATAAAGAGTATGATAGTGGAAAGGTGTACCTTGGAGATAACTCTCATCTAAATATTTTTGGCCATTGAAGATTCTTGGTTTGATTCTTTGATGAATAATTAAAGAGGATAAATGGAATATTACATGTCCTTGGTTTGGCATGTAACCTAATTTATACTAGTAAATAATTATTTAGGTATGTAGGTTGTTTTCTCAACTGGAGGGTGCAAGATAGTGAGATGCGTGATAATATTTTCTAAGGGTGTTCATAGAGGAAATCTATTTTATCTAGAATGCATGCATGGTTTAATGCAATATCTATTATATTATTCTAGTGAAAGATCTACAAAATATACACCTTCACTATTATAATGGAAAACAAATAACTATAACTATTCATGCTTTGGAAAAAAATATATTGACTAAGAATAAGATACCAAGAAGATAATTTTATGGAATTAGAGGATGGAATATATAGGTGAGAAAGAGCTAAGGGCTTTGAAAAATAAAAATCTTACTGAGGGGTTAAATGATTGTAATATTTAATTTAATTTTCAGGAGTATTTTGTATATAGAAAATAGAACCACAATTAATTTTACTCTACTTCTCATAAATCATCTAGGGTGTTAGACATAATTGATCTTGATGTATTTCATCCTATTAATGTTCCTTCAATTTCTAAATTTTTATATTATGTATCTAAATTATTGATTATAATAAAATGATATAGTAATATTTATTTAGAAGTAATTATAAAGTATTCAATCATTAAAAGAGTTAAACACTTTTATAGATAACCAAACTAATAGGATGATTGCGATTTTGAGGATTAATAATAGACGCAGTGAGTTGTATTTATAAAATTTTGATATATTTTGTAAAGATCATGGGATAGAGAGACATAATAGAAATCTATACACCCCTGAATATAATGGAGCTATAGAGAGAATGAACAAGATGTTGATAGCGAGGGTTAGGAGTATGTTCAGTGGATCTAGATTAGAAAAAAAGTTTTGGGAAAAGGTAATTTACATGTCTTATTAACTAGTTAACAAGTATTATGCATCATCTCTTATTGAAAATAAACCTATGGAGGTATGGAGATTTTTTTTTTATTGAGACATATTTTAGTCTTTGGTTCCAAGGCATATGCACATGTGCCAAGTGAAAAGTGGTCTAAGTTGGAGAAAAATGTTATGATTTGTATCTTAACTCATTATAGCATTAGTTTGAAAAGGTATAAGGTTTGGGATCTAATGGATTTTTTTTTATAGTAGAAGTGTTCTCTTTAGAGAAGTTAAACCTTTTTCCATATTATTTGTTGGCATCTCACTTTTTTGTGTCTCATTTTTCTTGCTCTTCTATAAAGGTATGCATTTTACCTTAATTGGCCCATTACTAATAACCAATCTAAGACATTCTTTAGATGTGTCTTTTTGTTTAAATGTACCCTTATGTTTTTGTTACCTTTGGATTTTTTTTTGTGTCAATTATCCAAGTTATAAAATATAAAATTTAATAATTGTTATTTTATCAAATTTTTGTAGAGGTTTTAAAACCATTGTTAGGAGCTAATAAGGTTATCACAACCTTATCAAGAATCGATGTTGGTTTTTTAACCTCTTCAAAATAATATGTCTTTATTGTGTTGGTATTTCACTAAGGTTTTGAAACCTCTTTGGAAACCCAAAAAGGCTATCACAATCTTGTTAGGGCCTAATGTAGGTTTTCTTACCTTGTTATTTTAATTAAAAATATACCAAGTCATTTATTTGTCGATGATTGGATATGATTTTAAAACCTATGTTGGCTACCAAAAAATGTTTTCATAGCCTTATTGGAGCTTGATGTAATTTTTATAACCTTTCCAATTGAATGAAATTAAGTTTGTTTCAAAGGAGGACTCAATGAATTAAAGAGGTTCTACAACATCTATAAACTCTTGACAATGTTTTCAAAACCTTTTCAAGGCTTGATGAGGTTTTTATAATTTTTTGAAAGGTGAAATATGGAACAGGTTTCAAGTCTTCTATTGGGAAATGGATGAGGTTTGAGAACCTGTGTCAGGTCTCAACAAGGTTCTCACAATAGTATTTGGTGCTGAAAAGGTTTTGAAAACCAACTTTCTCTTTGATAAGAAGGAAAAACTAAGATGAGGGAAAGCTTAATTATTTTGGGTGTAAGTGATTTTTAGAGGTTTTGAAACCTCTACCAGCTTATGAGAAGGTTTTTACAACCTTATTAGAGCTTAGTAGGCATTTCAAAATCAATGAAAAAGATATAGGGTGAAGGCATGTTCCTAGTCTTGGTGGATTTTTAGGATGGTATTGTAATTGTTAAAGGTTGATAATGGTGGTACTATTACCACCATATTTTTTTATAAAAATAAATAAATAAAATTAAAAGAAGTGTTGGAGGATTGAACCAGTTTCATATCCACCTACAATTTACCAAAATTGGTTTGGTCACTACCTTGGTTTATTAATAAAGTATTGAATAATTAAGGAAATAAAGAATGGAAAATAATAAAAGAAAAAGTGTACATTGAGAATGTGTAGTGTTTTTAAAACCATTGTAAACTCTAAAAAATATTTTATAAACTAAAGTGGTTCAATTTGTTTGCATTTTAGAGGTTCTAAGTGGTTTCATAACCACAAGTGGGAGCCAATGAGGTTCCGATAACTTTTCTATCCTCTAAAAATGGGCTAAATAAATAAGATGTATTGTGTGGTGGAGTTTTACGGTGGATCTAAAACCACCTCTAATTATCGATACAGGTTCAAGAGCTGACGCAAAGTTTTGACATGCGAAGGGAAAATCGAAGAAGTTGAGGTCACAATAACAAAGGGTGATAGTATCATTTCATATAAATATTAAGGGATTTTGAATGCTAAACATAATGTCATTAGTGGTATTTATTTGACCACCTACCTACAACTGTTTAACCAAAAAATGCTCCTCCTTTTTTGAGAAGAATTAATGCTTGAAGTCACACCTATAGATGGGAGATGGAATATCATACTTTACTATTACAATAATTTTGGAGAGTAGAAATAATTAAGACTCCAATAAGAAGACATGAGAATTTCTTGAAACTATTTTTTTTGAACTTTTAGGGTTGTCATGCAAGTTTACATGTTTCCTTTCTAGGCAACTTATAGAGGGATATATATATATATATTAAGTTCCTTTTTTGTTAAAAAAGGTGGAACTTATCTACAATATTAACCTATGTACATGAATTTAAATCTAAAAATAATATTACCAAATCTATTTGTATGTATGTGATTGCACATTCACCATAATAAAAAAATCAACAAATAAGTGTGACACTAGATTTCCATGGAGAAACCCTTTTTGGAAAAAAACTCCACACAAGAAAAGAGGGAGAGTATATAATGTATCTTCACAAGAGAGATAAACCACAATAAACTTCATTTCTTATCTTCTACAACTTAGATGTTCCCATACACTTGCAAATAATATAAGATTATACTACCTTCTCAAGGATCCAATTTATGGAACTTGCGGGAGGAAAAACCACAATGGTAAACCTAAACAAGAGGTGCCAAAACCACTTACAAAAACTCACACCCCATTCTTTGGAAAAATAAGTCATGATAATCAATTAATATGAACAAGGATTCATTGTAGGAACCTAACCCCTATCCCCTTCAAGTTCTAGCATTGAGGATGCTTTGATGATTTTTTAGCTTCCAAATGGAGAACCAATGGATACTTGTTTCCATCCAAACTTGGTGTCCCACTCAAGAAACTTCGCATTCCCAATGTGAATTAGTAGGAGGGATAATTTAATAATCTAGTTAATTGGAACCTCCACCAACATTAAATTTCCTCTTGAAAATATAATTACAATATGCCAATATTAAATACATCACACATGTCCCCTAGGACACTTTCTAAGAAACAATGAAACATTAAAGTGATATAGGTTTTGAAGGTAAATTTCATCGAACCTAACATTCTCTTACTTGGAATTATAAATTGCAATAACATCTAAGATATACAAATAATAAATCGGCTATAGTGATCAAGGCCCATGCACTTCCTACACCAAGAGAACTTATTCATGATCACTAGCTTCATAAGAGAATCTACAACATTATCCAAAGTGTTAATCTAATAAATCAAGACCTTACCATTCTCAGCCATCTCTTACACAAACTAATACTAAACATCAACATTATTAGTATGAGAATGATACATAGTTTTTTTTGCAAAACAAATAACACTCTATCACATCTAATCATCACTATCTTTCAATCAAAACCAATGCCATTACCAAGTCTTTGTAACCATATTGCATCCTTAGAGTCATGCGAAGTAGACATATACTCTACTTAGTGGTGGAAAAATAAATTTTAGGATGCCTCTTACTTATCCAACTCATAGTGCACTCCAAACAAATTAAATACATAGTCACTAGTGGACCTTTGACTATCCAAGTCACCTATTCAATCTACATTAAAAAACTCCCATACATCAAATGACTTGATCACATCATTAGTACCATGATAAACCAAATAGTAATATGAACTATCATGTAAATATATCTAAACATCATCTTAACAAAAGTCCAATTCTATTTAATAGGGTAAGATATAAACCCACTTAGAACCAGGGAAAACTTTAGTGGTGAATCTTTGCCAATTGGTGAATTCTAGGAATCAGGCAAGTTGAAATTGGTGAATTAATCATACCCAATAGGGTGTCCAAATCACTCAGATTTTATGAACTATTGGTCCAATGCATGTCCATTCACCAATAGTTTTTTTTATGAGGCATGTTTAGGCAATAAATTTGCCATAACAGACTACACATTTCCAATGGACCAATTAATATTTTTTCCTAGAATCCCGGGAGCATGTTATAAAACACCTACATATTTTCCAATACTATTAAAACAACATTATAAGAGAACCCATTTTGCCAATTAAAATTTACAAATAGTTGCTTGTGAAGAGCCATTTCAGCAATTAAAATTTATAAATAGTTGCTTTTGAGGACCTGTTTCACCAATAACATTTTAAAATAATTACAATGTATCGTTGTATAAGCACGTGGGATTTGCAAAATTTTTAATATACCATTTAAAAATCCCACGAAATTTTCCAAATATGGATTGATATAAATACAATCGAAACTGTCATTTTTTCTTACACATTTTGTTCAGTTATGAGGTTCTAATTCTTGATTCAAAATTCAGCGAAAGATGAAAACATAGACTTAAAGGTGAGTGATCATTTCTTCATTATTTTATTAGTTATAATAATAAGATTTCTTTATCTCTTTTCCATTCTTGCTTCAGTCTTTAAGATGATTTTGAGTAGGGAATGGGATCTATATTCTTTGTCGGTTTATCCTTCTTAAACAAGAAGATATTTTTTTCATCTTTTATTCGAAGTGAGAGATCAATATGTTGAGCAGCAAGGGTAAGAATCCTAAGGGTAATGAAGAGACTAGGAGGCCATCAAAATGCCTAAAACATAGAGGTACCATATAGTCTTACTTTGGAATTGGCAAATCTTTTGATCCATCAGATCAAGATGGAGCTACATCATCAACTATTCCACCAAATATTAATGAAGTAATTCACAATACCTCATTGCCACAGGAAGGTCAAGGTGAGATTTTCATTGAGTTAAATTAAAATGTATCAAATGAGGATGGAAATACCCCAAAAGATGTTCCAAGGGATGCCCTGGTTAGCTAGAATGATATAATTGAATTGGATGAGGATGATGTTGGTAGCAAGAAAAAAAAAGGCAAATCAAAATTGGGGTGCGATTGGGAAATGACAAGGAATTTTCAACTTGCTTGGTTGGAGAAGTACCCATTCATTATACCAGTGCGGGTGGCAAACAAAAATGATATTGAAAAAGCAACACTAAGAAAGTGTGCAATTTTTAGTTGGAAATGTGGAAGAGACAAGACATTGTAGTTAAAGCTTGACACTATAGGAAAGCATATCGGTAAAGTTTACGAAAAAAAAAATCATAGACGGAAAGGAACAATCAGTCGTACGATGGAAATCAAAGGAAGAATGTATTCATGTTAAGTATGTTGTGGAATAAGAAGAGCATAACCATAGAATTTCAAAGCTTGATGAATGTCAAGGTACACTTGAGGCTCATTTTGGAAAAGCAATGGCAACAACAAATCTATCGTAAACTGTTCAGATGATTATTGTTTTTCATATTTTTTCCAGAGGGCGTCCTATGACGGACTACCCAGAATATTATAGTTTATTATCTTATTTGAGTGTTCCTCACTTTACCTTCTCACATTGGTTAGTAAACGCTGGATGGGAATGGGAAAACTATCTTGCTACAGTGGAAAAGGAATATTTAAAGGAGAAAGTAAAAGAGTCAAATTTCATTGCATTATCTTTAGATGAAGTTACTATGGTAGACAATACTTCTTCAGTCTGTATGTATTTGTATACTGTAGAACATGTTTTCCAAGCTCATCTTCTTTGTGTTCATAAAATGAAGGACAATTCAACATCGCAAAATCTATTTGAACTAGTCAAGAAATCTTTGAATAAAATTGTAGGTATGGAT
This sequence comes from Sequoiadendron giganteum, assembly GCA_007115665.2. Taxonomy (NCBI): domain Eukaryota; kingdom Viridiplantae; phylum Streptophyta; class Pinopsida; order Cupressales; family Cupressaceae; genus Sequoiadendron; species Sequoiadendron giganteum. Next base: position 422,167,685 of record CM021110.1, on the reverse strand, counting down.
GAGTTGACAATTGCCAAAAAGTTGGTGTGTGTAGGAGCTGATGGAGTTGTAGTGATGCAAGGTCAAAGGAGTAGTGTTTGCAAAAAGTTACAAACTACCTATGCACCATACATGCTTGGCATTCATTGCATGGCCCACAAAATGAATTTAGCATTCAAAATTGTAAGTAAGTTTCCTATAGTATCAAAAGTTGAAAATCTAGTTCACGAGATCCACTCATACTTTTGCCAAAGTCCCAAACATTTCCAATAATTTCAACATTTTGCAGAGGGAATAACACCAGGAAATAAGCTTCTCAAGGATGTCGATACCAGATGGATCTCCCTGCATGGACCAACACAACGAGTTCTTTCATAATTCAATCCCTGATTGGAGTGATGTATGAGCATCGCAACATAGTAGACAAAGCTCCTGACCTCTTACTTAGGTTAAGTGATATAGAGACACTCTTGACTTTAGCTAGTCTTCTCCTCATGCTAGATGAGATGAACAATCTTGTGAAGAAAGCCCAAGATAGAACTATGTATATTTATGAATATTTCAATCTACGTAAACTTACATGCTTGGCCCTCGATCATTTATATCTAGATCTAACACAAGAAGGCACAAATTATTTCATGTGGCAGAAAATTACTGTTTTAAATAATCCTAATAATTATGTATAGTTTAATGTAAGTAGGCACTTATGTATCTGTGTACATGGATATGAAATACCAATGTACCATTGTAAGACAGCCAGACGCTCTAGTAGAGAAGTGGTTGTTAACGAGGAATATTTTAACGACATTGTTAAATCTGTTAGTGATAATTTGAAGGAAATTGCAAAATCTCTTTCCTCAAAGATTTGTGAAAGATTCCCTTGACATGAAATACTTGAAGCCATGGGTATTGTGCATCCTCAATTTTGGGTAAACCAAGATAACCCAAAATATTTTCATGATGAAGTAAAAATCTTGATTGAACAATTTTCAAAAGAGGTAACATACAATGAGCAGACAATAGAAGGAATTTTAAATGAAAATAAGCTTAGACAATAATGTAGGGGTTTTGCAATAGCTATGAAGGACCAATATAAATCCATGGGCAAGGAGAAGGCCTTTGAACCGAGATCAATAAAAAAGGTTTGGACAAGCTTAGGTCAGAGTGAAATATTGTGTGGTTCGATATCAGAATATTTCAAACTTGTTGATTTAAGTCAAACAATGATATTGGGGTCAGTGGAGGATGAGAGAGTTTTCAGTACATTGGGGTTTTAGAAATCAAAGTTAAGAAACAAAATGGACAAGAATTTGGAAAATTTCTTGAGGATGAAAGGAACTGCGTATAATGTCAAAAAAATTCCTTTTCAAAGGGCACTCGCAATTTGGAGGTCCACATGTGAAAGAAGAGGGATAGGGCTATGCAACATAGACACTCCAATTCCAAACACTGGTACTGGTGGCAGTGACAGTGGCAGTGGGATTGGGACAGATTACAATGACATTGAATTTGACACAAATCACACAATGAATGTTGAATTTGAGACATAGGCCGAAGAAAATGAAGAGTAGACTCAGAATCAAGATGAGCATTAGTTTGAGGACCTTGACTCCATTTGGGAAATGGAAGAGAATTAGCATGTATTAGGTATTTTGACTGCACTTCATGAATCAATTTCCATTGTTCCAAAGTCCTAATTGTAGTTGATGATATTTTATATTGTATTCAATGAACATTGAAATTGTGTATCATTGCACTTCATGATATCTTATTTTATATTACATTGCATGAATCATATTCCAAACTGTAGTTGATGATATTTTATATTGTATTCAAATAAATTGTGAATCATTGCACTTCATGATATTTTATTTTATATTGCACTTCATGAATCATATTCCAAACTGTAGTTGATGATATTTTATATTGTATTCCATCATCCATGAAATTGTGATATTAAATTTGATCTTAATAATCACAAAAAAATACCACACTTTGATTTTATGATCAATACAAATTGTAGAAATTTGTGTGACAAGATCCATATTATAGCCGGCATTGCATCCATAAATAAATTTGAAATCTTGTAGTCCTTCGCCCATTCCTAACAAAATTCAATAGCATCGGCCTAATGATGCTTGATCGATGGAACCCCCATTACAACCCCACCGATGGCTTGATGAAAATAGATCACAACCTAGTATCGGTGTAACAATACTCTATCGGTCTGAATCCTAAGGTACTCTCCCTAATATACTTGTAGATTCAACAAAATAAATCACATCGTTGTAACACATAAAAATCAGTGGAACGAATGATTTCACTCTCCCGATGGCCCAATATAACCATGAATTATCGAATGCATAAAGTCTATTAGGGGAACTAGGGTGCATCAGGGAAACATTATCTGGCATCCCACCGATAAACTAAAGGAAAGGTGTCCATCAGTGGAGAGGGTGGCTATCGGTGAAAGACTAATGTGACATCCTAAGGCATCATCGACTTCGAGATATTTGAAATAAATATTCTTCTCTGATGACAAGACTAAAAGACGGTCCATGAATGGTGCATTTATGAACCAGAATTGAAGTGAATTATATCACAAGTTGATCGCATAGTTGTTACAAAATTTTGAAAGATTTTGCTAAGGGCAGAAGCAGAAAGGAAAAACTTGGAGTTCTTATGTAGAAAATACCAGTGGAGGCGACTCAGCGAGACTCAAGTAAGTACTTCAGACCCAGCTAAGAATATATTTTCTTCAAAAGCTTAAGATTTAAATAATGGAAAAGAGTACAAACAAACACAAAGCTAAAAAATAGAAAACCAAAAAGATTAAAAGACTCCTAAATCGATACTTGATAGATCAATGCCATGGTTCAGGGTTGAGACCCAAGAGGAGTGTTCAAATGAATCCTTCAATGGATCAACTATGAGACAAACATAAGGGCTTAGGAGATATTTGGACACCGTAACAAAGGTATGAGCTCTTCATGTACCATTACAGAAAATAATTTAGGTTTCAACCAGTCTGCAATCCGTTGAGGTTGAACCTAGGAAGACTTGTGGTACCTAATGTGTTTGTAAATGCATAGCTAATTAAACCTCTTGCTATCAAATATGACCCCAAGAAAAGAACTATTCAGTCACATGGCAGGGGTGATATTCTTATTATTTCTAGGGATCTCATTTCTAATGTATTTTAGTTAGAGTGTTCACTGAGTTTATCATTCACGGTCAAAGACCTCTTGACAGAGTATCACCACATGGATACCAACTATAAGATATGGAAATTACCTTTGCATAGGCCCAAGGATGAAGGAGGCCAACTCAGAAGGTTCTCTGGCATTGAAAATCCTCCTTTCCATGAAGATTTGTTCAAAGAGTATTTTCGATACACTTATTATTTAGTTGGTCAGGTTTTCGGAGTAGAGGTTCCACCTCTCATGTTGATTTCCCCAATATTCTTAGTCATAGACATATAGAGAAAGGATTCCAGGCCATTTGATTATGCTAGCTACTTGGCCAACACCCTAAATCGAGGGCTTGAAAAGATTAAAAATAATAGTGATAATATTAATTTTGAACACTATTCTTTTCTTATGCATTTTATTTTGTACGAAGGACAAGTCAGAGGGATCTGGAGTGAAGAATTAATGATAAAAGATACAAGTGAAAATGGAGATTTCAAACCTGTACAAATGTGGAATTCATTGTGGGACAGTCGATTAGGTAGGTCTCATTACCTTTATTTTGAAGAATTTTTTGTAAAACCATTGATGAAGTTGTTGGGATATCCGTGCAGTTATAACCTATCCCCATAAGTACAAAGATTTCTAAGACCAAAGGAAAATGGCCCAAGAAATACAGTGAATCATAACTGGGGAGATTGGTATGCTTTCTTTGATTGTACAGTGATAAGGTTTTATGGGTTCGAAGGAGCTCCACGCTTGATGCCATGAGTAGTTCCTAACCGAATTGCTTATTTAGAAATTATGAGGCAATTGGTAAAATCTGATGCCAAACACCTCAAAGGACATAGAAAACAATAAATTATGCCCAACACCTTATTTTTTGGAGACTTTACAATGGTTTCCAATGAAGGATATGGGGAAACTAATTGTAAATTAGCCCGGTAAAACCTACCTCTAGGTGATGTAAGGAAAAAAATTGATGTAGAAGGGTTTATTCACAAGGAAAGATTATTGCAAGGGATATTAGGGTATGAACATTTGTTCTCTGTCGAAGATGTATAAGAAACCATGATGAGGCTTCCACCAAGGAAAGAATGACCACCTATAACAAGATTATGCTTGTAGAGGAATGGAAGAGAAAAAATGTCCATCTTATTCAAAGGCATTTGGTGAGATACATGATCCTTTAACAATAATTGAGCAACTCATCATTTATGTCAATGAACTGGTAAAGGATGTGCCCCCAGTTATTTTTGATGTGCCTCATGCAACCTATTCAAGAGTACAAGCAAAAGACATAGATCCCTTGGATTACATACCTTCATAGTCTACTCCTTAGGTATGTTTTTTCTATAGATACTGATATAAGTGAAGAAGAGGAGAGTGATGAAGAGGGTGAGCAGGTTGAACAAATAAGTGCTCCTGTGATTGCACAGTATGATCCCCTTCAAGAGAAAAATATTGTAAGATTTGAGGCATCAAATGAACTAGCTGATGATGTGAGGGTCAGGGCTGGACAAGAGTTTTTATTTATTGTGATTTTGTTAAATATTTTGAATTTAAACCATTTGTTTATGAATATAAAGGTAGAAAAATGAGACAAAAGATACAAGATATCACTCTTGAATAGGAGGAAACCGCTCTGGAGGAATTGAAAAGGGAGGTGGATAAGGAAATGGAGTCCATCACTCCTAAAAGAGGAAGGAAATTACTTCAAGAAGATGGAATGTTGCTCCTGCCAGGGTGGGATATTAGCTCTTTAATTGTATTTGATAGCTTCAGAAAAAGAGGGGACAAGACAATGAACTTAATAGAAGAAGCAAGTGACAAAATGTATTCAGGATCTGGGTACAACCCAGACAAATCCACCTTGCTTATTTGGTCACTGTATCCCCATGATAAAAGACCTGTTGTAATTAGTAATCCAAACCAATTTTGGACATCTCTTGGTTCAATGAGTAGGGCATACCAACCCTATGGAGACAACAAAATTGAACATAAATGTGGAAAAATTTACCAAAGCATAGATAAAAAAATTGATTAAGGAAAATGAAAAACTAAAGAAGGAGCTAGCAAATCAGAGAGAAGAACATCTTCCTCCTCCACATCAGAGTTATACTCCCCATGGCTTGAAAATGATAAGAGAGTGCTTGATGCATTGGCTGATGCAACCTATTGGAAGAATTTCCATCTAAAATCCCAAGGGAAATGCAAAGAATTGGAGAAAGAAGTGAAAACCATCAAATATAACACTGTATCTGAAATGATCAAAGAAAGATTCAACAAAATGATGAAGTGTGCTGATGAATATTGGAAACTATTCAAATAAACACACATTGCATTGGTGGAGAATGATCGAGAAAATAAAGGAGCTACTAGATAAGAAAATCATGAAAGGACAAACATTGATGACATATAACAAGCTGGTAGATTCACATAATGGATATCATAACAGGCTTAGGGACGATTTTGACTACTTTGATTTAGTCCTGACACTTCATAATGACATTGGAAATCTATGAGACTACGATGATTGGAAGGAAGAGCTTGCTAGGCTTCTAACTGTTGCATTGCAAGAACTCAATGATGAGGATATGGTTTTACAAAACACCCATAAGTAGCTCGAAAAAATAAAGTATATGGAATATGATATGAAAGAGGTGATCTCTAACATGGACACCTATGTTGAACAAGAGTACATCCATCAACTCTCTACACTCAATCTATTTATTAGCCAAAATTTAGATGTTTTAGATGCAATGGGACAACCATCAGAGTAAGAACGCCAACCGACAGCATGATGAGCACCCTATCATGGAGTAGAAGCTTTGAACAGGTCTTAGGTGGTCACGAGCTTCTGCTTGGAGATTAACGGATCAGTGCATTCACCTGCAACATTATTTTATTTAAGTTATGTTTAGTTATCAAACTTCTTGACCTTTTGTAACAAGTTTGTAGCTTGTTGCCTCTCATATATAAGAGAGATCAAGACCTGAATAGGAGATCATCACATCATTTCTAATTAGACTTTAGAGTAGAAAATAGTAAGAAGATAGATTGTGCCAATTCACTCATCCATCTCATATCATAAACTATTGTTATAATCATATCATTTGAAGATCAATACAATGGAGAAGGTTACACATAATTACTGATTTTCTTTTGAGTGTTCAACTAGTTTGGATTCATATTCTTATATGTTATTGACTTATTTGGCTGTCTCCAAAGTGGTTGTTTATGTTATTCAAATTGAGTGTGTGGAAGTACATTTAATTTTTCAGTACATTGAAATTTTTAGGAATAGGGGTTGTGACTGTGGGGTTTTAGATTTATTTATGGATATGATCAAGTGGTAATGTGGGCCACAAAATGGATCTGGTCACACAAATCTTTTCAATTTATGCTAATCATAAAATCAAATGTAGTGTATTTTTGCAATATGTGGGATGTGGGTGAGGTGTACGTTGGTGGATACTAAGCAGGATTTTCATTCCCAATAGAACAAAAGCTAACAGTTCAACATCCATAACTTAGAAGCTCTACCAAGAAGTAAATATAATGAGCTAACAGTTCAACATCCATAACTTGGAAGCTCTACAAAGAAGTAATAGAATGAGCTAACAGTTCATCACCTTATAGTTCATATTTTAATTGTGTTAAAAGTAAAACTTGAACATGTAATCAGGGATTCATCACTCAGCTCAATGCTTAATAAAATTTTAACAATAGTATTAGTAGCATATACAACAATTAACATCAACAATCGTTTAATGTGTATCTAGTATTTGAAACCATAATTTTTTCCTTCAAATGATAAAATAAATAATATAAATAATTGAACATCATCACATTATTGAAGTCTGAATTTGAGATTTTTTAATCCATTTTCACATGGAGTACATAGAGGCATTGTCAATGCAAAATATTTCCAATGCCCAAAGATAACTCTGCACAGAGCTGAGTTGGAACTTGGAAAATCATATTATCAAAGATTCAAAAATTAAGTCATTGTATCACCTTTTCTAGCAACTTCCACTCTTTAGGTGGTGGAATTTCCATTTGTTCTAACTGATGTTGTTTGACTTGAAGTTTTGTTAACATTTCATGATTGTAATTGGAAGTGGAACCTATCTTGAATTCTTCAATCAATTTTTCATTCAAGGTTAACAGTGTTCTGATTGAATCCAAATAGTTCACCACATCTAGGTTCTGAGAAAACTGGTCCAAATCAATCTTCCTTGCACCCTCCATCTTCTTTTTTAAATCATCGTTTCCAATGAATTGGTCATTTGTGTCAAAAGCCTTTGTAAAACCAAGCTCTGTGAAGTTCCTTACCTTTTCAGCCACCACCTTCATCTTGTCTGCAACCAAATGCAAATATTCCTTTGTTCCACACATTCTCAAACACTTTTTAATGATATATGACAACTTCATTGAGGTAGCAATCTGATTAGTAATCCGTTTTTATTTCAAATCATTGTCACTGGCTTTGTAGACTGTTTGTAGAACTTGATTTGCAGATTTCTCCAATTCCAACACAAATTTGTTGTCCACTAAATATTTGTTGAGCTTCTTATAATGTTGTCTAATAGCATCAATCAATTGCAACATTTCACACAAATGATCAAACCTCTGCACTATTTCATCCCATATATTTTGTTTCATATGCCTCATTGTATCTCTACAAAATGCAAATAACTTTTTTTGACAAGAGTTAAGTTCTTCTTTTGCTTCCATTAGCTATGCCTCCAATCTTTCATTTATTTTTCTCTGTTTCTCCAATTTTTGTTTCCACTATGCATTTCCATTCATAATGCTTAGTCTTAATTTTTTTGAAGTGGATTTTTCCTCATCATATTTCTTGTTGCTCTCATCTAGCCTTTGCTTCAGGCAATTCACTTCTCTCTCATTATGTTTATCCTCTTTTCTTATTGATGTAGAGGCATATTTTTTTATTCTTTTTTCTAATGCATTGCTCTTGTTATCTGTTGCTTTCATCTTTGCTTTCTCATTTTCTAGGTCTTCCTGTAACTTTTCTATTTGAGTCTGCAACCTTTTCTTCTCTCTATCTTGCTTGAGAAATGATGTGTACACCAATTCATTGTTCTTCTTTGATACATTAATTTTGTTAGTATTTTTGAGTCCATAAAAATCCAATTGAAAATTGGTCACCTGGTATTCAGATTGATCCATCTGATTTGTTGGTTTGTTTTGAACTATGGGAACAACAATTGTTTACTCCATGATTTATTTATTTGTGTCAAATGTGGGTAATACCATGGTTGTTGCAAGCTTTGAAGTTACAACAAATTCACTCTCTATTAGTTTCTTCTTTTCTTTTTTATACAAGTCTGATTTCTTTTTAAATCTTCAATGAAATCAAGACCTAGGGGTGAAGGAATAGGAGTACTTGAAGTTGCTAACAGTGGGGGAGTACCTATAAATAACTCCTTTGTGGTGGATCCACTGATAGTATGACATGGACCTGTCAAAATCCTTTGCCTCTTTTGTATGCCTTGATCACCTAGTGTTTCTGTGGTATCTTGTATTGTTAATGTTGTCCTCTTGTGTGTAATTTGTTGTTGTAGCACATGTTGACCACTACTAGTACTACTACCCACACCATCACCACTAGTGGCAGTTCCAGTTGCACTAAGCTCTCTACCATGGGCATGTCCTAGTTGTGATTTTATCTGACCATGAGGATGAGGATTTGAAGCTCTAACAAATTGACTTGTATGCCATTGCCCTTGGTCTACTTCTTCACCTCCAAGCCCAAGGCCAAATTTACCAACTGGTTTTCTATGCTCAACATATATTACCATCCAAGGGCCTTGTCTTTGGGACCCAAAGGACCACCTTCATAACCCATTTTTTCAACTATGGTTGCTCGTTAAGTATATGCTTCTTTTATGGCCTCACTTAAACCAGGTTTATAATTGACATGGATTTTTTCTTCCCTATCATCATTAGATTCATCATCAGATTCTTTATCTTCTTGTTCATTGAGATGATATATATTCCACAATTTGCTAAACTCTTTATCTTCTTCATTATCTCCATACTCTGCAAGAGCTCTTGGATCACCTAGCTCCTTCCTCATAGACCAAAAGGTAGCAATTTTTGATCATGACCATTTTTTATCAATAACTTCCTTCTCTAGAGAACCTGGTATTTTTACTCTACTAGATGGTTTTTCAATTTTTTCATAAAAAAATGTTGGATGTACTGATTGTCTTTCGGTGCAATGCCATAATTTATGCTAACAATTGTTCAAAAGAAATACCATTCTTAGCAACACTTTTCTCCATTGCTATTTTGACCTCATCCCAAGAATCCTTGTTTCTCAAGTTTTCAAGCAAGGGTTTACTTTGATGTTGAATTCTACTTGCAACATTCTTATTGGCCACAATCATTGATTTAATGATGTCACATGGATCATACTGCCAGTGACAGATAGCATCAAAATCAAAAAAATCAAAAGATTATGTGCCACACTAAATGCTTTTCTCTCGAATGTGAACCCTCCACATGAAAAAGGTAAAGAAGGAAATAAGGTCTTCTTTTGTTGACTGAGAAAGTGTAGTTCATCAACACTCTACATCTACCTTACATATTCCAATGAAAAATCCCTTTCCATCACATGTAGTGGGAGTTTGTATGGCTGTACTCTCAATCCATAAAATCTTAGCACAATATATTCTTCCATTAAGTACCAATCATTCAATTGTATTTCTTTTCCTAGCTGAATGCAGTTTCTACATGACATAGGCAATCTAGGCATTGGATTATTTTTAATTTCTTGATGCAATAGAGCCAAAAAGTAGTCTACAAAATGATTGTAATTCCTTCGAGAATCATGCATCCTTATCTCAATGGTCCATTCATATATTGGAGCCATTTTCTTTTCCTTGGCATTACTATAGGGCTAAATCTAAAGCTTGTTGGTTTGAAACATTCCTCTAAATTTGAATAGAAAAAGATAACACAAGTAGGTTGTGAACCTAAATGTCTTAGTGGAACCTCCTTTAGTCATTAAAAATTATTTATGCATGGATTCTACAATGTGTTGAATAAAATTATATTTGACATGTGGAACACCATAATGGATATTATATACTATTTCAAGGAGGCTTGCACCCACTTCCAAATTGATATCTAGACTGAGGAAAAATGCTAGCATGGAAATAGTATCCCGAACCCATGGTTTAAAAATATCCAAATCATAAGGAGGCTTATGATCAACTTTCAATTTGTTTCTATCCTTAACTATTTTATTTAACAAACAATTTTTCTCCCTTTCTTCCACTCCTTCATAATCACTAGCAAGCTTTTCTTGGTCAATGTGGATGTTTCCAAATTCTTCAGTTGTAAACCCCAACACTTTTCCAAGTTCTTCTGCATTAATGGATAACAATTCTTCTTTTCTATCTTTATTAACAATTACTCTTTTGTTATCATCATAATTTTGAGCACAAACCATGATAAATTTTGGGCAAGGGAAAACCTCATGTAACATCATGCACCCTAATCTAGTTACCCATGGTGCACTAATACTATTAACTTTCATTTTCTTTGCAACCTTATTCTAGGATGAAAATCTAAGTTCTGAGGTATGCCTACCATAGATTTCAGGATCATAAATATCATGGCACCCGTCAGTGAAACCTGGGGTTTTAAGAAATTCTGCATAATGTATTTTTTTATTGGACATTTCTCTAGTGGTACTAGTGGTAGACATGCTTATACAATGTGAAGTTGTGAAATTTGAATTCCCTAATACCTATTAGTCCTCCTTAATTTTTCTTAATTCTTAATTCTCTAAACCCAAACTTCAAAGTTTGACAAAATAAGATTTTAAGAAATGAAAAATGATGAAACATAGCCACAAGAATTCTTTCACTTACTCGGATTCTGAGTCCTGACTCTTGAAAAGATTAATACTGACAGCCATGGAAATTGGAATGGCTTTGTTGGAAGTGGAACTGTGGAGTCCAAAATAGGGTGGTGCACTGCAATGATCAATCTAAAGACTGAAATCTCCCCATGTGCTGACCCTCTCACTTAAAAAAATCACTTGAAACTTATCAGTACAAAGTGCTTTTTTTCCTCGAATTTGGAACATTAAAGTGAATGAAATGTCTTAGGTCTACATGTTGCAAATTATAAACCATTGATCTTTCTAAATCTAATAGTTATAGGGTGATTCTGGAGGTTTAAGTTCACAAGCCTATCGCTCTGTGCATTTCATTCTAGAATGCAACTACAACCATACAACAAATGTTCATCAAATGTTTCAAACTTGAGTAATTTATGATATTAACTTAAAACAATAAACATGACACATGTGTTTTAAAGTTGTTTTAAACTTTAGTGCACTAGGATTGACATCAAGGCCAAGGGACCGGTAACTTAACATTGCAAAGGACTTAAAAAAATGAATAATGATATCGGGAACCGGGGGAGAAGGTCAACAACAAATTAAAAATCAATAACAACAACTTTTAGTGTTTCTAATGTTTTTTGTCAATTTGATGGCAACTTTCTTTTTTCATTTGTATTTCTTTATGTTTTAATTTTAAATCTGCATGCAATTATTTCTTAAATATATATTAGTAAGCACATCACTGTTTTTTGTCAATTTGATTGCAACTTTCTTTTTTTATTTGTATTGCTTTATTTTTTACTTTTAAATCTACATGCAATTATTTAATAAATAGATATTAGTAAGAACATCGTTGTAACACATAAACATTGATGGAATGAATGATTGCACTTCCCTGATGACCCAATATAACCATGAATTAAATTCTAAACCGTTGATCTTTCTAAATCTAATAGTTATAGGGTGATTCCAAAGGTTTATGTTTGCAAGCCTATCACTCTGTGCATTTCATTTTGGAATGCAACTACAACCATACATCAAATGTTCATCGAACAGTTGAAACTTGAGTAATTTATGATATTAACTTAAAACAATAAACATGACACATGTGTTTTAATCTTTAGTGCGCTAGAATTGACATCAAGGCCAAGGGGCGGGTAACTTAACATTGCAAAGGACTTAAAAAAATGAATAATGATTATGGGAACCAAGGGAGAAGATCAACGACAAATTAGAAATCAATAACGACAAATTTTAGTGTTTATAATGTTTTTTTTCAATTTGATGGCAACTTTATTTTTTCACTTGTATTGCTTTATTTTTTACTTTTAAATTTGCATGCAATTATTTTTTAAATAGATATTAGTAAGCACATCATTGTAACACATAAACAATGGTGAAACGAATGATTGCACTCTCTCGATGGCCCGATATAACCATGAATTATCAAGTGCATAAAGTATATAACTTAATTTCTTAAAGGAAAAAAAATGATTTGAATAGATAATTAGATTCATAGACACTAAAGTTCTGAACTTAGAAAATAACTATTTACTATAAGTGTAAATGAATAAGTTTACATAGACACAATTCATTCCAAGTTGTTGCTCATGACAATGGATTACAAATTGATTCCAATTTCCAAGCTTCTACTGGTGACAACTTAATACAAATGTAACTCTAAAAATAAATGCACGATTCTAAGCTTCTGGTGGTGACAACGTAATACAAATGTGGTTCTGAAAATAAATGCAAGGTATTTTCCAACCATGTTGGGTGAAAGGCGGTTCCAATCATTCTGGGGAAATGGGAGCTATGAAGATACAAAATGTATTTATCTCCTTTGAGAACTAGAGTAATGCAGAAGATGTAATACAAATGTGTCTCTGAAAATAAATGTGTTAGAACTATAAAATTTTGGATTTTTACAGTCTATTGCATTCAAGAGTTTCCAGCATTAAGTCCTTATCATAAGCATAAAATCCCTTCTTTGCATTGTCTTGCTTATTCTTTGTCATGTGACTCATTAGAATCCATCTAGCTCTTTGTATTTCATTGAAAGGCCCATATCAGCAAGACATAGTAAAAGTCTACCCGACCTATATTTTTATCTAACATGTATTGTTGCAGACAATCGACAAGAATTTTCTTTTGTTTTGGTGAATGAAAAGATTCACAGTGACAAAATAGGCATTTCAAGGTAACATTATAGCGAAGTATTTTTCTTGTTGACCGGCATATAGAAAAGGTATATCGGCATATGTTGGGGCGTCATTGTAGTGTTACGACGAATTCAATTGGTCTTGTCGACTAGCGTGTGGAGGGGTCATTTTAGCTAAGCTGATGGGTATCGGCATAAAGTCATAACAAAATCATTTTGTCTTACCGATTGGCTTGCAAGCAAATGTTTCGATAAGACTTATGTGCGTCGGGGAAGGTCTTGGCGAAGTGATTATTGTCTTGCCAAACTTAATGCAAGGGGATTCGAAAAGCTATTGGAAAGAGTATTGAGGTCTTGCCAATTTAAAAGATATGCTGATAGAGATATGCATCACCAGGAGAAGAAATTTTTGACATAAGTTTCACCGAAGTCTGAATGTTATACCAATAAATAGTTCGAGGTCAATTTCACCAAATAGGAGTAACTAGTAGGAGTGATTTCAGTAAGACATTTGGCATCGATATGAGTCTTCCCGAAGGTTTACTGTCTTATCGAAGTGACTATGACTTGAAGAAAGGATATCAATATGACACAATGAAGTCTATGTAGCATCTCCCCGACTCGGGATTGTTAGAGCGACATAAAAAAGGGAGTGACAGTCATCATTTTTTGATCCCAAGTGTCGATAAGACCACATTATGTCTTGGCGAGAGGTGTAATGGACGTTGCAAAAGGTTTCGCCCCAGATTTGAAAGTCTCTCATCGAAAGGACATTTGATGCGACAGTGCCAGTTTCAAATTGGTTTTCATTTGTGCTTCATTAATGGTGCGACAGGATATAGCAGTAAAGTTTGTATCAATTCTTTAGTTCCAAATTGATTGCAGGTGAATTGGCATGTTGAACAGAGAACCGGGACATTTTTCAGTCGGAGGAGCTCGAGTAGAATACTATAAGTGATTGTTTCTTGGTTTTTTACATTTTCATTCTATAAGCTTGAGAATGGAGTCTTTTGGTTCTGGAAAGGGTAAGGGTAGAAAGCTTGGTGAGAGTGGTATGTCAAAAGGAAAGAAACAAAAGGTTGATACAGAGCATGAGGGCACTGAAAGGAGGTTGAACCAAGACCTTATTGATCAACTACCTGGCTCGGGGCCTAAGGCTAGAAGGTTCGCACAACTTAGGGCAGAGGTTGATAAATTAGATGACAAGTGCAAGTTCATAGGTGATGTCTGGACTACCATAAGAGGGTATGAGCTATTCAATTTCCATTACCACAGAAGAAGTCACTTTGAACCAGTTTGTAACCCATGGAAGTTGAATGTAGGGAAACTGGTGTGCCCTAATATTTTTGTAAATGTAGAATTGGTAAAATTGCTTGCAGATAATTATGATCCAAAGCGTAAGGCTATATGTGACCCATCTGGAAAACCACATATATATGTGTCTAAAGAAGCAATGGGTGAGGTTTTCAAATTGGAAGGGTTTTGCAATGAGGAGATCAATTGTGAAGAGTTAGAAAAGGAATTTTCAAGAATGGATACCATTTATAAGGATTGGAGGTTGCCTATTCATAGAATTAAGCAGGGTAACAAATCAGAACCTTTGCAAGATAGTGAGGGGCCTCCTTATCATGTAGATTTGTTTGAGCCTTATATGAAGTGCACATATTTCTCAGTGTGTCAAGTGTTGGGGATGGATGCCCCATAACTCATGTCAATTGTGCCAATGATTATCACTGCAGACGTTCAGTATCATAACTCCAGGCCATTCGACTATGCTTCATACATTTCTAGGGAGCTTGATTCAGGATTGGTGGCTCTAAAGGGTGGAGCTTCTATTGTTCATCTCAGACATTATTCATTGTTAATGCACTTGGTGCGGTATTTTGGACAGGAGTTGGGAGTATGGCCTCCAGAGATGAGAGTTTCTCAAATTGGTAAAGAGGGTGAAGCATTGCCTGTTCAGTTGTGGACTGCTATTTGGGACAGTAGGTTTGCTAAATCTAATTTCATCCATTTTGAAGAATATTTTGTGAAAACTTTGTACAAATTTGTATAAATATCCTTGTAACTATTCATTGACTAATGAGATTAAAAGATTTCTTCAGCCAAAAGATTTCAATGGGCCAATTGATCATAATTGGGGTGACTGGTATTGTTTGGAAGGAGCTACAATGATCAGAGTGTATGGATTTGAAGGTACCCCTTTTATTCTACCAAGGACAATTCCAAACAGAGTTGCATATTTGGAAATTGTTAGGCAAATGGATTACAACAGTGTGATGCTTTTCAGTTCTTATGGGAAGTAGGATTTTATGCCTAGTACATTATGCTTTGGTGATTTCACTGTGTTGGCTAAGGAGGGATATAATTCAATCCATGATAGATTGTTGCATTATAATATGAAAATGGGACCACCCAGGAAAAAATTTGACCCTGAAGGATATATCAATTTAGCCAAAGTAAGGATTAACTTTGCAAGGTATCAGCATGTACCTTATCCTTTTGATGATATGATCAGGAATTTGGATGAAGAGGAAGTAGAGGTGGTGGTTGAAAGCTATAACCAAGGGTTGCAGGATACGGGAATATTGTCTTCTAGGAGTGAGGAAACCCCAATGGATAAAGTGCCATAGAGCAGTACAGAGAGAGTATCTAGATTAAGGACTCAAAGGTATGTTTGCCCAATTAGAGAATAGAGTATTGAAAGTGGTGATATTGATGCAAGGAATATGGAACATAGATCATTTGTTTCAGATGATGAGTTTATAAATTCTCCAGAATTCAAAGCATTCTTGTACAAACAGAAGGGGAAGAAAATAAGAGAAAATGTTGGTGTTGTCACTTTTGGGAATGAAGAGCAATTATTGGGTCAATTGAGAAAATGTGTGGATGATGAAATGACAAATATGAATCCTGAAAAGGGGAGGAAAATGTTGGAGAATGCTGATGTTATGATTTTTCCTGGACTTGATTTGAATTCTGCCTTAGTTTTTGATAGTTTCTTAAGAGATAGTAATACTGCACACAAACTTGACAAGGAAAAGGTGACAGAGGTGTATGCAGGCTCTAAATATAATACTAATGAGGGATCATTGATGATATGGGATTTGTACCCACCCCACAAGAAATCAATAGTAATTGATACAGAGAAGGCAATTGGCCATGTTATGACCCTGAAGGTTGGCGAGGTTGATCCTATGGTTACTGCAGAGATTGGGATAGATATTGCAAAATTGAATAAAGCACAGATCCAGGCACTGATAAGAGAAAGAGAAATGTATAAGGAAAATAATGAGAGAGTGTTAAGAGAAAATGATAGATTGAAAGACTTGGTTGGTATTCCAATAGATCCAGCCAAAATGCTCACTCAAGGAGAAAGTTCTCAGGCAAAAGATCATTGGATAGGGTCAAGTGCTTATAATCAGGGAAAGTATGATGCAATTGTAGCAATTGTTAAGAGGAGGCAAGACAATTTGACATCTTGGTTAAATCAATTGTGGGGAAAGTATTCTTGTACTCTGGATGCGTTGAAGGAGCATGAAAGGATGACAGAGCGGGTTATGGATAAGTTTCATGAATTGGTCCCACATGATGAGGCTAACAGTACTGCAGTTGAAGCTGCAAATCATATTATCAGTCATCATCAAAAATTCTATGAGGAATTGCAGGGGGATAAACAAGGATTAATTGAAGCTGCCAAGAAAACTATGATCGCATTCTCTGATAGTAAAGGGGAGTTGAAATATGCCACTAGGTGGAAGAATGAATGTGACATAGTGCTGAAGGAAATCATGAAGACATCTTCTGTAGATGATATAGCCTTAGAGGAAGTGAGCGAGCAAAATGAGGAAATGGTCAAAATGGAAATCACGATCATGAATGTTGTCGAAGATGCAGATACATATAAGTGCCAAGATTATTTGGACCACCTCGCCAAAACTCACTCATGGCTAACTAGAGCCTAATTATTCTCTATCTTTGTTTTGAGTTTTGTCTTTTCCTATTTCTGAAAGGACGCGTCCTTTCGACTTCTCAATGTATAAATGTTCATTTTGAAAACAATATAGGAGGTAGATTTAGATGGAGATAAAAAATAGACAGAAATATACATTTTTTGGGAAAAGATGAGACTGGTTGAATATGTAAAATGATGGAGATATCAATGAAAATCTAATCCGATGGTGCAATAGTTTCTGGTATCGGTTGTTTATGATATTTGTCAAAAAGTATTATTGAAGTTGTCTCCCTAATGGTGTTTTCTGGTTGTTCAAATTGGTGTAAACAAGTTTATACCTAGTTCGTCAATGCACATTTGCTGCATCTGTATGGTCAATTAATTGTTTATTTCCAGTAAAGATTAAATTCTCTGAATTGATCATAATAATTAGGGAATGTCAATTGGATTATTAAGAAGAACTCAATAATCATAATTTTGCATGTTTATACAAGCTGTAAACCAAATAAAATTCTAAACAACTTGAATGTTTTCCAAAACAAATAAACTCGTTTCAGATTTCTCTTGACTCCGAGAACCCTATAAGGCACTTGTCTTTTCGTTTTCATTTTTTGGTTTCTCTCACATTTTTTACATCTATTATCTGAGCGTATTAGGGTTTAGTTTTGAATATTGACATGCAATTTGTACCAAATTTGTTTTATTTTGTCCATTTCAAATTGCCATCTTGGACAAATTAGGGCAATAGGAAAAGATCAAGAATCAAATTTGCTTAATTCAGTTAGGTACACCTAGCTAGGTCTAGCAGCACCTGAAGAGTAGAAGGTTTAATTGTTTGAAACCTTGTTCTGTTACCCTAAACATTGTGAAGGCTTGGCAACCTATCATGGTTCAAACTTGCATTTTTGAGAGCTAACAAATTGGTGACTCT
Source organism: Sequoiadendron giganteum (assembly GCA_007115665.2). Classification (NCBI taxonomy): domain Eukaryota; kingdom Viridiplantae; phylum Streptophyta; class Pinopsida; order Cupressales; family Cupressaceae; genus Sequoiadendron; species Sequoiadendron giganteum. The sequence continues at coordinate 422,149,583 of CM021110.1, read as the reverse complement.
ACTGGGGAACAACAAAGAATCTGTGCCTTAATCGTAGAGTCAGAAGTCCTATATACAGACTCCGCTGGGAATAATAAGTAACAATCCTTTTCTCACTTTCAAAAAAGTGAGTGGCGACTCTGATTTGAACATTGCAATATGAATGGAAGAAGATCTGAATTGAGGGGGGGTCATGCTGGAGCTCCTCCTAGCAATAGTAAGTGGACGCATAAAGATGATAAGGTTGACAAGGGTAAAGGGAAATTTGAGGACATGTTCTTGACAAACAAAGACAAATCATCAATACCTTATGGTGAGAATTGTTTTGACACATGGAAAGATAGTTCAACTGAAGAGCCTTGTACCCTGGAGGATCAGAAAAATCCTTTTTACAACCCTCAGAAACAAGCCGAATTTCAAGCTGGACTCGAATCTGAAAGACTCATAATTCAATATGAATATGACCAAAAAATGCAGGGTAATCAGAATGGACCTACTAATCAGGAAATTCATCAAGAAGATTATGAATCTTTAACTTATGATGAAGTTAAAGCATGGTTTGAATCTCATAAAAGGGAGAGGGAAGAGCAAGAAAAAGCTCAAATGATTCAAGCAATAAGAGAATTCAAATTGCAGAAAGCTCAGAACATTCCTCATCCATCTGGTTTTCCCCCAAAGTATATACCACCACATAAACAGGTTAATCATGGTGTTGGGTATTCTGAACCACCAAGGATCCCTCACCATCAAATTGGGAATCAATATAGACAACCAAATCATCCACCGCATATTCCCACTCAACATATAAATAATTATCCACCTCCTGGTCAGCATCATGTGCCACAGCGAAATCTACAATATAATAACCCTATGTACCAGTATCAGTATACTACTATGATCAGACAATTTGATTTGGTAGGGTTTCAGTTGTATCCTTATCCTATGGATGGTTCTTGGAGAAATTTGGTGCCTAAATTCATAGGGAGTAATGCAATCACTGCTGAGGATCATTTAAGGAGTTTCAAGGCTTTTATTCAAGATTTGGATGTACCTTATGAAGATTTGCATATGAGGTTATTCATGATGTCCCTTATTGAGGAAGCTAGGGATTGGTTCAATAGCCTGGCAACAACTTCTATTTATTCTTTCCAGATATTTCAAGATCAATTTCTTGAACAATTTGGGAATCTAAGTGCACCAGATCCTGCTCTCCATGAACTAATGCGAATTCAGAAGTGTCAGAATGATTCAATCTTTGATTTTAATAGAAGATTCAATAAACTGCAGAATATAATACGTCCTGGATCAAAGTTACTGGACTCCGTAGCATTAAGTGTTTACCTGAATGCATTCGACCCTAAAATAGGGTATGAGTTGAGAAATAGGTTCCCAAGGGACTTAGTTGAAGCACAAAAGATAGTATTAACAATTGAGAACAACAGAAAGGTTGCTGGGATAATAAATAAGAGAGACAACCATTCGAGCTCTTCAGCAAAACAATAATTATCAATATAAGTAGGAGAACACATATAGGAAGGATAGGCCTAGGCTGTATGATATGCCTTATAACACAAACTAGAAAGATGGAAAACCTATGACAGATAGGTCTAGAGACAAGGATACTCCTGATCCATTGAGAAAGAAGGGAACATACATGTTGAATAACAATTATTTTTGTGAAGCTTGTGATAAACCACATTCCCTTGAGTATTGTGTTGTGGCCTAGAGGATGCAAGAGGAGGGAGTTTTAATGGGAGATGGTGGAGAAGATCACAAGATATACTTAACATCAAATGCTCTTCACCATTGTGAGGAGAGATACTCATCTTCGGAGGAAGGAGGTTATGAATATGATGTTGCAGAATAGAGGTACTATGTCCATATGGCTTAGCAGCATGTATTTTCTGACTCTGAGGACGATTATGTGGAACCACAACCTGTTGAGGTTCCTGTTCATAGTAATGTGAGGAGACTTACTGATGAGGAAATAGAGAGATTGACTATTGCTGCAGTTGAAGAAGCGAAGAATAAGTACTGGTTGAGAAATAGGACAGTAAATGAGAAGGAAGGTGCCCCTAGGGGTATCTTTATGAAAGATCAGAAAATTGTACAAGGAGTTTCAAAGAAGACTGAAAACAAACAACGTGAAGAAAGCAAACAAAATCCTATCCAAAAGGATGCAGTAAAAGAATTACCCAAAGAAATTCAAAAAACAGAACAGTCAGGTAGAAGAGAAAAAGAACAGAATAAAGGAGAAACATCAGAACAAAAGAAAGTGATTAAGACAAAAGGTTCTTCTTTTGATTTTACTCAAGCCTTGTCTCAGGTAAAGATGTCTGTCCCACTTCTTGAAATGATGAAAATTAAAGAATACAAGGACAGTGTAGTGCAATTGATAACAAATGAAAGTGAAAAACATGTAAGTTCTGAAAATAAAATGACTGCTAAAAATAAGCAAGATAAAGTAAATATCCCAGAAATTTGCTTGAGTAATGTATTGACAAGTCCACCACAAGTTGATCCTTTCTTTATTGCATTACTCATAAATAAAAAATTATTGAGGAATTGCATGATAGATTCTGGTGCTGCCATGAATATTATGCCAGTAGGAGTGATGAAACAGCTAGGCATGTGGGTGGATACATATGAAGGAAAATGTTATGCAATGGATAACTGACCTATTCCTATGGTGGGTATAATGAAAGATGTAGAAGTCAAGTTAGCTACTTATCCTCAAGTAGCTTATAATATTGATATAACAGTGATAGACACCCCTCCTCAATTCGGTATGCCTTTATCAAGACAATGGACATTAGCTATTGGTGGAAATGTCCAGTTTGATCTATCTTATACAATAATTCCGGTAAATGGCCAAGAGGTGAAGTTGTATAGGGAACCGAGGATGAATCAGCTTATTGATCATGTGCCACAAGACCAAATCAACTATTTTTGTGATGTTGATCTTGGGAGTTTCAATATAGAGCTAGCACAACCAAAATTGACTAATAGTGATCCTATTGAGAAGCATGCTGCATAGAACCACAATGGTGTGTGGAAGATGTATTTTGATGGAGCCTACAACCAAGAAGGCAATGGAGCTGGGATAGTATTTGTTTCGCCTGAAGGTATTACACTTAAGTATTCATTCATGTTAACTTTTGAATGTACTAATAATGTGGTGGAATATGAAGCTCTATTAACTGGGCTAAATATAGCAGTGAAGCATAAAATCAAGTTGTTGGCTGTTCTAAGAGATTCAGAGTTAGTTGTCTCGCAAGTTAGGTCAAAGTATACAACAAAAAACAAGAGACTAAAGCAATATAGAAATGTTGTATGGGATACAATTGAGTTGTTTGACGCCTTCTCAATTGAGTGGGTAGATAGGTCGAAGAATATAATGGCAGATTTTCTAGCTAATGTAGCATTGAAGAGAGATGATATTACGCTAGCTGGAGTGTCACAAATTGAATTCAAGACAAGGCCTGTTGTGCCTGATAATGTATATAGTTGGCAATTTTTTAATGATGACACTAATCTTTTGAAATTCCTTCATTGTATAGACCAGTATGAAGCCCAAGAGATCAACTTCAATGCCTTTGTTGAGGAAGTCGATGGAAAAGAAATAGTATTTGGGAAGGAGATTTTGCAGCTTAAGACAAATAAACTTCCTAAAGGGTTGGTGGCACTTGAGAGGGTATATAATGGAAATGATCGGTCTTTGATGAAGCAAACACCAGTTGGAAAGGATGATATTGAGGAAATTAATTTGGGAACTGAGATGTCACCAGAAAAGGTGTACATTGGTAGAAAGATAAGTCCTGCAATTAGAAAAATGTTGATTGATTTGTTGAGAAAGTATAAACATGTATTTGCTTGGTCTTATGAAGATCTAAAAGCGTATAGAGAAGACTTGTTTCAGCAAGAAATACCATTGAAAACAGATGCTAAACCATTCAGACAAAAGCAAAGACCTATAAATCCAACTCTAGAGCCTAAAATGCAGGAGGAATTGGTGAAGCTCAGAGATGGTGGAATTATTAAGCCTATCAGACATTCAACATGGGTTTCAAATTTGGTCCCTGTCAGAAAGAAAAATGGAGATATCAGATTATGTGTAGATTTTAGAAATCTAAATATAGCATCCCTTAAAGACAATTATCCTCTGCCAAATATGGAGGCCATTTTACATAAGGTGATAGGCTGCGAATTGTTGTCTATGATGGATGGATTTTCAGGGTATAATCAGGTCAAGGTTAAAGAGTCTGAACAATACAAAACAGCATTCACGACTCCTTGGGGAACGTATGTTTATTTGAGAATGCCATTTGGTCTCACTAATGCAGGGGTGACTTTTCAAAGAGCCATGGATGTGGCTTTTGCTGATTTGATCAATATTCTCATGGTGGTGTATCAAGATGACCTCACTACTTACTCCAAGAAGGCTGAAAATCATGTTCATCATTTGGAAAAGGTATTTATAAAAGCTCTTGAATATGGTATTAGCTTAAACCCCAAGAAGTGTAATTTTGCAGTTACAGAGGGTAAACTTTTGGGACATATTGTTTCAAAGGAAGGGGTTAGGATAGATCCCGAAAGGGTTGAGGCCATTGATAAAATTCCTGTCCCTAAAAATGTTAAGGCAATACAATCATTCTTTGGACAGATAAATTTTGTTAGGAGATTTGTCTCTAACTTTGTTGAGATTGTTAAACCCATAGCAAGAATGTTGAGAAAAGGACAGAAGATAGAATGGACTGCAGAGGCTTTGGACGCTTTTGTATCTATTAAATGAGCCATTAAGGAGGCCCCTATTCTTAAGTCTCTTGATTTTTCAAAACCTTTTCATATTTTTTCATTTGCCTCAATGCACACTGTTGCAGCTGTTATGCTACAAAAGAATGAAGATGTTCATGAACAGCCTGTATCTTTCTTCAGTAAGTCATTACAGGGATCTGAAATTAAGTATGATATAATGGAGAAGCAAGAATTTGCACTAGTGAAAGCAGTAAAAGCTTTCAGACCATATCTTGTTGGAGCGAAGGTAGTTGATTATATTCCTCATGCAGCAGTCAAGGATATTCTGACACAGTCTGAAGTAACAGGTAAAAGATGAAAATGGATCAACAAAATCCAAGAATTTGACATGGAGATACAAATTACTAAACTGATTAGAGGTTAGGGTTTGGCAAAACTAATGGCAGAGGAAAATATTGAAGCAAATCAAATTTGCACTGTAGAAAAAGAAAATGTAATTGCAAGCATTGAACATACTCAGTGGTATACAGATATCATGTACTATCTTAAATGCATGAAGTGTCCAAAGGGAATGAATCACAACCAGAGAAGAACACTGAAGTTACAGGCATCTAAATATGTTTTTATGGATGGAGATTTATTTTGGAAAAACAGGGATGGCATATTATCGTTAAGTCTGGATGAATTTCAATCTAAACATGTCTTGAGTGAAATGCACGAAGGGGTTTGTGGAGGACATTACTCAACAAAAACAACTGCTCAAAGAATTCTCAGGGCAGGATATTATTGGCCAAAGGTCTTTAATGACTCTTTTGCACATGTGAGAAAATGTGAAGCTTGCCAGAAGTTCTCTGGAAAACTAAAGTATCAGGGAGCTTTTCCACTTCGACCCTTGCAGGCTGATGCCCCTTTTCATCAATGGGGAATTGATTTCACCGGGGAGATACAAGAAAAATCAAGTGGTGGACATAGGTGGATATTGGTAGCCACTGATTATTTTACCAAATGGGTAGAGGCGATTCCAACTAAACAAGCTACAAGTAGGGTGGTGACACAGTTTCTGATGGATAATGTCATTACTAGATTTGGTACACCAATGAGGTTGATCACTGACAATGGAATGTGTTTTAGATCAGATGAGTTCAGAGGCTTCTGTAGCACATATGGTATTGTCATTTCTTATGTAGCTCCTTATCATCCACAGGCTAATGGACAAGTGGAATCTAGCAATAAGAGTCTTCTGAAGATTATAAGAAGGATGCTAGGTCACAACAAGAAGGCTTGGGATGAGAAATTAAGACTGGCTATATGGGCTAATAGAATTACAATGAAAAAGGAAATTGGGAAGTCCCCATTTGAGTTAGTGTATGGAGCACAAGCCAGGATGCCTTTGCAGTTCTTGTTACCAGTCTACAAGTTTGTCCTTCAGGAAGATTTGGACATTCCTGAATCCATGGAGGAAAGGATGGAGCAGCTAGCTGAACTGGATGAAATAAGGAGAGTGGCTCAAAATCAGAATATAAAGTTGCAGGCACAGATGAAATATTTATTTGAGAAAAAATCAAAGGATAGGAAATTTGGAGAAAGTGATCTAGTACTAATGTGGAATGAAAGGTGCCAGGAGAAAGGAAAACATGGGAAGTTTGAAGCTTTGTGGCTAGGGCCTTTTGTGGTGGTTGGAAAGAAAGGCGAAGACTCATACTACTTACAAAATATGGCTTGTGAGGATCAAGAATTGCCTGTACATGGGCAATTTCTGAAACATTTTTTCTCTTAAGGTAACACAGAGGATTGAGGGTTGCTAGTGCATGGACAACTCTTGATGATTCTCTTTAAAATTCTTTTCCATGCATAGTAGTCTAGGATATAAAAGGAACAGGATTTGCAAGTACATTGACAATCCTGATTTTCCTTTTTTCAAAACTCTTTTCCATGTACAGTAGTGTAGGGTCTCATTCTTTTCTATTGCCATCTGTTCCATCATGCTCACATGTTCCATCACTCTGAGTTTGGTCTGCTCACCCAGAAATCTGAATCCTTGCAATGATCTTGCTATCATTCATCCCCAGACGGAGCCACTGTTAGAACTATAAAATTTTGGATTTTTATAGTCTATTGCATTCAAGAGTTTCCAGCATTGAGTCCTTATCATAAGCATAGAATCCCTTCTTTGCATTGTCTTGTTTATTCTTTGTCATATGACTCATTAGAATCCATCTAGCTCTTTGTATTTCATTGAAAGGCCCATATTGGCAAGACATAGTAAAAGTATCCCTGACCTATATTTTTAACTAACATGTATTATTGCAGACAATCAACAAGACTTTTCTTTTGTTTCGGCGAATGAAAAGATTCATAGTGAAAAAAATAGGCATTTCAAGGTAACATTATAGCGAAGTATTTTTCTTCCTGACCGGCATATAGAAAAGGTATATCGGCATATGGTAGGGCGTTGTTGTAGTGTTACGGCGAATTCAATTGGTCTTGCCGACTAGCGTGTGGAGGGGTAATTTCGGCTAAGATGATGGGTATCGGCATAAAGTCATAACGAAATCATTTTGTCTTACCGATTGGCATGCAAGCAAATGTTTCGGTAAGACTTATGTGCATCGGGGAAGGTCTTGGCGAAGTGATTATTGTCTTGCTGAACTTAATGCAAGGGGATTCAAAAAGCTATTGGAAAGAGTATTGGGGCCTTGCCAATTTAAAAGATATCCTGATAGAGATATGCATCTCTAGAAGAAGAACTTTTGACATAAGTTTCACCGAAGTTTGAATGTTATACTGACAAGTAGTTCGTGGTGAGTTTCACCAAATAGGAGTAACCAGTAGGAGTGATTTCGGTAAGACATTTGGCAACGATATGAGTCTTCCCGAAGGTTTACTGTCTTATCGAAGTGACTATGACTTGAAGAAAGCATATCGATATGACACAATGAAGTCTATGTAGCATCTCCCCGACTCGAGATTGTTAGAGCGACATAAAAAAGGGAGTGACAGTCATCATTTTTTGATCCCAAGTGTCGATAAGACCACATTATGTCTTGGCGAGAGGTGTAATGGACGTTGCAAAAGGTTTCACCCTAGATTTGAAAGGCTCTCATCGAAAGGACATTTGATGCGACAGTGCCAGTTTCAAATTGGTTTTCATTCATGCTTCGTTAATGGCGCGACGGGATATAGCAATAAAGTTTGTATCAATTCTTCAGTTCCAAATTGATTGCAGGTGAATTGGCATGCTGAACAGAGAACCGGAACATTTTTTAGTCTGAGGAGCTCGAGCAGAATACTGTAAGTGATTGTTTCTTGGTTTTTTACATTTTCATTCTGTAAGCTTGAGAATGGAGTCTTCTGGTTCTGGAAAGGGTAAGGGTAGAAAGCCTGGTGAGAGTGGTATGTCAAAAGGAAAGAAACAAAAGGTTGATATAGAGCATGAGGGCACTGAAAGGAGGTTGAAACAAGACCTTATTGATCAACTACCTGGCTCAGGGCCTAAGGCTAGAAGGTCTGCACAACTTAGGGCAGAGGTCGATAAATTAGATGACAAGTGCAAGTTCATAAGTGATGTCTGGACTACCATAAGAGGGTATGAGCTATTCAATTTCCATTACCACAGAAGAAGTCTCTTTGAACCAGTCTACAACCCATGGAAGTTGAATGTAGGGAAACTGGTGTGCCCTAATATTTTTGTAAATGCAGAATTGGTAAAATTGCTTGCAGATAATTATGATCCAAAGCATAAGGCTATATGTGACCCATCTGGAAAACCACAGATATATGTGTCTAAAGAAGCAATGGGTGAGGTTTTCAAATTGGAAGGGTTTTGCAATGAGGAGATCAATTGTGAAGAGTTAGAAAAGGAATTTTCAAGAACGGATACAATCTATAAGGGTTGGAGGTTGCCTATTCATAGAATTAAGCAGGGTAACAAATCAGAACCTCTGCAAGATAGTGAGGGGCCTCCTTATCATGTAGATTTGTTTGAGCCTTATATGAAGTACACATATTTCTCAATGTGTCAAGTGTTGGGGATGGATGCCCCAGAACTCATCTCAATTGTGCCAATGATTATCACCGCAGACGTTCAGTATCATAACTCCAGGCCATTCGACTATGCTTCTTATATTTCTAGGGAGCTTGATTCAGGATTGGTGGCTATAAAGTGTGGAGCTTCTATTGTTCATCTCAGAGATTATTCATTGTTAATGCACTTGGTGCTGTATTTTGGACAGGAGTTGGGAGTATGGCCTCCAGAGATGAGAGTTTCTCAAATTGGTAAAGAGGGTGAAGCATTGCCTGTTCAGTTGTGGACTGCTATTTGGGACATTAGGTTTGCTAATTCTAGTTTCATTCATTTTGAAGAATATTTTGTGAAAACTTTGTACAAATTTGTATAAATATCCTTGTAACTATTCATTGACTGATGAGATTAAAAGATTTCTTCAGCCAAAAGATTTCAATGGGCCAATTGATCATAATTGGGGTGACTGGTATTATTTGGAAGGAGCTACAATGATCAGAGTGTATGGATTTGAAGGTACCCCTTTTATTCTACCAAGGGCAGTTCCAAACAGAGTTGCGTAGTTGGAAATTGTCAAGCAAATGGATTACAGTAGTGTGATGCTTTTTAGTTCTTATGGGAAGCAGGCTTTTATGCCTAGTACATTATGCTTTGGTGATTTCACTGTGTTGGCTAAGGAGGGATATAATTCAATCCATGATAGATTGTTGCATTATAATATGAAAATGGGACCACCCAGCAAAAACTTTGACCCTAAAGGATATATCAATTTAGCCAAAGTAAGGATTAACTTTGGAAGGTATCAGCATGTACCTTATCCTTTTGATGATATGATCAGGAATTTGGATGAAGAGGAAGCAAAGGTGGTGGTTGAAAGCTATAACCAAGGGTTGTAGGATACAGGAATATTGTATTCTGGGAGTGAGGAAACCCCAATGGATAAAGTGCCACAAAGCAGTACAGAGAGAGTATCTAGGTTAAGGACTCAAAGGTATGTTTGCCCAATTAGAGAACAGAGGATTGAAAGTGGTGATATTGATGCAAGGCATATGGAATATAGATCATTTGTTTCAGATGATGAGTTTATAAATTCTCCAAAATTCAAAGCATTCTTGTACAAACAGAAGGGGAAGGAAATAAGAGAAAATGTTGGTGTTGTCACTTTTGGGAATGAAGAGCAATTATTGGGTCAATTGAGAAAATGTGTGGATGATGAAATGACAAATATGACTCCTGAAAAGGGGAGGAAAATGTTGGAGAATGCTGGTGTTATGATTTTTCCTGGACCTGATTTGAATTCTGCCTAATTTTTTGATAGTTTCTTAAGAGATAGTAATACTGCACACAAAATTGACAAGGAAAAGGTGATAGAGGTGTATGCGGGCTCTAAATATAATACTAATGAGGGATCATTGATGATATGGGCTTTGTACCCACCCCACAAGAAATCAATAGTAATTGATACAAAGAAGGAAATTGGCCATGTTATGACCCTGAAGGTTGGCGAGGTTGATCCTATGGTTACTGCAGAGATTGGGATAGATATTGCAAAATTGAATAAAGCACAGATCCAGGCACTGATAAGAGAAAGAGAAATGTATAAGGAAAATAATGAGAGAATGTTAAGAGAAAATGATAGATTGAAAGACTTGGTTGGTATTCCAATAGACCAGCCAAAATGCTCACTCAAGGAGAAAGTTCTCAGGAAAAAGATCATTGGATAGGGTCAAGTGCTTATAATCAGGGAAAGTATGATGCAATTGTAGCAATTGTTAAGAGGAGGCAGGACAATTTGACATCTTGGTTAAATCAATTGTGGGGAAAGTATTCTTGTACTCTGGATGCGTTGAAGGAGCATGAAAGGATGAATGAGTGGGTTATGGATAACTTTCATGAATTGGTCCCACGTGATGAGGCTAACAGTACTGCAGTTGAAGCTGCAAATCATATTATCAGTCGTCATCAAAAATTCTATGAGGAATTGCAGGGGGATAAACAAGGATTAATTGAAGCTGCCAAGAAAACTATGATCGCATTCTCTGATAGTAAAGGGGAGCTGAAGGAATGTGACACAGTGCTGAAGGAAATCATGAAGACATCTTCTACAAAGTATACAGCATTAGAGGAAGTGAGCAAGCAAAATGAGGAAATGGTCAAAATGGAAATCACGATCATGAATGTTGTCGAAGATGCGGATACATATAAGCACCAAGATTATTTGGACTACCTCACCAAAACTCACTTATGGCTAACTAGAGCCTAATTATTCTCTAGCTTTGTTTTGAGTTTTGTCTTTTCCTATTTCTGAAAGGACGCGTCCTTTGGTCTTCTCAATGTATAAATGTTCATTTTGAAAATAATATAGGAGGTAGATTTAGATAGAGATAAAAAACAGACAGAAATATACATTTTTTGGGCAAAGATGAGACTGGTTGCATATGTAAAATGATGAAGATATCAATGAAAATCTAATCCGATGGTGCAATATTTTCTGGTATCGGTTGTTTATGATATTTGTCGAAAAGTATTATTGAAGTTGTCTCCCTAATGGTGTTTTCTGGTTGTTCGAATTGGTGTAAACAAGTTTATACCTAGTTCGTCAATGCACATTTGCTGCATCTATATGGTCAATTAATTGTTTCTTTCCAGTAAAGATTTAATTCTCTGAATTGATCATAATAATTAGGGAATGTTAATTGGATTATTAAGAACTCAATAATCACAATTTTGCATGTTTATACAAGCTGTAAACCAAATAAAATGCTAAACAACTTGAATGTTTTCCAGAACAAATAAACTCATTTCAGATTTCTCTTGACTCCATGAACCCTATAAGGCACTGGTCTTTTCGTTTTCATTTTTTGGTTTCTGTCACATTTTTTACATCTGTTATCTAAGCGTATTAGGGTTTAGTTTTGAATATTGACATGCAATTTGTACCAAATTTGTTTTATTTTGTCCATTTCAAATTGCCATCTTGGACAAATTAGGGCAATAAGAAAAGATCAAGAATCAAATCTGCTTAATTCAGTTAGGTACACCTGCCTAGGTCTAGCAGCACCTGAAGAGTAGAAGGTTTAATTGTTTCAAACCTTGTTCTGTTACCCTGAAATGTTGTGAAGGCTTGGCAACCTATTATGGTTGAAACCTGCATTTTTGAGAGCTAACAAAATGCATGGGGCTTTCCAGGTGAACCATGCTAGGGAATAAGGAGCTGTGATGATACAAGAGGAGTAGTAAATCTACTCCCATCTTTTGCACGCAACTTCCATGCACTTGCATAGTACTTATATCCACCAGAGCTCCTCATCTTGGTTTAAAACATGTCTGAGAAGTCAGGTTAACCAAATCAACTTCTTTCCAATTCCACCCATTTTGAACTTGAAGGAAATTCATCTTTTACTGATTACTCTGTAACTACATAACTATAGGTAGGAGAATTTATAATATCCTCAATAATACCACATCATCTTCTTCCTGAATCCTTATTAACCATAGAAAATGAAAACCCTTATGACACTATCCACTATTCACTATCCCTATTTATGGGCCAAATATGCCACTTCCAGCCTAGGTATAATTATAATCACGATTCATGTACAATTAAAATGTTTAATTTGATTGGCGTTTGGCTACATGCAAATTGTACCTCAAGCTAACAAGCTATCAAAATCACCAGTGCCACTGAAATGATATGAAATCATTAAAAATATTGTTTCATTAAAGGTATGAGTTGTCCAACAAATTGCTTCGGATGTTCATATCACATATGGCATTAATTTTTGCCACTTCCAGCACTAGCAGTACGACAACCACACTTTCTTCAAAAAGATTGAGAATTTCAATTAAATGAAATGTAGAATGAGTGATGAGCCTTGATCTCACCACATGTCTCAATCTAACGGTTCTAGTGTTATTTCAAAGGTTTCAATTCGCAAGTCTAGTGCTTCAAAGATTTACTTCTGGAATGCAACTACAACCGTCCATCAAAAATTCATCGAACGATCATGGTTAGATTGATTTGCGTTGAAATCTGGCTACAGATATGGAATATCCTTCACACTATTATAAATTATTTTATAAGGTTGATAATTTAGCCTTGTTTGGCCTATACACCCTTTGTGTAAAACGTTCTTCCTAGGCAGTCCTTCTTTAAAAAAAAACATTTAATTCACCACTTGAATCTTGGTATGGTCTCCATAAGGATGGGGGAGATTTTGCTGCAAATAGGGGTTGTTGTGCTCATTTTTCTCAAATTTGTTTAGCGCTCTCGAGAAACACCAAGGGGCAATGGAGACTCCTTTGTTTCTAAATTCCATGAAGCAACAAAATGCTTTCCATGGTGAAATCACTAAGAAATGTCTGAAAGGGATAATGGTGTCCAAGCACCCATTGGTGCTCCAGGCAGTGAAGGGTGTTTTGGGCCCAAAATTTTTGTTGGCTACCCACAAGCTCAGGGAGAATTCAGAAATACCCACCATGTTTCTAGCAATGCTCGTGTACATGGGTGTCTCGAAAGCTCGAGGGAAGAAGCTATGCCAAATGATTTTTCAACACTCTATGTTGGAAAATATCGATGTGGCATTGGACAACATTGACAAAAATTTCATGACCCCTCTACTGCTGCACTACTAAAAGGCTCATGGGAATGAATTCTCGACACCAAAATTTCCCCTGGTGCATTTGCTAGACCATGCATCTCTCAAAAACTGGTGGGGGGAGATTGGCAGGTGTATTGAATTTCTTCTATGTGCGACTGACATTATTAAAGACTGACTGAAGGGTTGGGTGAAGGTATTTGCAGTGGTCGAAGCTCTCAATGGGGAAAGGTGGTCTTCAAATGAGGAGGATTGGGAGCGAGAAAACAATCATGCCCATAGTGCCTATGGTGGTGATTGTCTGATGATTCTAAATGCAATCAAAGCCAAGAAGACCAACAAGGTTGGCTGAAACAATGCATAATTTGGTGTCTGTGGAAGGTCATTTTGGTTTGTGATGGAGTATTTGTAGTCCGTACTCCATATAAGTGTCCATGTCAGTCCATTAAATATTTGTGTCTTTAATTTTTTTTGGAAATGAAGGAATTTATAAACTCTTTTTGATTAATACAGGGTGTTGCCCCATATAGCAACTATTTAACTATAAAAAAAACATGTGCTTAAGAGGCTCCTTTAGTATTTCCTTAATATTTTGCACCTTGCTATAGTTCCTTTGATGGTTTTGATTGTTCCTTAATAATAGTTTGGTTGTTATAACTAAGTGATTTAATAAGTAATAAAATCTCAACCATTGACTTCTAGAAATCTAACGGTTCTAGTGTTATTCCAGAGGTTTCAATTTGCAAGTCTAGTGCTTCAGAGATTTAATTTCGGAATGAAACTACAACCATCCATCAAAAATTCATTGAATGGTCATAGATTATATTAATTTACACTAACATCTAGCTTCAGAAATTATAAATATGTTGACACTTGTTCGCATTCCAGATTCTTTATGAAGGAATTTGAATGTACAAAAAATATGTACCGGAATTTGATATTTTCGCCAACCAGACTGATTTTTTATTGGAATATCTGTTTATTTTGCCACTAATTTTTTTTATTAGTTTGATATTATGTTTAATTCGCCAATGAAAATATTTTTTTTTCTTTGAAAAAAGGTTTTATTCGCCAACATTTTTGTTTTGTTTTTAAAACAGGGTTAACTTGCCAACACATTTTCTTTTTGGTTTGAAAAAAGGTTTTAATCACCAATAAAATATTTTATTGATTTAAAAAAAATTGCAATTCTCTACGATTTTCCATAGAGTTCTAGTGATTATAAAAGATTCGCCAATTGGGATTTTTTTTCTCGAAAAATTCAAAAATTCGCCAATAAAATTAATATTTTTATTAGGAAGATACAAGATTCACCAGGATTTTACACCTTCACCGAGGGGGGGGGGGTTTCTTAAAGTTTTCCCTGCTTAGAACTTCCATCGCTTGGGCTATATCTAGTCTAGTGAAAAACATTGCATAGATTAAACTACCAATGAAACTAGCATAAGGAAACTTAGACATATCCTCAAAATCATCATCAAAATTAAGACACATATCTAAGCCTAACTTAGAAACAACTAGAAATGGAATGTTAATCGGCTTACATTCATGCATATTAAATATTTACAAAATTGAATCAAAATACTTACTCTAACTTAACCAGATATTTTTGTGATCTTGATCTCTATTGATTTCCATCCCAAGAATATATTTTGTAGCCCCCAAGTCCTTCATATCAAATATTCTAGAATGTTTTGTCTTGAGCTCCCTAATCATCACCTTATTGTTACCCATGAACAAAATGTAATCAACTTACAAGATAATAATTAGAATTTGATCATTGATAACCTTAATATAAACACAATGATCCTCATCACTCCTAAGAAAACCCAACATTAATATAAAGCCATCAAACTTATGGTACCACATCCTGGGTGATTGTTTCAACCCATATAAATATCTATTCAACTTGCAACCAATTGTTCTTTTCCTTTCACAACAGAACTATTAGGCTATCACACATAAATTTCCTCCTCAATATGCTCATGCAAGAAATTAGTTTTCACATCCATTTTCTCTATCTTAAAATTATTAGAAGCATAAATAGATAATAGGAATGTAATAGAAGTTAATTTAGAATCATGAGAGAAAATTTCACAAAATTAACTCCCTCTCTTTGGGAGTAGCCCTTAGCTACTAATCTGGCCTTATATCACTCTAACCAACCATTTGTACATAATTTATTTTTTAAATACCTTCTTGCATCCAATGTGGGTTGTTTTTAAAGAACCAATTAGATCTCACCAAGTACTTATGAGCTTTCCAAACTCAATTATCAAATACTTGAGAGATAATTGGTGAAAAAACAAGAAGAAGCTTAAAATGCTTCCCTCTCGCACTTTAGGCTCTGCAAAACTCGGGAGGGTGATCCCACAATGTGCATCTTAAAGACTTACTACCCAATTATATCATACATTACATAAAAGAGCAGATATATTCCCATCAGAGGCTAAATAGATGAAATCCTTCAAGAAATTGGCTATTCCTTAAAATAATTAAACACCTAAAGGACTGAATACCATACAACACTAAACCAAAACAAAGGTAAATCAATTAAGAGTTTATTTATGAATAATATTCTTAAATTAAAGACCAGAACCTCAAGAAATGCATTCAACACCTTCATATTAGTGTCTTATTTCAGGGCAAGGAGTCAAAACAAAAAAAATTGAGTTGTAAGGTGAATTTAATCCCAAAAATCCATGATCTTATTGAAATTGCATTACAATTCACACATTAATACTCATAATCCACGACTACTTATAAGATCCACTAAACATCCATGTGAATTCATGCTTTAATTAAGGTATTTTAACTGGTTCATTAAACCAAAGCCATAACTAAAACACATGTCATTGCAAAACAAAAATGAAAACCAATGAAGTGATCTTTGATCAAATTCTCATTAATAATTCACATAAAGTGTATAGATGGAGAGACAATGAACTCAGGATATTTGCATATTTTATTCAGATATGCTTGGAAACCATACAATTAACAAAATCTACTAGCTTAACTCAGAACCTAAAACCTCAACTCAAAATGTATTATCTTTGTGCTTTCAATTTGCATCTTCAAATCTAGAATTCAACAAGAGACCCGCACAAATGGCCTTGAACTCCCTTTTATAGAAACAAGGGAGCAAAACAAGCTTCAGTCCCAAGTGTGCACATGTCACATTTTGATTTGATAGATTATACCGGTTATTTCCTTAAGAAATGGTTACAACAAGCTAGAAGATATTCTCATTAAATCAAAAGTTTCCTTTAGTCGATGTAAAGTCCCGCGCCTTCCAAAATGAAGTTTGTTGTAGTAAATAATCTTCATATCGTTGCAACATCTTTATCCCATCGAAAAAAAGGAAAAAAATGTGTAAAGATGGGAAAGGTGACCAAGCATCCAAGTCATCATTCAAATCATTAGCACACAACATTTACCTGTGATGTTCTTGATCAGGAAACACATATCTTTTATTCACTGTAATCTCAAAGGCCAGACCTGCACTATACTTGACCAAGTATATGTTTTTTCCATTCCTTTATTCATAAATCCAATTCATCAATAAATATTCTCTTCTACTACACATACTCTACATCATATGACCAATTGAAATCAATGATTTCATCCATCTTCTTTCTATATGGAGAGTACTTTGTGATTACTGAATTGGATTCCTTATCAAAATCTTCTAGAAAGCTGATGATGAAAGATAATTTCTCCAAAGAATATTTTAATATATCAATGTCAACCTTTTCACAAATGAGAGCTACTTGAGAAATAATTATAGTGTCCACCTGGTTATTCCACATTTGCAGGGGGTTTACCTCATCATAGGTATGTTGAATATGAGGCAACAATGTCAAATCTACCTCATAATACTTAGCCTTCAATTCTCTTATTTTTTGTTCTAATGGTGTAGCATACCCCTAAAACTTTTGTTCCCTGACCTCACTAATAAATTTATAGGTTGGGACCACCCTTAGATATCTATCCTTTTGCTACTTAGCCCCAATTGCAATAAATTTTAAATTATCAACCCTAGGAATCCATTTATCTAGGATTGGGGTAGCCAATTCCTTATCCCTCTGAGATAATTTTATTTCTCGCAACATTAAAGAATTATTTGCATGAACACTATTCAATTTACCTCAAATATTTTTATTTAGATGCTTCAAAATTGTGTGAACAATCTTGGAATTGTTTTCACACATGGTGCTTTTGACTTGTTCAAGCAATTCCTTGTATTCTTTAATTTGTAGCAATAATTCCTCCTCGGTAGCCCTAGTTGATGGGGTTGCACCTGATGTGCTTGGCTCTTCAACTACTAATGGCTCTTGAACCATGTTGTAAGGTGCAATTGACAATGATTTCTCAGGTGGAGGAGATTGAGGATGAGTCATAGGGAGGTGGGTGTTGTATGACTTGAACTAGCTAGTCCTTGAGAATTCAATGTCTTCACTTGTTGTTTCAATAATGTTAGCTCTACTTCAAGTTCACCAACCCTTTTCTGACTCATATTGTATTCAATAACAAGCTCATTATGTTTACTTTTTTACATGTCTCTTTCTTTAGTAAGGCTCTCAACTATTGCCAGTTGCTTCTAATGTTGGAGTATTAGAAACTCTTTTTATAATTAGTTGCCCACTAAAGTCAGTTCGTTCTACAACTATGGGCTTCCTATAACTAAGAGACCATATAGCTAAAGCATCCAACTCTTGACTAAAATATGACCCCTAAAGTGCCAATCTAGCTTCTTCTTCAATTTAGAATAAAGGCCTTTCAGCTCGCCTTATAGTGTCAAGCACAACTACATCAACTATATCCCATTTAGGAAATAATAAAACACTGCTCTTTCACACAAGTGCCCCACCCTCTTTAGTTGTGATACCTTGAAATTTATTCCAAATTGCATTCCTTACATTAGATTGCACAACTTCCTTTGAAAGGTCATGGTGTAAACTTCTCTCCTTTGACATATTCTTAGAATATCCCTGAGAATTTTCTCTCCACACAAAATCCTTGAATGCTCTTTTTTCAATAAATGAGTCATCTTCCATGAATTTCCTGCAAGCTTCTTGCCTTAAATCATCAACATTATTCAAGCCCCTTAAATCTACCTTTCTCGGCCTAAGGCTACTTACTATAGAGCTTGATGCAACTTCTCTTAGGGGAGAAGGCATCCCCTGTTGCATATCTTCAAGTGTTATCAAAATACCATATTCATCGGTATCAAGGAAATCAACTACCCTTCTCACCTCAACCTTTTGCTTCTTAGTTGGTGGTTGCTCTAATGGAAAATAACCCCTTGGAGGTGAATCAATATCAACTATGATAGGGGAAGTCTACCGAGGAGGTGATGGCACTCATCTCTCAAGAGAAGTTTCACTTGATCCCTCTGATGTAGTAGGGGTTGGAAATGTTTGCTATTTCTTCACCCTTTCCTTCTTCCTGGAATAGATCCTTATCTTTGGTCTTGGATAGTATGAGGGCCTTTCTTCAAATACTGTTGTGGGATCCTTCTCAACTGCCATTGATTTCCCTTTATCTATCAATGCACATTTTTCCCTCAATACACTCACTGTGTTCTCAAAATTATCAAGAAAATACATAATTCTATTCCATTTTCCCTAATTGATGGGCATAGGGTCATACTTGGGGTCTGTTCTTTTAGCTTGCTCCATCATTTTATTGAAGGCTAAATAATTTTCCTTTCTTTCCTCTTGTTCTTGGAAATCCATGATGTCTCTAATAACATCCTCAGGATAATAAAAATTGTGTATGAAGACACCACTCTTGTACTTTGCCTTCTAAGTAGCAATAAAGCCCTTAGGATCATGATTTCTTGGGCGTATTGCTCTTAATTGATAGGGTGCTAGGAGTTGTCCTAAGTTCTTCCACCCTCCTTTTATCATCACAAAATTTGCAAAGGCTATCCACTTAGGGAAGAATGAACCCTTCTTCTGCTGCTCTGGGAAATGTGTCATCTGTGATGCTCCCAATTTTTTCATGACTTCAATGAATCCTATTATTAATGGTACATCCCTTGGGAGTACATAAGGGTTCACAGGAGTGCCATAAATTCTAAAAATAGTGTTGTGAGGGTATGCCATTATATCACCCCAGTTGTGATTCAAATTCAACTCTTTCCTTCTCTCCATGGGTCTCAAGAAATCATAGATCTCCTTAGGGATCCTTGGTGGGTCATGAACAAAAAATCTTCTCAACTTTGAGGAAAAAACATTGTTGAAGACCACATAATCAAATTTGGAGTCATCCTTATCTAGGATTTGAGTCCAACACTCGATAGGTAGATCAATATCACCTTCCTTCTTTTTCAGTGTCATGTCTTTTCTAAAATTATTTTCCCCTCTATATAAGAACATATGCATTAGTAAAGAGTATCACTTGAAGCCCACTAATTCATTTCCTACTTTGAGAGAGGACAAACCCTTTTGCATCGTTTCCGACAAATATGCTGTATAGTAATAGACTATGTTATATGTTGGGTGTTGGAGATGTGCTGCCATATACATGAGGTCTGTTGGCATGGTAGATGGTGCATAAATGCCAAGGATTTGGCACAAAGAGAAAAATTTCTTCTTGAAATAATCTACAAAATATCTCATGGAGAAAGGTTCTTGTTCATCTTTGCCAATCTTTATTTATTTCCTATTCTTCCCCATCCGAGTAGTTGCAGTATGAATGGGTAACAATTTTGTTCTGAATAGAACCTTTGTCTTCTTATACTCCTCCCTGAAGACTTTGAGGTCAATAGGGATCATGTCCTTACTCAATTCATGCAGATTGAAAATATCTGTTATCTCTTCTATGGTTATTCTAACCATTTCTTTACCATCATATGCCCCGATTATTCTAGAAATAGGTTTGTATCTTGTAGTGATGTCCTTTAACAAGTTGACATCCATGCACACATTTGTCACCACTAGTTTTCCCAAATCTAATCTCCAAGGGTTGCAGATAGGGACTCCCAAATTCCTATTCCCAAACCAATTTTGGAATAGTCGCCACCGAGAAAATGGTAAATTGGCATGCTTGGTACTATATCTTTTATATGTTAACCCTTCTTGAATTTGATAACCATAAAATAAAGTTTCCTCATTGGCTCTTTTACTTGTGGAGGGTTTCAATTGATCAATGATATATTGGGAGAGAGGTCTTGTTGGGGTTCGTAAACTGAAAGCTTGAGTTTTGAGTGCCATAGGTGAAAGGTAGAATCTAACTAGTCTATGGTTTTGTCAGAAAAATATATTTAAAACCTAGCACCTCTATTCAGAACCTAGGGCACAACTTAAAGGGTGCAATTTCAAAGGGTTTGACAAGGTTTTCAAATTTTTGAAGTAGATTCAAACCCTAATAAAGGAACTGAAAAGAACATAAAAAAATTGATAGTGAATGTTTTCCCTAACTCAAGATATTTCAAACACAACACAAAGAAAAGTGTTCATTTAACTTACGACTTTATGCTGGCGGGAAACCCTAATTTTGATCATCAGGAACTCTAAAATGCGTTCTCTCCATCTCCACAATATTTTTGAGTCTTTGGCAATCTTAGATTGTGCATAAAATTTAACTTTAGATGCATTTAAGTTGAAATTGGGTAGCTTTGGCTATCATTTCTACAATTACTATTCACTCACATGAAAGGCAACGAGTCTCACATTTGCAAATTTAATTTTGAATAATACTTGTTGATCTGGTCTTGAGATGACACATCAGATGACTCAAATCAAGTCAAACAAGTTTGAAATTCCATCACTATCATTCACCAAATCATCGGCCAATGAGATGTTGCCAACTAGGTGGCAACACATTCGCCCCGTGGGCTCCACTCTCTTTCCTTCCTAGAAGTGAAGGAAATCCATGAGTCGTTCGCCCACTAACCCCATGACCCATTAGTTTATTCCTTCAGGGCCAGCAAGGAATGACCAAGATTTAATCTGAACCTTGCATCTTGATTGTTGATTTGAAAGCCTATAGCACTGAATATAGTAGTGGAGACTGGGCCCCATATATATGACTGTCAGCAGCCTACTAACCCCGCAACCCATTATTTTATTCCTATGGGGCTGGTGGGAAATGATTGAGATTTAATCATTTGATCTGATAGCCAACAAAACTGCACATGAAACAAAGTTAGTTTTAAAAATGGGGCCATGACTAGGTCGATAGGATTATGACCCTCAAGAATTACAAACTTAAGACTTAAGTCTTTTTCCATAAAATATTTCACTCGACTTTGGGAAAATTTAAATAAATAAAAGGCATGAAGTGATCGATGAACCTTAGTTAAAGGGGCCAGTAAAGACAATGGCTCGGACGACTTAATTTGTAACTTAGACGACCGCTAACCGGGTGCAGCAAGTCAATGGAGAATTAAAACACCAATAGTTTAAGACTTAGAAATTTGAGACAGAGGTTTTAGAGCTAAAACCCTAAACCCTACCCTTGGTCGCGAAAGTAACAAACCATCACAAGGAAAAAACAAGCTCAAATTTTCAAAAAAATTAGAAGCTCTAGCAGTGGCTCATGCTCGTGGATGCATACCCCTAGCAAGTACGGTGAGAATCTAGATCTCATGGTGAAGCAGACCAACACAAAGAGACAAACACCTAGGAGCTTGCCCAAACAAGGCAAGAAAACACAACCGAAAGCAAACACACCAAACCTATGTACACTAATTACAAAAATATACAATGTACATGGAAGATAACCTATTTCACGAGAAATAGGACTTCAGGAACTGTCCATGTACTAGAAGTTCTATAACTTCACCTATCAAGGACTACAAAAAGTATGAGTCATCCCCATGCATATCTGCAATCAAATATGGCCCAATCCATAAGGGGTCAAATTTTCCATGATTTCCTTTATTATCCATCCTTGCATTCCACACTAAGACCATGCATCCAGCTTCAAATTTCCTTTCAATGTCCTTTTTATCATATGGGTGTTTGACTTGAATTTTTAGCCTCTCATTTCTTTTATGAGCTTCTCTTCTAGTTTCTTCAAGCTTAATTATCTCTTCCATCCTGTGTTGCATCTCATCACAGATGTCATCATCATATTCTTGAACAAATTTGTACATCTTTATCAAGTTTTTATGAGGTATCCTTGCTTCCACCCCATATACTAGGTTAAATGGTGATTGGACAATGACCTTTTTAACTATAGTCCTATCAGCACACAATGAGAGTTGTAGTTTTGAATCTCATGCCTTCTTGTTCTTCTCAATTACCCATTTGATGATCGTCATCAAACTCTTATTGTTGGATTCTTCTTGTTCATTCCCTTGAGGGTGATAGGGATATGAGTAAGAAATACATATGCCATGTTTATTCCAAAAGTCAATAAAACTCTTCAGATCTAAAGCACATGGCATTATCAGAAATAATTCTTTCCGAGACTTCAAATTCACTCAATATGTTCATAAAAAATTATATCACTACTTTGCTTATTGATTTTCTTGTGGGGATTTCTTCCACCCACTTTGTAAAGTAATTTGTTGCAACAAGGATCTAGGAGTGACCCCCACTGGACTTTTCTGACATCTCTCCAATAAAATCAATTCCCCATTGTTGAAAGGGGGCCTAGACTGAAATTGGTCTAAGAGGAAGGTTTCCATAAAATTTTAACTTACCAGTGAATCTTTGGCAAGCATCACATCTTTTAACAAACCTATGAGCATATTTGAACACGGTCGACAACCAAAATCCTGCTTTCAGTATTTTTTGAGTAGTTGTTGTTTCCATGTAGTGGCCTCCACATACTCCCTTGTGCATTTCAAAAAAAATATCCTCTACCTAATCTCCATATACACACCTAGGTAACACACCCTCCGGGATTCTTGACTAGAGTTCACCATCAATAATAACATATTTGATAGCTTGCAGCTTGAGAGTTCTTCTTTCATTGTTGGGAATGCCCTCTGGGCATTGCATAGTTTGTAGGTACTATACAATTCTTTTGTACCATCCACAAGTCTTCATGTCGCATATGGGTGCAACATTCTCATGTTCAACTTGATTGATCTGATTAGCTTCTAAATTGGTCTTGATCATTAACTTAGCCAAACCCTGACCTCTCACTAGCTTTGTAATCTGGATGTCAATATTGAACTCTTGGATCCTATTGATCCATTTGTACCTTCAACCTATGGTTTCCTATTGAGTGACTATATCCTTGACTATTGCACTTGGAACATATGCCACAATAGTCACTCCAACCAGATATGGTCTAAAATTCTTAATAGCCTTTACTGAGGCATATGCTTTCTTTTTCGTCACATCATATTTGAGTTCGGCAGCCTGTAAAGACTTGCTGAAGAATGCAATAGGCTGCTAAAAACCTTTATCATTCTTGTGCAACAATACCCTCACCACTGTATGAAATAAAGCAAAGGTAAATAACTGAAATGGATTTGAATAATTAGGGTATTTTAGGATAGGTGCTTCTTTTATGGCATCCTTTATGGTTTGAAAAGCTTTGATAGGCTCTTCTTTCCACACTACTTTTTCTCCTTTCTTCAGCATTTTAGAGATTGGCCTAAAAATTTCAGCAAAAATGGTAACAAATCTCATAAAATTAATTTTCTTGAAGAAAGATTGGATTCCCTTCACATTTCTAGGTGGTGGGATCTTGTCTATTGCCATTACACACTCAGGGTCAATCCTAACCCCGTCTTTTGAGACAATATGCCCTAATAGATTTCCCTCCTTAACCCCAAAAGTGCATTTCTTATGGTTCAAATAAATCCCATACTCCAAGACTCTAACAAATATCTTTTCCAAATGTGAGCAATGATCTTCTTCATGCTTGTTATGTGAAATCAAATCATCCTAGTATATAGCTAGGAATAGATCAATAAAATCAGAAAAATCCACATCCATGGCTCTCTGGAATATAGCACTAGCATTGATTAGGCCAAATGACATTCTCACATATACATAAGTTCCCCATGGTGTAGTGAATTCAGTTTTATACTGTTTTGACTCTTTCATCATGACTTGATTGTAACCTAAGAACCCATCCATCATTGATAACAATTCACATCATGTCACCTTTTGCAACATAGCCTCCATATTAGGCAATGGATAATTGTCTTTCAAGGATGCCACATTTAAATTTCTAAAGTCTACACAAAGCCTCAAATCACCATTCTTTTTTATGACTGGAACTAAGTTTGAAACCCACGAAGAATTCCTTATAGGCTTAGTAATCCCAAAATCTCTTAACTTTGTAAGTTCTTCTTACATTTTTGGCTGCAATGTGGGATTTATTTTCCTCTAATTTTGCCTAAATGGTTTTGCATCGTTCTTCAAAGGTATCTCATGCTGAAATAGATCCTCCCTATAGGCCTTTAGGTTATCATATGACCAAGAAAACACTCGTCTATACTTCCTCAATAGGGCAATTAACATGGTTCTGACACGAGGTTTCATGTTCTTCCCTATGTACACCTTTTTGGGAGAATTCTCCATTCCAAGATTTATCTCTTCCAAATCTTCCTTATGGGAAGATGATTACTTAACATTTGATTTATCAAGGCCATCAAAGACCCTTTCCAATGCAACCAGTCCTTTGGGAATCTTGTTGGTTTTCAATTCGATTACCTAATTCTAAAACAGTGTTTCTTTTCCATCAACCTCAATCACTAATGAGCCAAAATAAATTTATTGGCTTTCATATTGATGTATGTAGTGCAAAATTTCAAAATGTCACTATCATCATCAAATACTTTCTAGTTGCAAATATTATCAAGCACTGGAAGCTGAGTTTGCACTTCTATTTTTGAGATTCCATCAAAAGTGACATCATCTATTTTGACAACAATATTAGCTAATAAATATTCCTTGACATTAATTCCCATTTCTATATGTTAAAAGCATCAAAGGAATCAATAGTATCCCAAACTACATTTCTATATTGCTTAAGCCTTTTATTCTTGGAAAAAAATATAGATCTTACTTGGGAGAACACTAGCTCATAATCTCCTAACACCTTTAACACCTTAATACCATGCTTTGAAGATAGTTTTAAATCAAGCAACAAAGCCTCATATTCAGCTACATTATTTGTACAAGAAAATTTCAACAAGAAAGAGTACTTGAATGTTTTACCTTGTGGGGAAATGAGAACAACCCTTGAACCCAAGCCCTCCTTGGAACATGCTCCATCAAAATACATGGTCCAAAGAGCATCCTCTTATGGTGCATCTAGGACCTTCCTTTTAATTGGTGCAGGATTGACTTCTTCTTCTTGTTTCAATTCTTCAATCTAAAAAGTATCTAAACCAATATCCACAAAATTAATTCTCACTAGCTCCCCTGGTTCATAAACACATTCAATCATATGATGGACTCTTGGTTCCCTTGCAATTTTGACATCCTTGTGGTCAATAGAAAAGGTAGCAAATGATAGATCGCACTGCATACTTCCACCCATGGATGCACTCCATTGTCTTGATAATAACATCCCATAGGTTGGTGCAATGTCTACCACTATGATACTCATAAACAATTCCTTCTTAGGAAAGGCTGCCAACTTGTATGGAACCTTGTTAATTACTCCTATAATAGGCACCTCTCTTGAGTCCATAACATAACACTTCTCATAAGTGCTATCAACCCTCAAACCAATTTCGTCCATGATTTTTACTAGCATCACATTGTTTGAGGCCTCTAAATCGATCATGCAATTCCTAAGCAACTTCCCATCAATAATCAAGCTTGGGAAAAATGGATTGACTTGGCTTGGGTTTGCAATAATTGTAGTTCCCAAATATATTTCAGGATTTTTAGTAATCACTGCCTACACCTCAACACTCTTCTCTTGAATTTTACTTGATTCAAGTTGATCAATGACCACCTTATCCTTACCACCCATAAAACCACTGTTGATGAGAGAAACTATCTTATTCTTATGCTCATAAATTCTCATCATTTCTAGTAGTGGTATTGTGACTTTAACCTGAGACACTACTTGGAACATATCTACAGGAGAATACGATGGTAACTCAAGAAGTATAAATTCCTTAGGAATTACCTTGTCATCTTGTCTTTCAACATTTTCAGCATTTGGCTTGAGATCCTTGTCCATCACAGCCCGAGAAATAGATTCACCATCAATCTTAGCCTTATCGCCCTTTTTAGACCAAATTCTCATCTCTTTACCTTCTTTGGGATTTGTCTCTTCTTTCTTGTTTTCTATCTTAGTCCCTTTATTTGATGCATTATTATCCTTGATAAAAATGCTACAAGGGTTACCCTGATTACCATTTACAATCCTATTTCTCAAATGAAGATTGCTTCTTGCTTGAGCAGCCAAGGTAATTGTGAAATTTTTAATTTCTTCATTTGAATGTCTCCTCAAAGAAATATTATTTGAATCAAGAGTATAAACAGTGCAGTCATTTTCTATTTCTTCATCTAAAAATACTTGTTGATGGTAAACACTCACCTCTTTCCTTTACACATCCACATCACTTCTATCAGGCTCATCATCGAAGGATTAATCACCATAGGGAAGAATTAATTTAGTCATAAACACATTTCTTAATTTGTCTTGATCATGAGGAGCATCATATCCCCCTTGATCATCTTGTGACTCTTCTACAGATCGTGCAACATCACATTGATGTGAAGAATGAGGCAACTAACAAACTCCACACCATGGAAAATCTTCAATAATATTTGTACAATACTTTTGCAGTGGGTCAGGTGTACCTTGAGCATTTTTATGATTATTGTTAACTAGCTTTCCATTATGCCAGTTAGTATTATAAGGGTAGTCTTGCAATCTTGGTGGCCTCTCATTCCTCTAGAACTGAGGCTTTTCATTCTTTGCTTCCTTTTGCAACAAACTAATAACCTAATCCATCTTCTCATCAAGAGCTTCAATTTTACCAACCTTTTCATTTTGAGCCCTTGGATTCTTCAAGGCTTTAGAGTCATCTCTTCTCCCTACTTTTCCTGATGCTCTCCTATTGTTTTCTATATAGACTGCCATTTTTTAGGCTTCTCTCATATTTTTTGGATTCTTATCTCTGAGTAAGTAGCGCATCTTTGGATCATATGCATTACAATATACCACTAGGCATGCATTTTCATTAGGCCTTAAATAACCAAGGACTCTAGTCATAGCCTTTTGGGACATTGCATTAAATTCAATTGTCATTTCATTATGTGCCTTTGTGATATTGTTAAAATTATTCAGCATAAACCTAGGACTAGTTTCGTCTCCATATTACTCTCTAAATATTCTATAGAAAACATCTTTTGAAACAATGCTTACATCAGGAAAGCTCCGGAACCAATCTCTAGCATCTTCAGTTAATGATTTCATAAAGTACTTTATTGCAACATCCTCATCCCACAACTCAAAATCTTCCATAAAACTTTGAAAGGCCTTCAAGTGATCTTCACCACTAAGAGCATTGTTACCAGTAAACTTGGGTACATTCTTTCTAGCATTATTTGGGATAGGATTTAGGTACCCCAAGATTATGTCAAAGAATAGTTGCCTATATTTTTCAGTGTGCAATAGTCTTCTTTCAAAGGGTCCCTCTTCCTCATTTTGATTATCCTAATCCCTTCTCCTATCATAATATTTTTCAAGTTTTACTATGTCACGACTGCTTGGTTGGGAATGATATTGATCATAATGTTGGGTTCTCCTAGCCCTATTTTTTGGTTGTGAAGATGAATTAGAAGGATTTTCACTCAATGAAGGTTTTTCATTCACATGGGATTTGAGGATGATGTTCAAGCTTGAGGGATTTGGGTCTTAGGGGCGGAGGTCATTATAGTGGAATCTAGGAATCCTAGTTTCTTCTTCATTTTAGCATTCACAATTTGCAATTCCATCTCTTGCACTCTCCTTTGCAACTCCTCATTTTATTTCATTAGTTTATCAGCCAATGAGATAGAATCATCCAGTGATGTGTCCCTTTTAGAGGAAACTCCCTCATTTATCTTGACACCTTCGAGTGGTTTCTTTTCATTAATATCATTCTGGGGAATATCCTTTGTCTTCCTAGGGATAGGGTCAACTGGAATGGAAGCCTGTACATTCTTATCAACCCATGTATTTACACAATAATTTTTAGTTGAGGCAGTGATAGGTACTCTTGTTACAATCTCTATAACAACGAGTTCAGTTGTTTGGGAAGATTCAATTTCTAAACTATCCATTTCTTCCATTTGTTCAAATTTTCTTTGGAGCATGTCTCTCTCAATCATAGATTCCCTTAAACTCTTTTCTCTCTTCTCTTCCCTCTTTCTCCTATTTTCATCACACTTCAATGCTCTGGCCCTAAGTTGTTGCATATCAATGAAAATTCTTCCTCCTTTGGTAAAGTGGTATCAGTATCAGATGTCATTGCAAGTTCAACATATCCAGGAGTATTATTACAGGATTATTCATCATACCCAGTTAACAAATCAAGAGGAATGGAAGTATGTGTGTTAGAGGCTAGGGTTGGATGTTCTTTGGCTCTAGCACAACCAACATTTACATTATCTTGTTGCATTCTATCTCTCTCCCTCCTCTACATGGCCATTAAGCCTTGATCTAAGGGTTTCTCTTTCACAACAAACTTCATTGTAACCTCTCCTCTCTCAAGAGATGCATTATCACTTAAGTCTAACAAATCTATTTCATGTTCAGAGCCAAAATTAGAATGAAATTCATGTTCAAGAGTTGGATGAGGGGTAAACTTACTTGTTCTCTCTCCTTTTTCTTTCCATTTTTCACGAGTGCTCTTGGGAAATTCTCCCTCCACTCTTTGCTCTAGATGTTTCTTCGTATGGCCATGAGTTCCTCACATTTGTGCTTGAATCTTATTTTCTTTTTTCAACCTTTTTAACTTTCCTCTATTCTTCTTCTTAACTTCCTTCATATCTTCAAATGTTGACACACAATGGTGCAGAGATTCTAGATTTGCCACCCAAATTGATTGGGACAAATTCATATCAATTGTGTTGCGAATTTTGCAAGATCTTTATGATCTTAGACAAAATTTGACAAATACAAAGTAATTTGGGTTGAAATTTAAGCACAAGCCTTTTAATACACAAAATGGTGGGAAACTTAGCATAAAATTTGGTGGGATACTTGAAAAAGACTTGAGCAATGGTTAGTTGAAACTTCAAATAGACCGACTCTACAGATAACACCACCATACATAATAGCGATCTTTGATAAGATACTTTGGAGAAAAATATTTATTAAAATTCTCCCCAGTAGAGTCACCAATTTGTTGGTTGTTTTTAAAGAATCAATCAAATCTCACCAGGTACCTATGAGCTTGCCAAACTCAATTATCGAATACTTGAGAGATAATTGGCCAATAAACGAGAGGAAGCTTAAAATTCTCCCCTCATGC
Source organism: Sequoiadendron giganteum (assembly GCA_007115665.2). Classification (NCBI taxonomy): domain Eukaryota; kingdom Viridiplantae; phylum Streptophyta; class Pinopsida; order Cupressales; family Cupressaceae; genus Sequoiadendron; species Sequoiadendron giganteum. The sequence goes on along the minus strand of CM021110.1, from coordinate 422,119,828 downwards.
ACTTCGGGCTCTACAAAACTTGGGAGGGTGATCCCACAATGTGCATCTTACAACCTTGCTACCCAATTATATCACATATTGCATAACAAAGCAGATATATTCCCATCAGAGGCTAAAAAGATGAAATCCTTCAAGAAATTGGCAATTCCTTAAAAGAATTAAACACCTAAAGTCGATAATACCATACAACACTAAACCACAACAAAGGTAAATCAATTAAGATTTTATTTATGAATAATTTTATCAAATTAAAGATAAAAAACCCAAGAAATGCATTCAATGCCTTTAGATTAGTGTCTTACTTCAGGGCAAGGAGTCAAAAAAAAGAAAATTGAACTATAAAGTGACTTTAATCCCATACACCCATGATCTTACTAAAATTGCATTACAATTCACACATTAATACTCATAATCCATGACTACTTATAAGATCCACTAAATATCCATGTGAATTCTTTCTTTAATTAAGGTATTTTAACTGGTTCATTAAACCAAGCTATAACTAAAACACACCATTGCAAAACAACAACAAAAACTAATGAAATGATCTTTGATCAAATTCTCATTAATAATTCACATAAAGTGTATAGATGGAGAGATAATGGACTCAATATATTTTCATATTTTATTCACATATGCTTGGAGACCATATAATTAACAAAATCTACTAGCTTAACTCAGAACCTAAAAACTCAACTCAAAATGTATTATCTATGTGCTTTCAATTTGCATCTTCATATCTAGAATTCAAAAAGAGACCCACACAAATGGCCTTGAATTCCCTTTTATATAAATAAGGGAGCAAACAAATCTTTGGGCCTAAGTGTGCACATGTCACATTTTCATTTGACATATTATATCGGTTATTTCCTTAAGAAATTGTTGCAACAAACCAACAGATATTCTCATTAAAACAAAATTTTCCTTTATTCAATGTAAAGTCCCATGCTTTCCAGAAGGAAATTTGTTGTAGTAAATAATCTTGATACCATTGCAACATCTTTATCCCATCAAATAAAATAACAAAATTGTGTAAAGATGGAAAAGGTGACCAAGCATCCAAGTCAACATCCAAATCATTAGCAACCAAAATTTACCCATGATGTTCTCGATCATGAGACACATCTTTTATGCATTGTAATCTCAAAGGCCAGACCTGCACTATACTTGACCAAGTATATGTATTCTCCATTATTGTATTCATAAATCCAATTCATCAATATATATTTTCTTACACTGTGCATACTCTACATCAGATGGCCAATTGAAATCAATGATTTCATCCATCTTCTTTCTATATGGGGAGTACTTTTCCATTACTGAATTGGATTCCTTATCGAAATCTTCTAGAAATCTAATGATGAAAGATAACTTCTACAAAACATCTTTTAATATATCAATGTCAACCTTTTCACAAATAAGAGTTGTTTGATAAACAATTATAGTGTCCACCTATTTCTTCCACATTTGTAGGGGTTTTACCTCATCATAGGTATGTTGAATATCATACAACAATGTCAAATCTACCTCATCATACTTAGCCTTCAATTCTCTTATTTTATGTTCTAATTGACAGCATACCCCTAAAAATTTTGTTCCTTGACCTCAATAAAAAATTTATAGGTTGGGACCACCCTTGGATATCTATCCTCCTATTGCTTAGCCCCAATTTCCATGAATTTTAAATTATCAACCCTAGGAATTCATTTATCTAGAATTGGGGTAGCCAATTCCTTATCCCTCTGAGATAATTTTATTGCTCGCAGAATTAAAGAATAATTTGCATGAACACTATTCAATTTACCTTGAATATTTTGATTGAGAGGATTCAAAACTGTATGAAAAATCTTGGAATTTTTCACACATGGTGTTTTTGAATTGTTCAAGAAATTCATTGTATTCTTCAAATTGCAACAATAATTCCTCCTTGGTAGGCCCAATTGATGGGGATGCACCTGATGTGCTTGGCTCTTCAACTGCTAATGGCTCTTGACCTAGGTTGTCAGGCACAATTGACAATGATTTCTCAGATGGAGGAGATTGAGGATGATTCATAGGGGAGGTGGGTGTCATATGACTTGAACTAGCTAGTCCTTGAGACTCCAATGTCTCCACTTGTTGTTTCAATAATGCTAGCTCTACTTCAAGTTCGCCAACCCTTTGCTGACTCATATTGTATTCAATAAAAAGCTTGTTATGTTCACTTCTATACATGTATATTTCTTTAGTAAGGCTCTCAATTGTTTCCTTTGTGAACTTAGCAACATTTATAGCTATGTCAACTTCTTTTAATGTTAGAGTATTAGAAAATATTTTTATAATCAGTTTCCAACTAAAGTCAGTTGGTTCTGCAACTATGGGCTTCCTAGAACCAGGAGATAATGACCATATAGCTAAAGCATTCCACTCTTGAATAAAATTTGACCCCTAAAGTGCCAATCTAGCTTCTTCTTCAGTTTTGAATAAAGGTCTTTCAACTCTCCTTATAGTGTCAAGCACAAATGCATCGGTTATATCCCATTTAGACAATAATAAAACACCACTCTTTCACACAAGTGCCCTACCCTCTTTAGTTGTGATACCTTGAAATTGCTTCCTCATTTCATTCCTTAAATTAGCTTGCACAACTTCCTTTGGAAGGTCAGGGTGTAAACTTCTCTCCTTTTCCACATTCTCAAAATATTCCTGAGCATTTTTTCTACACAAAAATCCTTGAAAGCTCTTGTTTCAATAAATGAGTCATCTTCCATGAATTCCATGCAAGCTTCTTTCCTTAAATCATCAAAATTATTCAAGCCCCTTAAATATACCTTTCCCAGCCTAAGGATACTTACTCCAAAGCTCAATACAACTTCTCTTGGGGGAGAAGGCATCCCCTGCTGCATATCTTTAGGTGTTATCAAAATATCATCTTCATCAATATTAGGGGTAATCAACTACCCTTCTCACCTCAACCTTTTACTTCTTAGCCGATGGATTCTCTAATGGAAAATAATCCCTTTGAGTTTAATCAATATCAATTATGATAGGTCAAGTCCAACTAAGAGGTGATGGCACTGATCTCTTAGGAGAATTTTCCCTTGATCCCTCTGATGTAGTAGGGGTTGGCAATCTTTTTTGTTTCTTCACCCTCTCCTTCCTAGAATAGATCCTTATCTTTTTTCTTGGCTAGTATGAGGGCCTTTCTTCAAATAATGTTGTGGGATCCTGCTCAATACATCCACTATGTTCTCAAAATTATCAAGAACATACATAATTCTATTCAATTCACCATGAATTTTTGGCATAGGTTCATACTTGGGGTCTGTTCTTTTAGCTTGCTTCATCATTTTATTGAAGGCTAAATTATTTTTCTTTCTTTCCTCTTATTCTTGGAAATCCATGATGTTTCTAATAACATCCTCAGGATAATAAAATTTGTGTATGAAGATACCCCTCCTCTACTTTTCCTTCAAAGCAACAATAAAGCCCTCAGGATCATGATTTCTTGGGTGTATTGTTCTCAATTGGTAGGGTTCTAGGAGTTGTCCTAAGTTCTTCCACCCTCCTTTTATCATCACAAAATCTGCAAAGGTTGTCCACTCAGGGAAGAATGAACCCTTATTCTGCTGCTCTAGAAAATGTGCCATGTGTGATGCTCCGAATTATCTCATGAATTCAATGAATCCTATTCTTAATGGCATATCCCTTTGGAGTACATAAGGTTTCATAGCAGTGCCATAAATTTTAAAAACATTTGTGTGATGATATGCCATTATATCACCCTAGTTGTGATTCAAATTAAACTCTGGCCTTCTCTCCATGGGTCTCAAGAAGTCATGGATCTCCTTAGTGATCCTTGGTAAGTCATGAAACAAAAATCTTCTCAACTTTGTGGCAAAAAAATGTTGAAGACCACATAATAAAATTTGGAGTCATCCTTATCCAGGATTTGAGTCCAACACTAGACAGGCAGATCAATATCACCTTCATTCTTTGTCAATGTCATGTCTTTGCCAAAATTATTTTCCCCTCTATATAAGAAAATATGCATTATTAAAGAGTACCACCCAAAGCCCACCATTCCTTTCCTTCTTTGAGTGAGAACAAACCCTTGTGCATCCTTTTTGACAAATATGTTGCATATTCATAGACTATGTTATATGCTGGATGTTGGAGATGTGTTGCCATATACATGAGGTCTTTTGGCATGGTATATGGTGCATCAATGCCAAGGAATTGGCACAAAGAAATAATTTTCTTCCTAAAATAATCTGCAAAATATCTCATGGGGAAAGGTTTTTGTTCATCTTTGCCAATCTTTATTTGTTTCCTATTCTTCCCCATCCTAGTAGTTGTAGTATGAATGGGTAACAATGTTGTTCTAAATAGAACCTTTATCTTCATATACTCCTCCCTGAAGACTTTGAGATCAATAGGGATCATGTCCTTACTCCATTCATGCAGATTAAAAATATCTACTATCTCTTCTCTGGTTATTTTAACCATTTCTTTACCATCATATGCCCTGATAACTCTGGAAACCGGGTCATATCTTGCAGCAATGTCCTTTAATAGGTCAAAATCTATATACACATTCAGCACCACTAGTTTTCCCAAACCTAATCTCTAAGGGTTATAGATAGGGACTCCCAAATTCCTATTCCCAAACCAATTTTGGAATAGTCACCACCCAGAAAATGATAAATTGGCATCCTTGATACCAAATATTTTGTTTATTAACCCTTCTTGAATTTGATAACCATAAAAAGAAGTTTCCCCTCGGCTCTTTTACTTGTGGAGGGTTTCAATTGATCAATGATATCTTGGGAGAGAGGTCTTGTTGGGGTTCCTGAACCAGAAACTTGAGTTTTGGGTGCCATAGGTGAAAGGTAGAATCAAACTAGTCTAGGGCTTCAACAAAAGAATATATTCAAGACCTAGCACCTCTATTTAGAACCTAGGGCACAACTTAAAGGGTGCAATTTCAGAGGGTTTGACAAGGTTTTTAACTTTTTGAAGTAAATTCAAACCCTAATAAAGGAATAGAAAAGCACATAGAAAAATTTGACAATGAATGTTTTCCCTAACTCAAGATATTTCAAACACAACACAAAGAAAAGTGTTCATTTAACTTATGGATTTATGCTAGTGGGAAACCCTAATTTTGATCACGACGAACTCTGAAATGCTTTCTCTCAACCTCCAAAATGTTTCTAAGTCTTTGGAAATCTTCAATTGTGTGGAAAATTCCACTTTAGATACATTTAAGTTGAAATTGGGTAGCTCTAGCTATCATTTTTGCAATTACTATTTGCTCGCATGAAAGGAAATGACTCTCACATTTGCAAATTTTATTTTTAATAATACCCTTTGATCTGGTCCTAAGATGGTGCATCAAATGACTCAAATTGAGTCAAACAAGTTTGAAATTCCATCACTATCGTTGACCAAATCATCAGCCAATAAGACGCTGCCAACACATTTGCCCCGCAGGCTCCCATCTCTTTCCTTCCTAGCGACAAAGGAAATCCATGTGTTGTTCACCTATTGACCCCATGGCCCATTTTTTTATTCCTACGGGGTTGGCGGGGAATGACCAAGATTTAATCTAAACCCTACATCCTGATCTTTTATATGAAAGCCTATAGTGCTAAATATAGTACTAGAGACTAGGCCCCATATATACGGTAGGGTACCTGTCAACAACCCACTAACCCCACAATCCATTATTTTATTCCTATGGGACTAGTGGGGAACGACTTAGATTTAGTCATTTGATTTGACGACCAACAAAACTACACATGAAAAAAAGTTAGTTTTAAAAATGGGGCCACAACTAGGCAACAAGATTATGACCCTCTGGAATTTAAAACTTAAGACTTAAGTCTTTTGCCATAAAATATTTCGCTCGACTTTGGGAAAATTTAAATCAATGAAAGGCATGAAGTGATCAACAGACCTAAGCTAAAGAGGTTGGTAAAGACAATGGCCTAGATGACTAAGTTGTAACTCAGATGACCAACAACTAGGTGCAACAGGTCAATGAAGAATTAAAATTCCAAGGGTTTAAGACTTAAGAAATTTGAGACAAAGGTTTTAGAGCTAAAACCCTAAACCTTCCCCTTGGGTACGAAAGTAACATACCATCACAAGGCAAAAACAAGCTCAAATTTTCAAAAAAATTAGGAGCTCTACCACAATGTAATTCATTAGAGAAAACTAAAAAGATCCCAAGTGTCACAACTATCCAAAGTCATCATTTCCTCCTACATGGCCTACAATTGAGACTCACTTTCCTTCGAAGAGAGATCCTACTTGAAATATTTAGGTTCATCATTAGTACCAAATAAAGAAAATACATAATGATAATTTGATAGGCTATACCTATCAACAAGATTTTATTCCTTTGTGGACCTCCTCAAGGTAGGAGTAATGGTCTCTAACTATTCTTCTTTTGTGTGCTCATCTTCCACATCCTTTGAACTATCTAAACCCTCTTCTTATTCTCCATCCTCAGAACCATCTATTTTTTCTTCTACATGTGAATCTTCTTTCTTCTCAATATTTATCTGAAAGTGCATTATCTTTGTCATATATTTATCCTTTGGTTGTTATTCTGCCCAGTAAGCTCTAAATTCCCTAAAAATCACATCTTTAGAGAAGATTATTTTATGAGTTAATAGAAGGTTCCAAATCTTATAACCTTTTACATTCTCTGTTGGAAAATGTACCTCAATTTATTAGCTTGGACATCTGTTAAAGGCTTGATGAATTTATGCCCTTATCACTTTACCACTGTGTTCTCATTTGGTCGGCTTGACCCTTTGGTTGCTGGGACTCTGTCTGATCTGCGAGGCTTTGAGGGTTGTCACAATGATGGGCCGAGGGGCGTGGAGTTGGTAGTTTGTTTGAAGGCTTCAGCTTTATCGGTGGATCGGTCGCCCATCAACGGGAGGAAATGCTCTATCATGCCGATGTACCGATGCCTTGCATCAATGGCTGCTATCAACTTCATCTGATGGTGTAGGTTGCTTTTTGCAGCATCCAAAGGCAAGTAACATTGTTAACCTTTTCGCCAAGTGGAATCGCCTATGTGCATGACGCGTGGCGGCTTGTCAAAGTGGTGAGCACAACAAATAGATGGTGGGCCCCGAGTTGCTTTATGCAAAGTTTTGTCTAGCCGTTGGACACTTGTCTACACCTCGGGGTTTCCTTGGGAATCTAGTGGATGCTTCTTGAGATTCCCCAAAGGAGCTCCAACGGCTTCCACATAGGCTAAGCGGAATACCCGAGCGGTGGACACGTGGTAGCTTCGAAAGCTCATTCCGGGTGAGCTCATGGGCATCTTGGTGATTCCTTCCTGGATGCCCTGAAACCTCTTGAGTAGCATACACATGGCTTGTGGGACCCAATAGATTTGGCAATCGGTGTTTTGGCGATAGCAGTTTATTGTTGGCCTGGAATGCGATGCAACTGCTAGCGATGGCGAAGGGTTTTTGGAGCCCGATGACAGTTGACCGACCACTGCTTGGTCAAGCGGTGGAATGAATAGCAGTGCCACACATGGAATTTTCTCATCGATTATTTCTGCATCGTTGTTGCAAAACAACATTTATTGTCGGAAGCTAGATTGGTGAAAATCGATTTATTATGCATTCTTTATTGATCGGATTTTGGCGATTGGCAGAGCCCGAATTGTATTTTCTCTACAAAAAATTTATTGCGGGTGTGGCTCGATGCAAGTTTGCAGGTGGATCCGATCCAATATCAATTTGGTGTATCAGTGAAGAACTGATTTTAATGCACCCTAATTGGTGGTCGTTGAGAGGCTTGTTTTTGTTGGCCTTGACTAGTAGTCGATATACAGTTTTGAAAAGAGAGAGAGCAGTAGAATACTTAAAAAAGGAGTCGATAGAGTTTTGTATTCGTTGTATGCTGAAATAAAATTGTAATAGTGAATGCATAAAAAACTCTAGTGCTGCTATGAGCTAACTATCAAAGAGTGAGGGTTGTAACTTTGTATGTAATCTTTTAGTTACTGTAATACAAAGTGTCTTTCTATTGGTGTGGTGGGTTTTTTTTCCGAAAGGGTTTTCCCACGTAAATCTGGTGTTATCTCTGAAATCACTTTATTTATATTACTCTTGTTACCCTGCATGTGTTCATCTTAAGTGTTTTAATGTTTTAAAACTGGTCTTTGCACGTCTCCTCTGTGGTTTTAGTGTTAGGAAAGCATTTTCACACCTGCACTTTTCCTTCCAAGTGGTATCAGAGCCTGACCAATTGTGTTATCCTTGTTAGTAGCGCTGGTTTTTTGTGCTAATATTGTTCCAATGGGAGTCTTGCAAAGTTAAAACTTAGTTCTATCTAAGATGGCGAGTACATCAGGAAGAGTTGATATTGAGAAATTCAATGGCGGAAACTTTGAGTTGTGGAAACTCAAAGTGGAAAACATGTTAGTGGATAGAGACCTCTGGGTAGCAGTATCTGGAACTATGCCACAAGGTATGAAGCAAGAAGAATGGGACCTTGCAGATAGAAAAGTGAGAGGTCTAATAAGACTTTGCCTGGTCGATTCTGTACTCCTAAATATCCATGAGGAGAAGTCTGCAACTTCGTTATGGAAGAAGCTTGGCGATATTTATCAGGGAAAGCCTCTGGTAAATAAGTTATTCCTGAGGAAGAAGTTGTACTCCTTGAAGATGGAAGAAAGTGCATCTGTTGTAGACCATCTAAACTCATTTAATATGAGTGTTGCTCAATTGGCGTATGTGGTTGTAAAGATAGAGGAGGAGGATCGTTGCATGCTCTTGTTATGTTCGTTACCTAACACTTGGGATCATTTGGTGATGGCTATTGGAAGTACGAATGCTACTTTTAAGATGGAAGATGTGGTTGCTTCGCTGTTGTCTGAAGAGATGTAGAGGAAGTCTTCTGAGATGGCCAAAGAGTCCCTTGCTATTCGAGGTAGATTGAAGGAGAAAGGTAAGACGAAGGACAAGAAGTCCAAATCTAAATTTGTAGGGAGATTGAAGTCTCTTGGTCAAAATTCCAAGGTGAAATGATGGAATTGTGGGTAGCCTAGTCATATCCGAAAGGATTGCAAGGAGAAGAAGAAGAAGAGTAAATCTTTAGACTATGAATCTTCTCAGAGTGATGCAGATTCCTTCATTGCAGTCTTGGCAACTCAAGTATCAGATGATGTCTGGCTAGTTGACTCGGGTGCATCATTTCACATGACGTCTCATAGAGAATGGTTCACTAAGTACAAGAAGTATGATGGTGGAAATTTGTACCTTGCGAGTGATTCAATGTTGGAGATTGTTGGCCAAGGTAGAGTCAAGATTTAGTTTCCTAACGGGAGAGTCAAAGGGATTGGTGGCATACTGCACATACCAGGTCTGTCTCGAAACTTACTTTTTGTCAGTAAGCTGAATGATGTTGGTGTAGAAGTTTCTTTCTCGAGTAAAGGATGTAAGATGACTAGACGTGCAATGGTGTTGGCTAAGGGTGTACATACTGGCACTCTGTACAAGCCAGATGCATGTCTTGTTCATTGCAACAACACCTCTGTAAATTCAAGCAAAGTTGTTCCTATAGAGGAAGATGAAGATGCCTCTCTGGCTGCAAACGTGATCGAGGTGAAACTCCCAGCAGAGAATACCATGTTGTGGCATCATAGACTCGGTCACATAGGTGAGAAAGGTTTAAAAACCTTGAAGAATAAAAATATTGTTGAAGGGCTTGTAGATTGTAATCTTGAGTTCGATTTTTGCGAACACTACATTTATGGAAAGCAAAAACGTGTTTCCTTTTCCTCGAGTTCTCATAAATCTTTTGGTGTACTGGACTATGTTCATTCTGATGTGTTTGGTCCAATGAATGTTTCTTTGCTATTGAAGTCTAGATATTATGTTTCTTTTATTGATGACTTTTTGAGAAGGGCATTTATATACTTTCTTAAAAGTAAATTAGAAGTGTTCAACCATTTTAAAGAGTTTAAAAACTTGGTAGAGAATTAGACTGAAAGGAAAATAAAATGTTTGAGGACGAATAATGGCGGTGAGTTTTGTTTTGCAGATTTTGATAGATATTGTAAAGACCATGGGATTAAAAGGCATAAAACTACACCTTATACTCCACAACAGAATGGAGTTTTTGAAAGGTTGAACAAGACATTGATGGAAAAGGCAAGGAGTATGTTGAGCACTGTTGGTCTTGAGCAGATGTTCTGGGCTGAGGCCGTGGCTACAACATGCTACTTGGTAAATCATTCTCCTTGCTCTTCTCTTGTTGATAAGACACCTTTGGAAGCGTGGTCTGGTAAGAAGCCCTCTCTGAGACATGTTCATGTCTTTGGCTGTGAGGCATATGCATATGTGCCAAATGAGAAAAGATCTAAGCTGGAGAACAAGGTTGTTAAATGTATCTTCATTGGCTATAGTGTTGGTGTGAAGGGATACAAGCTTTGGAATCATGATACTGATAAGGTTTTGTATAGTAGAAGTGCAATATTTCATGAGCTGAAACCTTCTACAACTGATCCATAGCTAGAGACAGATCAAAGAGAAAAGAAGAATGATGCAGTTGAGATTCCTCAAACTCTAGAAAAGGGAGAACTACATGGTGTACTTGAAACTGAGGTGAGCTCTAGCAGCTCTGAGAGTTCCAAAGATAAATAACCACAACCTCAGCCAGTGACAAGTTCTACACGTCAAAAACAACAACCTGATAGGTATGGTTTCTCCATTTTGGATTCAAACTGTGCCTATGCTTAAATTACTAGCACTGAGGAGCCTAGGACTATTAAAGAGTCAATTAATATGCCCAATGCAAATTCTTGGTTGGAATCCATGAATGAAGAAATGGAATCATTGGAAAAGAATGAAACATGGGATTTGGTACCTTTTCCTAAAGGAAAAAAGTCTGTTGGCTATAAATGGGTATTTAAGAAGAAGACTGGTCTTGAGGGCAGTGTTGAGAAGTATAAAGCAAGGTTGGTTGCAAAGGGGAATTCCTAGGTAGAGGGAATTGATTATGGAGAAATATTTTCCCCTATAGCTAAGCTAACATCTATCAGATTTATGTTGTCACTTGCAATCGCATATGACTTAGAGATTGAGTAGATGGATGTGAAAACAACATTTATCCATGGTGAGCTGGAAATATATGAAGAGGAATTTGAATACTCTGTGGATCCCACTAAGAAGCAAATGTTAAATAAGATCACAGAGCTACAAGCTACTTTAAAAGCAAGTGAGGATGGAGCAGTTGCCAGACAGAATGAGGTGGTTGACACAGTTTTGAGGCACTTAAATGAAAAGGTTGATGGTAGATTACCATCAGTACATTCTTTATTTTCTTTATTCTTGGATGAAATAAGAAATATTAATAGGGATCAGGAAATAGTTTTGCCTTTGGTTGAGAAGTGGATCCCTAGGGCCAATGATCTAGATATTATGTATAAGGCCTCTAGGTTTTATGCAGATAACAGGCCCCAATCATTGAGGCCTACTCAATTTTTTGTGAAATCACTGAAGGTTTTCAAGGCCCTACCTGATGATTTGAGTAGGAGAATTATGGAACTAGTAAAGAGCTTTGATGATTTGAGTGATACATTTTTGCTAGATATAATTAATGGACAAGGAAACATTAAATCACTGCAACAGTGGCAGGAAAGGGCAGATGAAGTTATCAATGCACAAATTGATGATTATGATTATGATTTGTTGGTAAGTAGTATGGATAAAATAATTAAAACCAACACATTCTTAGAGTCTTTTGAAAGAGAGGCCAATCAGGTTGCAGTGAAATACACACCTTACAATACTAAGGTGAATGAGGTAGTGAATTTTGATTGGCCAACGGATGAAGAGTATCAGAGATGGGTGGACAAATACTTAACTGAAGAGGAGTAAGACGGTGTCTACTATCGGCAGCTAACAACTCAGCGGTTATGGTTATAACTGATTATGGTTTTGTCTCCATGGCAGTTTTTTGGTGTAGGTTTTGAGGTTTGGCCAATGTAGTGACTATTCTCTAATGAGTGGAATTAACAAGAAGATGCTCCAGGACTCGGTGATTGTAATCATATTTTTGAAGTGTCACATAGCAGTCCAATTGACCGATGACATGCGTATTTTTTGGCCCAATGCTTGTTTGCTCCTTCATTTTCTATAAGAAGGATTTCAAGGCCAAAAATAGAGGTTAGCAAGTTAGATATTTTGAGGTCGAGTCTAGGCATAGTTGTAGAGCAAGTTGTAAAGCCTGTTGATTCAGTGTAAATGCAATTTAGGTTTTGTGTCATTCTGTAGCAGGTTTTTGGATTTATGAAGGTTTTATGTTTCATGACAGTATTAGCATTTGAGTTATAGTGATTCATTTCAAGCTCATGTCTCTCCTTTGTATAAGTATATCATAATTTTGAATAATATAATCAAGGGTTATTGTGTTCATCTCAATGTTGTTGTGTGTATGATTTCCAATTTGGCTTTAATTCAAATAATTAATTAAAATGCTTGAATGGAGTTATAGATGGATATGTTTATAAAGGGATTTGGTAAGAAGTATTGGCTTAGGATATAGATTGATGATGTTGTAAGGAAATATTGTCAGAAAACTTATATGTTATGTGTTTGAATCTGTCATGGAATTTTAAATGTTTGTGAATCTAACTCCCCAATGGTATATGGCATTGGTCTAAATCGTATTTGTTTGTGAGGTTCTATGTCTACTTGTCTTTGCTTAGATCTTGCTACACAATTGCAAATTAAATGACTATCTTAAGTTGTGAATTATTGTTGTAATCATCTCATGATCCAAGTAGTTGATACTATTGATGAAAAGCCAATTCAATTCAGTATTATCCTATTTTGTTGAGCTATTAAATGAAATTATCTCTTAATTGTTAATGATTGTTTGTAAGTTTGGTGCAGAGATTACAAACACATTAAGGGGACCACCCTCCTAGGTTTTGCAGAGCCCAAAGTGTAGGAGGCTTATTGTTAAAAGCCTCGTCAGTTGGTCCAGGTCCTTCGAGCTTCCCTTGATTAGAATTGGCAATTCTATAAGTAGAATAAAAGTTCAACCCGGTTACAGTAAAAAGAACCAACAAAGAGGAAGTGAAAATAGTAATCTATACATAAAAATAAAAGGTGATCAACTACTAATAGTTGTGGTCTTGTAGACAATAACATTTTTGGTGGCAACAATGATAACATATGCAAGGAGTTTTAAAAGGCAATAAATAACGAGTTTGAAATGTGAATGTGTTATCCGTCAAATTTTTAAAATTTGAAAGTATTTCTCCTAATTAGGTTGTCTTGTACCTTATCCTAGAAAATATTATTGTATTCCCTAGACTCCTAAGCTTTTGTTGCGGTCCTGCCAAATTCTCTTACTATATCGCTAGGTTCTGAAGTTTCAAAACCACCCGATCGCCCGACTTACTCGCATCTCTCGAAGTTTGAAGCCTTATCACACGTTGTCCCATACAATCGGTGTGTCGAAGGTTCTTAAAGCTATAGAACCTTTGATAGATGGTTATAAATTTTTATCTCTCGGTGATGAAACGACTTCAACAAGATGCCCAATTTTGAAGATGTTAGCCCATTAAATGAGTTGTACGAAGCCTTTATTGGGATGTCTTTTCATATATTTCAAACACCAACTCCAGTTTTAAACATAATATTAAAAATCCTCTGAAATGACAACTCTTAAATAAGGAAGGTGGTGGAATGAATTTAGTAACAGATTGGCACAATTTTTGGGACAAATAAAGGGTCACTCTCCACCGTCGAAATTAAGTGAACCTGCATACGAGGAAAGGTGGCAACATTCCTAAGTCCATAATTTTCTCGAGATGGTACTTCCTAGCGATATCAAAGAATGGGAGGATGAACTTGTACCCGTTGCAACCAGATTTGAATTGGCCTAAAGAAGAGCAACTTGATATCATTTTAGAGTTACATTCATTAGCATGGAAGGAGAAAACCAGTTATGTCGAGTACAATAGGGTGATCTTTGTTTTAGATGATGAAGAAGAATGCATTGAACTTCACAATTTGGTTATGGAGATGCAATCGGAACTATATAGGGACTCGATGCCACCAACGGTTTGATCATATGCATGTAGTCTTTGATGGCACATAATGATAACTCTTGTTCTGAAACTATTTCTGTTTCAAAATATTTCTTGATTCCGATCATTTTCAAGATCGTTATTTCTGTAATGTAACAGTTTCAGTGTGCATATATAGAGGATATTTCTAATGTAAAAATGGGGGTCAGCTAGCTTTTGGAAAATGATAGTCTTATAGTAATAGAATTTGAGACTTTGAACCCAATTTTGGCATTGGAGAAATAAAAAAAGTATTTTTGATCTGTGTATTCACTATTATTTTATTTCGATTGCAATTGAGCTTTGAATCATTGTAATTTATTTTCTCTGCGTTCCTTGTTCTATGAGATCATGTTCGTGTGTTTTCCGAAACTAAGAATTCAGATTAATTCATCCATAAAGTAACCTATTGCTCACCCACTTTGATAAGAATTCATGAATTTGGAATAAATGAACTTTGTATCATTTGTTTGAACATTCTTTACCTTAAGTATCAAGTTATCGCATCTATCTTTGTAGATACAAGTAGATGTCAATTACCTTTCCTGCTTTCTGGTTAAAAGCATACCCAATATGTTTATTCATTACACATCATTTGAAGGTAGTTGCGCCTTGTAAAATAAGCAGAGAGCACTTGCGGTTACCATCGCAAGTGACTCAACTATTGGCCAAGTTGTCATTTGTGTGGGCCATAGTAAGATTAATTAAAATGACAAATCTATCAACCAACAGATTTTTGGTGACTCACTAGGGACAAACCTAATTTGAAAGATTAATGTTCTATCCTCAATCTTTTGAAGATATCTCCATGTGCATGGAGATTGGTGAATCCATCTGAAATTTTGAAGAATCATGATGCAAAATCAGAAACCTCAAAGAAATGGGAAAACACCCATGCCTTCTATTCCAGAAGTCCTTGCTTTGGATGATAAAGTACTTCATGACTTTTGGGAACACTGTAAAGAGAGTATCACTGAAGCAACGAAAGTTGGTTTGAGTGTTGAAGAAGATTACAAATCTGCCTTTTTGATGAGAAGTCTTCATGTTAGGTTTTTTAAGCTGGAGGAACTTGAAGAAAGAAAGTGTTCCCTACGAACCCAGGAGAACAGGATAAGGTAGCTCCAAGAAGAACTTTAGGTTGATAATGATAACTCTCTAGGTCTCTCTAGTCCTCTTTGCTTTTCAACTTTTGATGCTCAAGAAATGGGTTTTATCAAATCTCATGAAAATTCAATATTGGAGAGAAATGAAATTGGCAATGAATTACTGAGGTTGCTTTCTACTCTGGAGTTAGAAGCTTTCAATTTTGATATTGCTGAAGAAGATAAGAGCCTTCAAATTGATTCATGGTCAGGATATAAATTTCATGATCAAGATAATAAAAAGAAATTTAATGAATACATGTTTAAGTCTTTTCATTTTGATGATGAAGGAAATTTAGCTCTTATAGTTTTAGGTGATAATTCTCTATATGAAGAAGATATTATATTACGTTTCTTGTCATTTATTGAAGGAGAAGTCTCCTTTTCAGAAGCCTCAATTATGGAAGTCTTCACTTCTTCGATCGCAGATAAGGAATTCTTTGATTTGGTTGCAACAAAAGAAGATGAAGTTCCTATAGTCAGAACCGACCCCATGCTATATGAGGTTCATATTCCTTTCAAATTGGGAGGGAATCGGGATTTTAAAAGTAGTCCTATGAATGATGAAAAGCTAGAAATAAATAAAGCTGTCATTCTTGGGAATTCTACTTGTATTCGCAAGATACTATTTTGCAATTCATTATATATTCATGGAAACATCATTAACAATATACAAAGCAAGCATCCAAAAGGTCAGGAAGATTAAGAAATTTTTGATGAAAAATGGTTATTTGGTAGGCATTTTTATGAATCACTTGATTACAAAAGCTTCAGCTTTACATTCAAGGTTTTTTATGTATTGACGACTTTGTGGCTTCTTCACACATGGATGTCCCTATTTCATAAAGGCATTTATTTCTCCCTGCCAGTTAATGGATTTGCATAGTCCTTAGGGGTTCAAGCACTGCACTTTGTCTGAGTGCATAGGTGTCTTAGATTTCTTTACTTTAAGTCTTTTGGTGTGGTCCTATTTTTGGTTTGTGCCTCGTTCCCCTCCACCCCATCTGTGAAGTAGCACCTGAACCTCCTACCTTTCTTCTGACTTTGTTGCCCAATGCACTGGCTTGCCTAAGTTATGGAGTTCTCTGTATTTTCTTCAAAAATTCAATCCCAATCGGAGCCAATGTTACCCGTCAAATTTTTAAAAATTGAAATTCTTTCTCCTAATTAGGTGGTCTTGTACCTTATCCCAGAAAATATCGATGCAATCCCTAGATTCCTAACCTTTTTTCGCGGTCCTGCCAAATTCTCTTGTTATATTGATAGGTTCTAAAGTTTTGAAACCACTTGATCGCCCAACTTACTCATATCTCTTGAAGTTTGAAGCCTTATCACACATTGTCCCATGCAGTCGGTGTGTCAGAGGTTCTTAAAACTATAGAACCTTCGATAGATGGTTATAAACTTTTATCTCTCAGTGATGAAACGACTTCAAAAAGATGCCCAATTTTCAAGATGTCAGCCAATTAAATGAGTTGTACGGTGCCTTTATGGGGATGTATTTTCATACATTTCAAACACTAACTCTAGTTTTAAATGTAATCTTTAAAATCCTCTGAAATGATAGCTCTCAAATAAGGAAGGTGGTGGAACGAATTTAGTAATAGATTGGCACAATTTTCGAGACGAATAAAGGGTCACTCTTTGCCATCAAAGTTAAGTGAACTTGCATGCGAGGAAAGGTGGCAGCATTCCTAAGTCTAGAATTTTCTTGAGATGGTACCTCCTGGCGATATCAGAGAATGGGAGGATGAACTTGTACCCATTGTGCAACTAGATTTGAATTGGCCTGAAGAAGAGCAGCTTGATATCATTTCAAAGTTGCGTTCATTAGCATGGAAGGAGAAAACTAGTTATGTCGAGTACAATAGGGTGATCTTCGTTTTAGATGATGAAGAAGAACACACTAAACTTCACAATTTGGTTATGGAGATGCAATTGGAACTATATAGGGACTTGACACCACCAGCAGTTTGATCATATGCATGTAGCCTTTGATGGCACATAATGATAGTTCTTGTTTTGAAACTGTTTTCATTTCAAAATATTTCTTGATTCTGGTCATTTTCAAGACCCGTATTTCCGTAATGTAACAGTTTTGGTGTGCATATATAGAGGATCTTTCTAATGTAAAAAGGGGGGGTCAACTAGCTTTTGGAAAATGATAGTCTTATAGTAATAGAATTTGAGACTTTGAACTCAATTTTGGAATTGGAGAAATAAAGAAAGTATATTTGATCTGTGTATTCGCTATTATTTTCTTTCGATTGCAATTGAGCTTTGAATCATTGTAATTTATTTTCTCTGTGTGCTTTGTTTTATAAGATTATGTTCGTGTGATTTTTGAAATTGTGAATTCAGATTAATCCATCCATAAAGTAACATTTTTCTCATCCACTTTGATAAGAATTCATGAATATGGAATAATGAACTTTGTATCATTTGTTTGAACATTTTTTGCGTTAAGTATCAAGTTATCGCATCTATCTTTGTAGATACAAGTAGATGTCAGTTACCTTTCCTACTTTTTGGTTAAAAGCATACCCAGTACATTTATCCATTGCACATCATTCAAAGGTAGTTGTGCCTTGTAAAATAAGGAGAGAGCCCAACTGTTGGCTGGGTTGTCATTTGTGTGGGCTAGATTAAGATTAATTAAAATGAAAAATCTGTCAACCAACACAATGCTAGGTGAATTATCTTTCTTTCTTGCATTGCAAATTGCACAATCAAGTAAAGGCATATTTATTTCTTAAAACAAGTACGTAAAGGAGATGCTAAGTTTAGGATGGAATACTGCAAACTGATGGGTACACCTATGGTTACAGGATGCAAGTTGAGTAAAGATGATGAATCTACTTTGACAGACTAAACTTTGGAAAATCTATGATTGGTAGTTTGATATATGTAATAGCATCTAGATCAGCTATAATGCAGGTAGTTGGAATGGTTATTAAATTTCATGCAACACCTGAGGAAACTCAGTTCAAAGCAATGAAGAGGATATTTAGATATTTGAAGGCTACAATGGATTTTGGACTGCGATATGGGTAAAAGCAAGAAGTTGGGTCTACAAAGAGGAGAAGTTTCATAAAAAAAATCCACACGAAACTCATACCCATTTTGAAAAGAATAGGTACCCTTTTTTTTAAAATGGGTACCCATTTAGGAATGGTAACCTAAACCGAAATGGGTACCTATTTTAAATTGGACATACCTTTTCTAAAAATTTCCAAAAATATAAATTTTCAAAAAAAAAATTAAAATGGGTACCCGTTCTAAAAAATATTTTTTGATTTTTTTTAAAATGGGTACTCATTCTTTAAAGATAGAATCCCCAATCCACTTTTTTCTTAGGTTTTAGGCTTGGGAAAGGTTTGGCAACTCGACCCTTAGTCTTTGACCTGCAACTAAAAAACTAAGGCAAATTCAAGAGAAATGTCCAACTTTGGCAGTATAGCTGATAATTTTTTTTTCAAAACTAATCTATGAAATTAAAACCCATTATAGATCACGATGTCTAGTTTCCAAATATATATATATTTAATATTGGATTATGTTTTCTATTTTTTATTAATTTCTAAGCAAACTGATCTATAAACTTGAAATATCAAGCTTTTTATTTTTTAATAACTTTTTTCTATTCATTTTTTTGAAAAAAAATTATATGACATCAATCTTCAAAGAATTCTCTACAAATTGAAAAAAAATAAAAAAATGTTTAGTATAGGTCCAATTATGTTGTTTGTACACGTTGATTTTTTAAAGCAACAATTAAGACAAAAAAGAAATTACAAAAAAATATCCTCATAAATCTTCACGTTGTTGCATATATTTCCCCAAAAAGAAATAGAAAAATAATTTTATTTAGGTCAAAAGGTAGTGTCCATACATGTGCATGGTATGGTAAAAAAAAGTGACTTTTGAAAAGTGGTTTTTATACATGGCTATTAAAATTTAATTTCTATCATTTGGGTATTAGAATAAATTACATATTTGGAAACTAGATTCAAATTACTAAATTTCATATTGACTTTTTAAAAGATTCATTGTGTAAGTGCTTCAAATTTTTAATCCAAGTGTGACAAATTCTATAAAACAGCAAAACCACTTCCACTTTTTGATATTTTTGTGGACCCAACTTCTTGCATCAGCTTGTATCCAAAGAGTGAAAATATCACTCTGATTGCATACACATATGCAGATTGGGAAGGAAGCATAGATGACTAGAAGAGCACAAGTGGCAGAGCATTCTTTCTTGGTGATAGTTTGTTGTCTTGGTTGAGCAAGAAACATGACAGTTTCATTATCTACAGCTGAAGTATAATATATTGTGGTAGCTTGATGTTGCATTTAGGTGCTTTGGATGAAGTAGAATTTGAAGGAGATGAAGATCAAATTTGATAAACCTATTTCTATTCTTTGTGATAACACTAGTGCGATAAAAATTTCAAAGAATCAATTAATGCACTCAAGGACAAAACACATTGCAATTAAATATCATTTTCTAAGGGAAAAAGGTTGTGGAAAAGGAGGTGAAGTTACGGTATGTTGAGACTAAGGAGCAAGTAGCAAATATATTAACAAAACCACTTCCTAAGGAGACATTTGAGTTTCTCCAGTAGAATGGGAGTTATTGGGAGTTATTGCTCCCTCCTCTTGAATCAAGAGGAAGCATTGGTTGATAGGGAGATTTGTGTTGAACACCTAGAATACTGCAAGGGGGCTGAATTAGTATTCTATTAAACCATTTAACTGTCAACCATTCAATAATTGAAACATATCTGACTGCAACTATAAACAAGGATATGAAAGGAATCATAACACCACATGACACATGAACATAGAGATTTTTACATGGAAAAACCAAATGGGAAAAACCACGGTGAGGATTAGCTCACAATATTTTATAACCAATCATAAGATATGATAGGGGCATATTGCCAAGACAACTATCCTTGAAAGGCTCACAACCTAAAAAGATTACAAAAAGAGAGTGTGGCTCATTGCCAAAAATGAACTAATGAATACACCTTCTATGTGTTGATTTTAGTTCCAATTAAGCTCTAGAATAGAAAATCTTGCACTGATTTTTAGGTTCACAATAACTACCAACAATTTTTCACCATATCACACTATCGCGCATCACTACTTATTGCTTGTCATATCACACAATCTTGTTCTCTATATTTCAATACAATTTTTTGTCATATATATATATGTTGTTACATCTACATACACCAATTAGGTCAGCCTAATTGAGTGTATACATAATCAATAGCTTGTCATCTCAAACCAAAACTCCTTTCACACTCTGAAACAAAACATGCAAGACATAAATTAGGTCACCTTTGACCTACGAAATATTTCTTTAACCATCCACAAAGCGTACACCATTTATCCATGTTGACCAGAAGAATATACAAAGCCTATGTTCTGAACTTATATTATTTAGCCCATTCAACCAAAATCACTGAAAACTTGTCCATATATGCAATTAATATTCCTAACCAACATATTAAAATTGCATAGGTCAAACTTCTAACATGAGCAACTCCAAACCAAATTATCGGATTATAGTAATTAGAAGCACTATTTACCAGATGGACAAAACTATCACCAAACAATGTTGGCATCAATGACAACACACTAGAGGGATTCTTCTTCATTCTTCCAACACTTTGTCTCCCTACCACAAGAAGGCTAGGTGGTCTTGTAGAATATTTTCAGAAGTAGTGAAGCATGGACTCAAGGGATTCTATCTTGGAAATAGGTTTTTGGATTATGTTGAGTACCAAAAATACAAAGGGGGGGTGTTGACCTTTGTCATTGATGTCAAAGGAGGAGAAATTGAACTCAAAATGTTATATCTTCCAAGGGAGAGAAATCAATCTAAGGGGGAGAAATGTCTTTGTGTGTGTCTGGCTAGTTAAATGGGTGGCCAAACATTTTGTTGTTTACCATCAATGACAAAAGGGAAGATTGTTGGACATAGGTTGCCATTGATTTAAAAGGTTTTCATTGATGAAGAAGATTGATGTCAAAGTTTATCAGTGTGTCAAGGAATACTTGAACTATCATTATATTCCCCTTGACTTATCATTTTTATATTCAAAGATTTGCATAGATATATGCTATATTTCTAATAGTATGTTATGTGTTAGAAGTTCAGTATGGTTGCATACCTATACTCTATTGGTAATTGTAGTGTAATATCAATCATATCACTAAATTAAGAAACATACATTATTAGTTTTATTGAGAAGTCTTTTCCTTTTGGAAGTTGGCGTGATTGTTGTATGCTTGTAATATCATGCATGTATCTATTCACTATGACAGTGGTGGTTCGAAAGACTATACCATAATGTTCCAACTTTGTATTTATTAGGTTCAATGTTTCTCAAGTCTCCCTTTTGGAGACATTGTAGGCTCTATGGCTTGGAAGGAGAGTATGCTTACACTTGTTCTTTCATATTCTAAAATTTATGGAGGATATGTTCAACATGCAAAAATTTTAAAATTTTAAAATGTTTTTTGTGTATGTCTATCATCCAGTTGGTCTTTGAGATATGTGTGGTAACATCTAGTAGTGTACATAATTCAAATATTGTGTGTGGTGTGAAGACAAGACCTAATTAAGACCCTTTTGGTAGTGCATGGAATCATCTTCTTTTGGTGGCAACATAATTTTATTTTGGACCAACGTGTTACATGTTTCATGTAATTTGAATTTAGGTCCACCTTATGTCATCCTAGCTATTTGCAAATCCTTGGATGACATAGAAGATTGTTAATGTAATTTCATGTATATATTTCTTAGTAGTACAAATGCATTGTGAGTATGAAGTCAAATAGAATTACACCAATATGAATAAAATTTGGCCACAGGTGTAAATTGAAGAGAAGTGGTGAATATAAAAGGGAGAGTTACATTTCAGTCTATGTGAGCTAGTATTAGAAGATCATGCATGCAGTTAGGAAGAGTGTCAACTATAACTCTAGCTCGTATATGAGATATATAGAAGATCTGCAAGCATTATCTATGTATTATGGTAGGACTAGTGTTCTACCTATTCTTTTGATTCCATTGGGGATTGATGTCTCCGATAGGTTGGTGCCTACAAATAAATTAGGGGATTGGTGTCTCCAGTAGGTTGGTGCCTACTTCAAATTGTAAAATTCACTTGTATATTTCTACTTTGTGAGGTTGGATTTGGATAGTAGATCAAAGCAACAATTATCATCATGGTTTTTTCCATATTGGGTTTCCATGTATATCTAGTGTTCCCTTGTGTGTATGTGTGCTTTTGATGCTACTTAGTAGTAGTGAAGATTCATGTTTTATGTTCAGTTACTTTTGTTGGGGTTAGTTATGAAGAATCATATATTCTAATAACTGTGGTTGAGTTAAGAATTTTGAATTGATTAGATCTACCGATTCACCCTCCCACCTCTCGGGAGATTGTGTGTCCTTCATCTACAACACTAAACCATAAACATTACCTAAACCTTATAAAAACATTTGCTTTGAACCCTAAACTATGAATTTTGAAAATTTTAATGTAAACCCTAATTTATCACCCCTAATATCATAAATGATAAATTATAAACCCTCAAACCTTAGAAAAACAACCCTAAACACTTTATTTAAAATAATAAACCTTGAATCCTAAACCCAAAGCCCTAAACACATTATGCTAAAAAATTCCTTAACATTCACAAAAGAAACTATTTTTACTCTAACATAATTTTTACATACATACATATGTATACATACCTTTAACCTTGAAGCTCCAAACCCCATATTCTAAAAGCCTCAAACCATAAAATATCAAATTATATCCTTATGTTTACTAGAAGTATTTGCAATTATTTAAATATAACACTCTCACATTTCAATATATTCATATGTGGGTATGTGTAGGATCATGATGGGCCAAAAAAGTGGCAATGAGAAAAAAATTACATTTTGGATCAACTCAAAAACGCGGAAATGCCGAGTTGACTTTTTTTAGGCTTGGGTGTCAGTATCTTGCTCCAAAGCAATGCCCAAACCTATTTTTACAAAGCGGATATCCGATTTGGATCAGATATCCGATTTGAGAAAACTATATAAATAAAAAGAAGCGGCATGTTAAAGTCATTTCACATATTTTGAATGCGGGGGCACAGGGAGAAGTCAAAATCCGATATCTGTTTTCACAAGATATCCGATTTGAAAGGTAATTTTTTGGTTTTTTTAATGTTTTAATCAATTTTTCAATTAGATTCTTATAATTTTTAGTTTTTATGATTTTTTTTTCAAAAGTAGGGTTTTTTATTGATTTTTATTAAAAACTAGAGTTTACAATGAATTTTTATTAAAAATTAATGTTTTTAAATGGATTTTGATTAAAAACTAGTGTTGTTGATGTATTTTTATCAAAAACTATAGTTTTTTATGGATTTTTGTGAAAAAGTAGGGTTTTTTTTGGATTTTTATTAAAAACTAGGGTTTTTTTACAATAATTTCATTTATATTGTGTAATTTCAATTAGATTAATTAGTTTTTAACTTTAATCAGGTATTATGGCTGAGAATGAAAATGCACAAATGTCAAACGCTCCACCACCTCCACAACCACCAATCGAAGACTTAACTGGTGAAAAATTGGGGCAATTGAGGGGCACTTGTGAAGTTTATAAACAATCACTCAATTGAGGGATATGACAAACACATTGAAGGAAATAATTAAAAATATAGAAACCCTCTCCACCCAACATAATGTCTTTTATTTGTGGCGAGAAGACATGAGGGAATATTATGCATGTGGATTGTCTTACGATGATCTGAAAGATCTCCAAATAACCAAAGCCCAAATAGCCTCTTTATTCATTAACCCCTGCACCGGTTTGCCATTGAATGTTAATAAACCAAAAATTTCTATAAAATGGTGCATGAATAGGGACATTGTAGATAACTTTTGGGATCATTGGTGTATGGTTTTTGATAAACAACCAAACAACAATTCTAATATACCATGCAACTTTCATTCTCTAACTCGTACGACCAAACGGTTTGTTCCAACACATCCGGATGGGTACGTTTACACTAGGGATGGTCCTCTTTTTCACCCAAATATGCCGAATCACTCCGAGCTACATTGGACCGACGATTTCCCTTAAGAGTCCAAAGTGCTAAAAAGCCATACCATTTATTGTACGGTCTATAGCTCAATGGTATGGCCATGGTAGATGTTATTAGGACTGTATAAGGTGAATATGTGGGTTTAAATATATGGAAAGGTCTGTAGTTGAGTTGGTGAGTTTCCATGCATGGAAAAAATGAGTGAAATTAGGTGAAAATGGTGGTTCCAACATGCAAATGTCAATGAAATGTGGGGGCAGAAAGATTTAAGGTTGGATCAAGCTTCTGCAAGTCCTAATAGACATGTTTGATGAGTTTATAGGGTGTGGAAGGGTTTGGCGAGTGAAGTTGCACCCAAGTTTCGTTTTGATGATCAAATTAGAGTTTAAATCATCTTTAAGTATAATTGTGTTGTTTAAAGCCACCTAGCTCTTGCATTAGAAAACTCTTACCCAATCAACTTGAACATCATGCACACCCAAATACCTTGTTTCCACTTTTCTAGATCAAAGAATCAATCACATGGGAAATGACCTTCACATGAACTTTTCACATTTTTTTTTTTTTTAAAAGTGGCAAGCCACTGTAATTTATTATATATAAATAGGAGATATTACAAAAATTGGTTCAAATGAGCATACCGACAGGAAATAACTAGGAAGAAAACCTTTGATTGTAGCTTAATTAAGTACAAAAATCTCTTTACATTTTAAACATGCCCTTTATACAATGCCAGGCATTTGACTCGTATTTCAAAAAAATCATTGGATATAGATTATGCATATACATAGTTATGACCTTTTTACATTGTTTCACATTTCAAAATTCAAATTTTATGAAATTTTCCTATTGGAGGCATTCAAGGCACAATCTTCCACAAGAGTAGTATGTTGACGTTCTGGAGTGACAAGCACCTGTACAAACCATCAAGGTAGTAGTTAAACTACATACAATAGAAAAGATGCTTAGAATAACCAATCTATATTATTGTAATCTATCACATACCTCTCTAAAAGGATCAGAGTTGCCTATTGTTGCAGAAGGTCCATGATCAATCATGTTAGGAATATCACAAAAGTTGTCAAATGATAAATCTATATTGTCACAACAAAAAAGATGCTTAGACTAACAAATCTATATTAATCTAAACAACAATGATGATGAATTGGTAATGAAAACTATAAAAGATGCTTAGAATAACCAATCTATATTATTCTAAATGACCTAATTGATGATGAGATGGTAATGCAAACTATAAAAGAAGCTTTGAATAACCAATCTATATTATTGTAATCTATCGCATACCTCTCTAAAAGGATCAAAGTTGGCTATTGTTGTAGCAGGTCCATGATCAACCGTGCCAAAAATATCCCAAAAGTACATACAAAAAATCACTATTAAAGACACATGCATTTCAATAGTATACAAAGTATCAGTATTAAATAAAGAACACTAATGAACTTAAGCATAATGAACCTACGCATTGTACCTTTCATTCTTGAATATGCTATTCAAGTGTGCCTAAAGGGTCATCTCTTTGCTTAAGAGTATCCAATATTGTTTCATGATCAAAATTACTAAGTGTCCATAGTTGTTTTGTCTTTGGTTTGGCATGATGCTTCAACAACTTAACATTTATTCCTATAACAAGGTGTGAATACATGATAATGGTTTTGTGTTTCTCGTAGCCTTCAAATGCAGGTATGCCATTCTTTCTAATCATGTATGTTCGCAACCAAGTTCTTGCAACCACAATTGAACCTGTAGGATACATGAACCCATCACCATCTTCCATCGATTGTGTTAGCTTGTGCTTTACCTGCACACATCGAGCCAAACAATATTTTGATCTCTCTTCATTCCCCTGTGATGCAACAACTGCAAAAACATGTTCTGGTTGTAGTAGATATGAAAGCCGGTCGTAATCAAGTGAAATTTCCATTGTGTCATTTGTCATGGATATAGTTTGAGATAAAGGAGTTAGATACTGTGGAACCCATGTATCCACCCACTCACTTGACTCACATTGATCCCACTTCCACTGAATACAACTCTGACAAAAACAAGTCAGCTGTCGTGTCTAAATGGTCCATGTGATTGCATTTGAGCTTCAAAACGAATGCATCTTTGAAGAATCTTTGATTGTATGACAATCCAATTTTCCTCCTATTGTACCCTCCTCAACCAACCAAAAGAATTTGTGCACTATTGAATCAAGTGTCCCTCCCTATGACAATGCTGAACTACACCAATCAACAATAGAATGTGCATCACTTAATTTTTCTCCTAAAATCTTCAATTGCTCCTTAACTAGAGCTCTCTTTACACATGCACCTACTCCATCATGCTCCCCTTTCCCATGCCCAGCTTCAAAAAACCTCCAAATATTAGGTACACCCCTCTCTACATGCATTCTACTCAACTAATAAAACATACAAGCATTCTTGAATTGACCTGTGCAGTTATCTGACCAAATGAGATGTCAACCCAATGCTATATCATGCTCCTGCAAGAACTCAAAAAAAATCTCAAAACAATGTTGGACATACTCGGACGAGTGATATCTATCATCACTCATATAAAAATGATACTCTTTGATTATCTTTCGATCCTCCTCTGTACTATCAGGTGCATGTCTAAATGTTATGTGGACAAAAATAGCAATCTGAATGGAATTTTAATACTGAGATTGTACCTCATTTTGTGGTTACAATGTGTAGTTTTCTGCAAAATCGACCACTGATATAATAGTGCCAATCAGAAAAGAGTCCTTACATATCCTGAATTGTTGATCCAACCACTGAGACCTATGACTATGCCTTGCATACTTGTAGAAAAGATTTTCCTTAAAATCTGAAATAAATTCAACAACATTGCATTCTTTTGTAACCAACTCGCATCCAGAACCTTCACCTCCACTCTACAAAGTATATTTGACTATCTCATATCTCTTTTTCTCAACAAAATTATTTCCAAATTCATGTTCGGAACGCTCATGAAAACATTGAACAAACTCTGACAAGCCACCACATTGTGAGCACTTCGCATTTAAACAATCATTTCTATAGAAAAAGGAACCGTCATCTCTAGAACATAAAAATAGATCTAGCAAGTCCCTTGATGATTTCAAAATATGTATTGCACCATACTCCTGCAACATTTCATTAGTATGCAAAGTAGAACGGATATAGCATAA
>CM021110.1:421910357-422089743 GCA_007115665.2 Sequoiadendron giganteum | reverse complement strand
GAGGGGGAGAGGAGAGAGAGTGGAGAGGGGGATGGAGAGAGAGAGGGGGAAGGGAGAGAGGGAGAGGGAGAGGGAGGGAGAGACGAAGAGGGAAAGGGAGGGGAGAGAGGGAGGAGAGTGGGAGGAGAGGGAGGAGGAGGAGAGAGGATGGAAGGAGAATGAGAGAGAGGGAGAGAGGAGAGAGGAGAGAGGAGAGAGGAAGGAGGGTGGAGAAAGGAAGGAGGAAGGAGGGAGGAGAGAGAGAGGGAGAGGAGAGGGAGGGAGAGAGAATGGAGAGAGAGGGGTGGAGAGAGAGGAGAGAGAGGATAATGGAGAGAGGAAGAAGAGGAGGAAGGGAGGGAGGGAGAGGAGGAGGAGAGAGGAGGGAGAGAGAGAGGGGAGGGAGAGGGGGGAGAGAGAGAGAGAGGGTTTAGGCTCTGAGGGAGAGAGGAGAGGGGAGGATTGGAGAGAGAGAGAGGGTTTAGGGTTGAGGAAGAGAGGGATACAGAGAGAGAGGGGGTAGAGGGGAGAGAGATAGGAGTGACTGAGTGAGAGACTTGGGAGAGAGAGAGGTGGAGAGAGAGAGAGGGAAAGAGATAATATTTAAATATTTTATATATTAAAGTAATATATATATATATATATTTAAATATTTATAGATTAACTAAAATATTTAAATATTATATATTAAATACATAATTCGGTAAGAGATTATCATAAATTGTATATTATATATTACATTATAAACTATATTGTATATTATATATATTAAATTATAAACTTTATTGCACTTTTGAAATCATATATTAAAAATTGTATAATATTTTTAAAACTCATATCTAAAACATATCAGATATCAGATTCAAATTGGATATCAGATATCGGATATTTGATTTGAATCGGGTATTTGATATGATGACACCAAATTTAATGCCTAGGGATTAGGCTCGGGCTTGCTTTGGAATTTGGTTTGGACCTACCAATCCTAAGAAGTCAACACAAAAAACGTGTTTAACAACTTACCTTGCTTTTCCAGACTTTGCCCATGTGGCTGACGACTTTTAATATTACCCAAAATTGATGAAACGAAAAGAGTTTGTAAAGGAGCTTCTCAGCTTTCTACCAATATAAATTATACTTTACTTTGAATCTAATAAATAATTATTATTCATTTTCTATTAGAATTACGACTAAAGTCTTGATTGATAGCCTGATAGAAAAACATCTATAGCTTTCAAACGGTATCACATTTTTTGAATCCAAAACATACATTGTCACATTCTATGCTTGGTATACTATATGATTAAAAAAAAATGAATTTCATGAAGTTTTGACCAAGTTAAGGTGGTCAGACATATGAGTTTTTATATTTTTTAAAAGTTGTAATAAAAAAATCATAATTAATTATTTACATGAAAAAAAACTACAAAAAAATATGCATCACATCCGGACATGAGTCCTCTACTTATATCTAAAATATTATAAAAAAATCTTATCATTTTATTATGGTTAGGGTGGTCAGACAAACACCTACTTCTTATTTTTTCCCTGAAATTTAAGTACTACTGCATTGAAATTTCAATTTTTCACCAAAATAGATTTTTTTTTTACAAAAATTAACCTAGTAGTTTAGAAACTACATTCAATTTTTACATATTTTTGAAATAATATAGATAAATTATTCAAATTTTTACGTCAAGTTTCCTAACTCTGATTTTTTTGAATTTTCATTGCCACTTAAGGGCCTATTTTTTCCATGATGATCCTGCACATACCCATGTCTAGTCCATAGTCCTAACCATCCAATAGAGTAGAGCAGCATCAATCACAAGATACTAAAAGGTATTAGGTCTATCTAAGGTCTAGTACTTGGAATATGAACCCTCCTTACTTCACTAAAACGTTTATATGGAATTTAAGTTAGTTTAAAAATAATAAATATTAGAATAGAAAAGAGGTGAGATGAGAGAAATCTACGAGGTAAAATTATAGAAGAATAAGATATAATTGAATGTTAAGAAAAAATATTTGTAGATTATTTTTTGCAGCATCATTATCACTCTAACCTCTATAGCCATCAAATATATCTTTAAAGAATCATTACCTAGAATAGAAGAGGGTGATCTTGTCAAATTTTGTGTTTTGTGCATTGCAAAGGGGAATAATGAATCAAAACCATATATATCAATCAGCTCATGATAGTTACAATATATTTGTTTAAATAACATATAAAACAAAACAAAACAAAAACTATTTGGATAATGTTAATATATGATATATTTAATTTTATTTATTTATTTGTAAGATGTGATAATTGGATTTTTTTGTCTATTTTTTAATTTCCCATTACTTTGGTTTTAAAATGTAATTGTAATTTTATTGCAAGTGCAAATGGAAGAATTTGTGTTTTTATAGAATTACACTTTAGATTTGATTAATGAACTTTGTATCCAAGATAGGTTTGATCAAAAGTGCTTTAATCAAACCTTGTTATGTAGTGCCCTCATGATAGTGTTTTATTGTCTTATTCACATGTTGTAATTTGGGATATGAAAATAATCAACCTTGCATCCTATGAATAACAATAAAAAAATCACCTTTGAAGCAATATTGTATGTGCATTTAGCCCTCATAATGAGCTTTCTAAAAAATATAATCTAGTATCTTTTTTTATTATTATTAGACTATAGGAATCGGGTAGCACGACCCCCTATAAAATGTAGTGCCCCTGGTAAAAATTTTAACGTGATCGGCGGCGCTGGCGCGACACGTCCTCTGGCACCACAGGGGTGGGGAGACTAGACCTCGTGACCAACCTCCTACAACAGGAAATATTTAGCCAACCGAGCTAGGGCCCCAACCTTAATCTAGTATCTTTTTAATTTTGTCTTATATTTTATATTTATTTTAAAAAGAAAGATATGTCAATTATAAAGAAAATAAGAAGGGCTTATATTTATTTTATATTTGGTGATCAATCTTGTGCAAGGGGTGTTTAATTGCACAACTTATATTTGGTGATCTGTGTTTGATGACTAGCCACGATTCAAACCATACCACCTACACACTTGGAAGAGGAGTTATCTTGTGCCATTATGTCAAGAATAAAGTTATGGGTTAATGAAGGTGAGGAAAATCTAAGGAGGATCAAAGCGTGGCTGGAGACCGCCCGAGGATACACTAGGAAGAAAGGTTTGAAGTGTTGGTGCCAGGGAGCCCCTTCCTGGGGGCTCATAGGTTCTTTTTCTCTCCTTTTCGGTACTCTTCTAGCACCCTATTTTATTATCTTCCAATAATGGCAGGTTGTTCAGTGTATGTTATTTTTAATCATATTTCATTACTTTGTGTTATCATTTTTGTGGGACGTAGCTAATCTCTAGATAAAATGCATCATGCATAGGCATGTAACCATCAAAACCACATAAAAACATATATAGAAACATACATAATATGATGGGATGACGTAGTGTGGGGCCTATCAAAAAAGGGATAAAACTAACGAAGTCGATAGACGAGGGGAAACTTTACAGTGATGGAAGGGAGCACATAACAACGTCATCAAGTCATTTTGCCCATCGTTTGTCTCAGCCTATGTGTGGTAGCTTGTGGGAGCAGCTATCCACAATCACAAGGCTAGCATCACTAAGTTAGACATTTTAAATTGTAATAACTATTCATTTTGGAAAACACTTTGTGTTGAGCGCTTTTTCATTCTATAGGTCTCATTGTGTTGTGGGTTTTTTCATTCTATAGGTTGAAAGAAAAAAGCTAGAGAGTAGGGGGCGGAGTTGTAGGTTGGGAGATGTAAAACTGACCAAAATGAGGTGAGGGGCTTCTAATTATTTGGGTTTTCACTTGTAAATGGTTTTAAAACATTATGTGGGTCGCAGGTTTCGTAAAACCCAATGTTTTGTAACCTAGAATTTTACAAAACAGTATGAATGTCTTGAAAAGATTTTGTTATTTAGACCATAGGATTGTAATGAAAGACACCATTATATAAACACCAATTTTTTTCCAACAACCAATAACAATATGTGTTGTCCGGTTTTTCATTCTACAGGTTGAAAGCAAAAGGTTGGAGAGTAGGGGTCGGAGTTGCAAGTGGGGGATACGTAAAACACATTGAATTGAGGTGAGGGGTTTCTAACCAATTGGGTGTTACTTGTAAAGGGTTTTAAAATATTATGTGGGTTGCAGGTTTCGGGTATGCGCAGGATCATCATGGAAAAAACAGGCCATTAAGTGGCAATAAAAAGACAGAAAATCAGAGTTAGACAACTTGACATAAAAATTTGAATAAGTTATCTATATTATTTCAAAAAAATGTAAAAAAAGAATCTGTAAAAAATTGTATGTAGTTTCTAAACTACTGGACCTTTATTTTTATTTTAAAATCTATTTGGTGAAAATTTGAAATTTCAATGCAATAGTATTTAAATTTCAGGGTAAAAATAAGAAGTAGGTGTCTATCTAACCACCCTAACCACAATAAAATGATAATATTTTTTTATAAGATTTTAGATATAAGTAGAGGACTCATGTCTCGATATATAATTTTTTTCCAAGTAAATAATTAATTATGTATTTTTTATTATAACTTTTAAAAAATATAGAAGCTCATCTGTCTAACCACCTTAACTTGGTCAAAAATTCATGAAATTTATTTTTTATTTTTTTAATCCTATAGTATGCAAAGCATAGAATGTGACACATGTTTCGGATTCAAAAAATGTGATACTGTTTGAAAGTTATAAATGTTTTTCAATCAGCCTATCGATCGAAACTTTATTCGTAATTCTAATAGAAAATGAATAATAATTATTTATTAAATTCAAAGTCAAGCATAATTTATATTGGTGGAAAGCTGAGAATCTCCTCTAAAATCCCTTTTCGTTTCATCAATTTTGGGTAAAAAAAAGGTTGTCAACCACATGGGTCATCATATGGCTTACATATCGCCACTTTTTGGCCCATCATGATTCTGCACATACCCTTTCATAAGACCCAATGTTTTGCAACCTATAATTTTAGAAAATAGTATGAATGCCTTAAAATATTTTGTTATTTAGACCGTAGGAATGTAATGAAAGGCATAGTTTATAAACACCAAGTGTTTTCCAACAATTGATAACACTCATGTGTTGTATATTTTTTCATTATGCAGGTTGAAAGTGAAAAGTTGGAGAGAAGGGGGCAGAGTTGCAAGTGGGGGAAACATAAAACTGACTGAATTGAGGCGAGGGGTTTCTAATTCTTTGAGTTGTTACTTGTAAAGGGTTTTTAAATATTATGTGGGTTGCAGTTTTATAAATACCCAATGTTTAAATCAACAACCAATTATACATAGATAATATGATTGTAATAAAAACATTTAGCTATTTAGACAGTTCAAATATAATTAAAGGTACCTTCAACATTTATAATATCTCTTAGGTAGACTAAAAATGGAGTATCAATTTCCATAGCATAGAGATATAGAGAAAATAAAATAAAGAGTTTAATAAATGAATTGTAGAAAATAGATTTTTGTAGTTTATATTCATATTGATGATTACATTGCATCACACATCTTTGAAACTCAAATAATTACTTCATATTGCATAACTAATAACTAGGAGCAACTAACAATTGCATTTGTTTGTCATGGAATTCTATTTGACCACATTTCTTTGAGGCATATTTTCAAATAGTTTGTTGCCTTGTCTATGCTACCACATCTTTCATATATTTCTACCAAAGCATTTTATCAAACAGTTCACTACCTTGTTGCTATAGCTAAAAGCCTAAAATAGGTGCTTTCAAACAAGCTATGGATGCTTGGAAAAATATCTATCAAAGAATAATAGTAAGCAACAACATAGACAAGGCAGTGAATTATTTGAAAAAATGCCTCAAATAAATGTGGTATCATTTTGATGGAATGCAATCTTCTTATCATGGCATTCCATCACCATGAGGCCACATTTATTTAAGGCATTTTTTCAAATAGTTCACTTCCTTGTCTACGCTACCACATTTTTCATACATATATGTACTAAAGCATTTTATCAAGCAATTCACTGCCTTGCTACTATAGCTAAAATCCTAAAATAGGTGCTTGTGAACAAGCTATGGATTCTTGGAAAAAATCTATCAAAGCATAATAGTAAGCAATAGCATAGACAAGGCAATGAACTATTTGAAAAAAATGCCTCAAATAAATGTGGCACTATTATCTAATTATGGTAGGAAACCTTTGGATGATAGGGTTAGCATTACAAAAGGGATGGTATGAAAGATATGATGTGACGTTATGAGACAACATCAATTATCTTTACTGGAATGATCACTTGATCACACTTTATACTTGAATGAAATCCTCTAGGTTTAGGATAACCTATTTGGGATGAGATGTTCATTTGATTCAAGAGTGAATACTCATTGATACCTATAGGTTGGGAATAACTTACTTTATTGGGTTGTACATTTGGTCCTTATTAGAACATATAGCCTAGTTAGACTAACCTATATTTAAACTAGTCATTGGTTGATGACTTTATCCTAAGATTATGGTGTATTGAGATTGAGACTCACCTATGTGATTAAGTAAATCACTTGAGCTTATGAGATACACATTCACTTATTGATGTGATTTATTACTGAAGGGATTCAGTTATATATGATTATTTAATCTATGACTATGATGAGGCTTATGTAGCCATACTCCAGATTATAAAGTTATACTTGGGACTATATTGTCTTTTGAAGTAAATGGCTTGTTTATGTATAGTTAATGTGTAAAGGCTTGTTTATGTATAGTTAATGTGTAAACTAGAAAATCTCATATGTTATACCTGGGATAGGAATATCCATTTTAGGGGTAACTTGTGCTTAGGCTTAATTGGTAGAGATGCCATAGTCTTTTAGGTAAAAGGGGGGTAGGTTATTTTTGGGGTTAAAAATTACCCATTGGAAAAAAATACCTAAGCAAGTATATGAACAATCATAATCCAAACTGACCTATAGTAGTGCATGTGAATAAAATGGCTGTCATTCAAAGTACTGAGTGAGAATACTTTGGCCAAAATAGTGTAAGTAGCCACTTTTTACACTGTCAATTCACTGTGTTCCTTATATGTATTCTAGTTTAGGATTTTTATACTTGTAGGTGTAGCTACCATACGATTAGGTTCTGGTTTGTAGGACACAACACTAAGCTTTGATAGGCTATTGCTATGGGGTTTGCCAACCAATCTATTTGTCGAAGGGTAGGGTCGTCTTGTCATGTGTGACAGATGTGCAGGGGACCGCATTTGAGTCTGTGGTTGGTGGAAAAATGGTTAAGTGATGCTTCTCCTCATTAGTTGGTAGCCGAAGTTTGTGGATGTTTGCACCAATATCGAAAAACTGGACTATTTACACTAGCGAGCAAGGACATTCAGAATGTATGCACCAATGCGACAACATCGGGACCATTTTGTATATCTATTGCCAGATGAAGCTCATAAGAGCTATGTATGTATCATATACCCATTTATATGGAAGAATGTAATCATGAATGATATACTTGAGTTCATTCAATATGGCATCTATGTTATGTAAATATTTGTGTAATTACAATGGAAGTTTGGAAGCAATATTATTTCAAATGTGCATGTAATTTACATTATGGAAAGACAAAAATTTATTGCTATGTTTTGGCATCATAGTTATTCACTTGATGTGAAAACATTGGAAGTTTTACTAAGTAGAAAACTAAGGTTGTTTCATAGAGTTTTGTGATTTATTTCTACAAGGAAACAACCCTTCATTTGGAAGAAGAAATGTCTAAACTATTTTATTTTACATGATTACACTTGTGGGATTTTAGTTGCAATACTAATTTCAATATAAGATTTTATTTCCTTTGAAATTAGAAAAAATCTTTACATATTACGTAATCTCAATCAAGATCAAGATTTAAACAAATATGTATTAGATTACTACTTTAAACTATTCTTGCATGTAAAGTACCAACAAACAAGAACCATTCTTATTTTTAGTTTAAATTTACATACAAATTTTAATTTATCTTCAAACAAGAAGAAGATAAATAGGAACAAACTACTTATTTAGAAATCATGTGTATATAAACAGCTTCATTCATAACCAACAACATATGAAACATATTTCATTATGGACTATTCTTTATAAACATCCAAACTCTAAATAACAACCATATGCAACTAATATACCATGCAAACGGTTTTACAATAACTTCAAAGACTAGAGAAAACACATTTATTTAAAGATTCAAACTACTTTTTAAATGCCTTTATCCAACAAAATTTCCTTACATCAACAAATTTTTAATGATACTTTAATTACATATTTTTTAAAATTGCTAAATTATAATTTTTTGAAAAAAACATTATATTTTCTTCTAAACACAAACAATAATAAAAATTAATAATGAATTAAAAGTACATAAAGAAAGAATTGAAATATAAATTAGCATTAAAAGAAATGACTGACTTTAATTTTTACCCATAATTTATAATTGAATTTGTTTTTCCTAAATGAAATTTAGAAACTCAAATTGCAAAAACTACGTTTTCTTCGAAATGAAAATAAAACTAAATTATAAACATTGGGAAACCAGAATGCTTTCTCTATGCGCATCAGGGACTAAAAATATGGCTTTATGCCATGCATTTATTTCTTTATCATAATAAAACGTGAAAAAGAAAACACAGTTATCTTCTTTTCAAATTGAGATATGAATTCAT
Organism: Sequoiadendron giganteum; assembly: GCA_007115665.2. Classification (NCBI taxonomy): domain Eukaryota; kingdom Viridiplantae; phylum Streptophyta; class Pinopsida; order Cupressales; family Cupressaceae; genus Sequoiadendron; species Sequoiadendron giganteum. Next base: position 422,081,014 of record CM021110.1, on the reverse strand, counting down.
ATCTCAATTCATTACTGAGAAAACATTGAATTAGGATGTAAAATAGTGTACTTGATCATCGTTAAGATTAGATAGCCTATCAAGGCATTTCATATCCGTGGATAATCTTCGTGGGCAAAGAAAAACCGAGTACACTCAAAGAACACACACAGTACAAGATTAAAATATAATGAGGGAGGAAACACAATATAATGCATTGTGCAGTGAAGGGTTACAAGGACAATACAAGGCCCATTGGATTAGACAGTGTAGTTCTGTGGGATGTGATCAATATCGAGTCCCTTGAGCTTTATCGTAGATTCGATTTGCCCCTTCAATGTATTCAGCTCCCTTAGCCTGCTAGGTTCAAAGTTCACTTAATGTTATTTAACTTCAAGATGTTGTAAGAAAATTGAAAGCTTCTAAAGAAATATTCTTTTGAAAATTTGTGATAGAAATAGACTAGATTGATGTCTGGAATCATAATATTTTCAAGCTGCATGGTGGTGATGAATAACATATTGTGATTAAAAGGTGGGATTTTTCAAAAACTTCAAGATGGATTGTGTGTATTGGTTTTTACCTTGCAATATCAGCACGTCTCTTAGCTTGTTCAGCAATTTCAGACAATTCAACATAGCTGGCCTTTTCTATGGCCTTCTCTATCATAGATTTCGAATTAGTAGGATTGAGGCCATGGAGTGTACGTTGAGCACGAGCCCATTCTGCTTCCCTTTCCTCTTTTCCATAGTCTTTCTTTGAGCTGAGTGCCACCTGAAACATAAAATTAAAAAAAAAAAAGTGTTCAGAATGATAACATGTTCAAGAGAATTATTGTAGCTAGTCTAGATGCCATGAAAGTTATCTCTTCTTTTAGTAGTACATGAGCAGTCCCAACCCTAAACAAATCCCCAATTAAGAATCTTGAAAGGAAATTTAAACACCAAAAGGGTTCACATACCCTGTTATCAAGTATGGTATTCCAAGCTTTTCCACTGAGAATGTAGCGAACTGCAAATTTGAGCACATCCAATGGTATATAAATCACAATGCTATACAGCCAAATCACTCCTGCCCAACCCCATGTTATCCTGTCAATCTGTGCCACTCTTATCCAGCTTTTGGTTGCACAGGTTGCAATCACAGTGGCAATCTGTGAAAAAAAGAAAAAATCAGGACAAAGGAATGATATGACATAATATGAATTTTGTTGAAGCATTAAAAATTCAGTGTCAATAGAGTAGAGTAATTACCAACTGGGCTATGATAAAAGCAATGACGAGTAAAAAGCCAGGTCTCTCTAAAAATGACCAGCTGCGAGACCTTGTGACGAAAATCAGAGCCTGGCTAATAATGCTCACTTGCAAATACAGGGCAGACATAATTTCATAATGGCTGTCCTTGATGGGTCTCACATGGAAATGTCTCTAAACAAAGCCACCATGTAATAGAAGAATCAGTGATAAGAAAAAAAAAATTACTGAAAATAATATCACTAAAACATTAGACTCCTTCGAATGCAACCGTATAACTTAAGGTGGGTTTTATGTAGGATTTAGAGAAACATCATTGTGGCCAATTCTATGGTGTTCATTCTCACCGGGAACCAATCTGTATCTTTAACGACCGCGAAAAATAAAACTGTTGTGACCGCTAGGTATGTTCCTAGAACAACTCCGGTTGCAAATATCTCTTTCAGTTTCCAACTATCAGGCATTTGGGATGGTTTAACCCGGTCCTTAGAAATGGTCATAATTGTACCTGATCAATACCGCAAACCTCAAAAGTTAGCAGAAAGCAACAGCCCTACTTGTATTAAAGTTAGTTTACAATGATTATGAAAACCTCAGTACAATAATTATGAAGTGGGTCATGAGAAACTGACCATCGTTAAGAACAGCAATGATCAAGACCATGAGAGGACTGAAATCGAATTTCCATATGAGAGCAATTAGCATGAAACCAAGCTGTACCCACAAGAGTTTTTTAAGTCCTTTAGACCAAACTTGTGTAGTTCAAAGTATAATTACTTGTGAGAAGATTGTTTCTATATTTGTTTAGTTCCAAAATAAATTCTCCAAGTTTTGCGTGGTTGTTTTGATTTAAGAAATTCAAAAGCTGATTGTAATGTTGATGACGATGCTTACCACAATACGAATAGTGATAGCAACTGCATATATCTGAGCAAAGAATAACATGACAAGAACATTTCAAACCATGAGCTCAAGTCTGCAGTCTGACAAAATGGAAAAGCAGAACGAAATATTGTAGTTTTCTGAGAAAGATTTTACATACAGTATAATTCTTCATTCTTTGAAAAATAGCTCGACTTGTTAGAACCGCACTGATGATTACACTGAGACCAGGCTCTGTCAGAACGATATCAGAAGCACTCCTTGCAGCATCTGTTGCATCAGCCACAGCTATTCCAATGTCTGCCTTCTTCAGAGCTGGAGCATCATTAACTCCATCCCCAGTCATTCCACAGATGTGCTTTCTATCTTGAAGCCGCTTTACTATTTCATACTTGTGTTCTGTATTAAAAATACAAAATTGATATGAAGAAACTTTTCGAATTTGGAAAGTTTCATCTGTAATACTTAGGCTAAGTTGGCTTAACGATTGTGGCTAAGAATATTGAATATTAAAATGGATAATTGAAGTTTTTCCAAGTGTAAAAACACTATATCATTGACTGTCTACAATAATTCATGCACAGCTTATTGCAATGTGCATAAGATGATGCTCACATTAAGGGAGCAAAGAATTGAAATTAGATAAATGAACCAATTCATAACATCAATCGTCACCATTCTTAAGATTAAAGACTTGTTGCATAAAAGCAGGGGATTTAAACTACAGAAATGAATCATCTCATAACACTTCAGATTTGGACTCATTGCATAAAATGATGCTCACAAAAGGGAAGCAGGGGATTGAAACTAGAAAAATGAATAATTGTAGATCATCGATCATCACATGCCACCATTCTTAAGATTAGGAGTCACTACATAAGATGATGCTCACATAGAGGAAGCAGGGGATTGAAACTAGAAAAATGAATGATTGTAGATCATCAATTATCACTTGCCACCTTTTAGTCACAGCATAAGATGATGCTCACATAGGGGAAGCAGGGGATTGAAACTAGAACAAAGAATAATTGTAGAGCACCAATCATCACTTACCTGGGAATACCCCAGCAAATCCATCAGCCATTTCAATCAACTCATCAATAGGAACAGATGCTTCGGATATGATCTTGTCTTGGCCAAGTAAGGCAGATGAAGGATACATATTAGTTCCCATTCCAAGCCTTCGTCCTGTTTCTTTAGCAATGGCTAGCTGGTCACCTGGCACATAAATTTTAACTTAAAACATTGATGAATTTCTAAAATCAGGCTACAGAAACTGCCTATATGCGTTTGCACAAACCATACCGGTGATCATCTTTACATTGACTCCAAGGTTAAGAGCTCTGCGAATGGTTTCTCCACTATCATGGCGAGGAGGGTCAAACAAAGGCAACAAACCTATGAATTCCCAAGCTTCTCCAGCGCTCTCTTTGCTTTTCTCTGGCACTTCCTGGAATTGGGTTTTTGGAAACATTAGAACGTTAACACTGCTAACACTTCGATATAGATTTGTAAATTAACTTCTCCTCTGCAAAAGCTAAAGGAAATTAGCACATAGCTTAAACTTATATCCGAACAATAATATATGACTATACATTGATCTATTATTGGATTAAAGAAATTGAAGTATAAAGCTAATTACAAATTCAGAGAACTACAGATTTATTGGCTGTCATGAGCGAAGTGTTGTAACTTTTATATTTGAACGTGGCTACCAAATGACAGAGTACAGCCAAGTCTAAATGTAACTGCACAGATGTACCACCAAAACTTTCATATGCAAAGTTCATTAGGCTATATGAATAATATACCTGTCTGGCCACAGCCAGAGATCGAAGCCCACGTTCAGCATACTTATCAATAATTGAATGCACCTTCTTTTTCACGTCTTCCTTGCACTTGCAAAGTTCTACAATCTATGAATGATGGAAGAAGATTTTAATAAAAAATTTCCAAATCTCAGATTGATTTTCTTTCAAATTGAACATATCTGTAACAATAATGATAAGTAGTTGTTCTATGTATAGTTTAAATTTGATTTCACTGTACACAAGTTATATAGCAGTACATTTCCAAGTTCTAAACTACCTGCTCTGGTGCTCCTTTACTGGCTCTGTGCCAATTTCCTCTCGAATCAATGTAAGTAAGAGCAGTTCTCTTGTCCACAGGATTGAATGGCAGAAAATGAACTTCGGTGATCCCTGCTCTGGCCTGTAAGGATTTAGCATTCATTAACATGACAACCAACATGATGAAAACAAACATATAGAGATAAAAAAGAGAAGGCCATGTTAGTAGCCAACCTCCTTTGGGTCCGCCAACATTCCAACCATGGCAGCGTCGATGGCATCTTGATTTTCAGTTCTTGAAGCCCTTGCTGCCAGCAACACTACATGTTCTTTGTCTACTCCCTTTGTAAATACCTGTTAATTTACATGATATAAATGCTCAGATTTCTTGAAAAGAAAGAAATAATGCAATCCAGATGGTGAGATGTAAAAATACATCAAGAACATCAACATTCCAGATGGTGAGACACAAACATAGATTAACAACATCAACTTGCCTCTATAAGATTTTTATCCACGCTCAGCTTATTTAGAGTTAGAGTTCCAGTTTTATCACTGCAGAGGACATCCATTCCAGCCATTTCTTCAATGGCAGTCATTCTCTTTGTAATGGCTCCCTGTAAAAATTATCCCAATGGGAAGTTATAAAGGCACTTGTAGCCCATGAAATAGTCCTTGGCAAAGGACTGAAAATAAAAGTCTCACAGGTTGTCTTGTAATTACCTGCTGAGACAGGCGATGGGAACCAATAGCCATGGTTACAGATAGCACAGTAGGCATTGCAATCGGTATACCACCGATCAATAAAACAAGAAGATTGTTGATCCCTTTCCAGTATGGTTTATTTTGTATAGGAAACATTACAATAATCTCTATTACAATGCCAATAGCAATAGAGCAGATACAGAAGTTACCAATAGCCGTTAGGACCTGCATGAATACATTGATAAAAAAAGCGCACAAAATTAATATCAACGTTATAGATGCATCATAGACAAAACATTCCTAGCATATTTGTAGGACATAGACCTTTTGAAAATGTCCAACGTTATTGGTGGAGTCAACTAAATGGGCAGCTCTCCCGAAGAATGTGTGAACTCCAGTAGCAATAACAATGGCCTCAATTTCTCCTTGCTTACAAGTAGAACCAGAGTATACTTCACCTCCTGGGTACTTTGTAACGGGAAGAGATTCACCAGTGAGAGCAGACTGGTCAATCTTTAAAGGATCACCCTCTAGCAGACGGGCATCTGCAGGAACAATATCTCCCAGCTTGATGCTAATCATATCACCTGGAACTAAAATCGAAGCTTCTTCCTCCTTCCATCTTCCGTCTTTCAGAACCTGCACAACATAACTATTCTGTATAAGGTTGATAACATGATGGGCTTTCCACCTTGTAGCCTCTTTTTTAACTGGAAGGTTTTGGAGAATATAATTTATTATAAGTTATTTTTTTTAATTTTTAATTCTTGCTAATTATGTTAAATTAATTTTATTTATAGATTAAGCCTGAAGGTTTTTACAGATGTATATGAATTATCTAAATTAAATCTATAATATATACTAGTATACATATATTAATTAATAGTATATATAAAGAACGTTGAAAGTTATTTTATTATAATATTAATTAATAAAATATATTAAAAACTATTTTTACTATTTTTATATATATATTAATTATATATATTTAAGCATACATATCTTAGTTTATAATTTTAATCGAAAAGTATTTAAATTAAAAACTATTTATTGGGAAGTTTTTAATTTAAATCTTTTTTGAAAAATAGAAAAAAAAACAATTATTTTATGTGTTTGTTATTTTTAAGCAGCACATACTTCCACTTCCTGTCATTTTCAATGAAGCTTCAAAAAGTTTACGAATATTCCTTTGTTGCTTTCATTGTATAACACTTTCAGCGTAATTAGAATTTATTTGTTTATTTTAAGATTTGTCTTTTTGTTTTAAGATTTTAAAATTACATTTTCTATGTTTTGATTTTTAAACTCTCAATTTTAATTGCTCATTTCAATCCAACTTTTAACTTCTTTTTCATTATACTTCAAAGAAGTATGTATTTAGCTTCTTTTTCATTACACTTTAAAGAAGTATGTAAGAAAGAATTGGAATGATTAAAAGAGTCCAAAATTGAATCTAGAACTCTCAATTTTAATTGCTCATTTCAATCCAACTTTTAACTTCTTTTTCATTATACTTCAAAGAAGTATGTATTTAGCTTCTTTTTCATTACACTTCAAAGAAGTATGTAAGAAAGAATTGGAATGATTAAAAGAGTCCAAAATTGAATCTAGAATATAAGCGTACATATTACACATTCCTCTTTTAGAGATAAAATATCTTGCCAAATTAAGTTTTAAATCTATAACTTCAAATGATCATTCAATGTTATTTTTTCTTTTGATACTAGTGACATCTAATACAGGGCTCTTAAATTTTTTCTCATTTCAATTACTATCTTGTTCGTTTCCTTTGGCATCATATTGTCCTTTGCTATATATTTATGAACTACATATGAAAACCAAGTGGGGATGTGAGATTGACTTTGAATCATCTATTAGATTTTTAGGAAATCCACTAGCTACATGATGTGTGGATGATATGGATTTGGAACCATCAAATTCATCTAAAGAAGGACTACATTTTTAACAGAAAATGAGAGTAGTTTTTCTTCTTTACTTCATTTAGCCATTTGATTCGATAAGATTTACTTACTTTGCATTCCATTGCAATATGTTCAACCTCAAAATTTATTTTTGCAATAAAATGGTACATTCTCATTATCCAATATTTATTTACATATTTTATCCTCCACTTTCAATCACATTTTATTTAGAACTGCTTTTTACTACATCCAATTAAACCTATATCCTAATTGAAATAGAAAGTCATCCATTTTTTTATCCAAAGTCAAAAAAGTACCTAATGCATTGTCAATAAATTAAAAGAAAACATCTACCCAATATTACACTACAAAATTTTGCTATTAAACTTACTTAAAATCGAAAACTTCATCAATTACACATACTTAACATAATACTAAAGACTTTACATATTTTATTATTAGATACTCAAAACACTAGAAAACCATACATGTAAATTAACAAAACTAAGCCAAAACATCCTAAACTTACACATAAGTCCTCTCTTCAAGACCTTCCTCATGCAACCTTTCTTGCCCAAAGGGAGTACACAAAACTCGCCTAAACATGGAATAATTTGAGATGCCAAAGAGATCTTCTTTAGTTGCTCAGTATTTTGAATTGGACTCATAGCATCCGAAGGATCTTACCCTTGCAAGACTACACATTCCCCAAACATGACAACCCTCTATTCTCATTACATTCACATATTGTCCCTATTTGCATGGAGTTACGAGGTAAACTTAGAAATTTGGCTATCATAAGATGGCCCCAGGTCAGATGAAACAACAAAACATTTCCACACTATATTCTTGGATGTGGCAACTTAATTCCTGGCAACACCTACCCCGATCCTGGTTGTGCATTGGTGACAAGAGTATACTTTTATTAAGATTTCCTAAACAAACAAACAAAAAATGGAGAATTCATGTAAAAAACATTATGCTAGTGTGTAACCTCAACCAGAGCTGGTGGTTTGCATATGAGAGAGAGTTATATGTTATGGTTTATTATTGTAAATATAATAAATTGTTTAAGTAGTAGTTAATATAATTATAATTTTCAAATTATAAATATCTTAATAAATACAATCAATAATAAAATTAATTTTATATTACTTTTATATTTTAAATATTTTATAATTAGATTTTGAAAAATTTGAATTAAAAATTCTGATTTTAAAATTATAAAGGTTTTGAAATGTTTAAGAAAATAATTTTATTAAATTAAATATAAAAAAATAATTTAAACATTTAAAACAAAATTAGTACTTTTTACAGTAAATTATTGTAAATTTAAATTCAAGTTATTGAAGTTGTATTTAGAGTTTTAAAAACAGCTGAACCTATTTGATTATTATTATGGGAATGCTCCTTGTATTATGACGAAGGTGTCACCCTCACGAACTAGAACTAGATCCTCTTGCTAGTCCAAGAAACACAATTCCTTGGAGTTCACTCATCACCACCACCTACTAGACAAAACTTTAGCTATACCCCTCCCCCATCCTTCTAGCTACTAGGGATAGTGGTCTCCACCATCACATCATTTCTCCAAATCCTTTCATCATTTTGGATGACTCCTCCTAATCAAGGTAAATTCCCTTGGTTTCAATTGGCTAAATCTTTTATCTAGAAATGATCCGAACTACATATATAAAGAAAAAGAAACTGTAACCAATGATACTTGGGAGCCTATGAATAGTGTTCATGATTTGAAAGGGAGTAGGTGGATAATCTTGAAGACCATGATCCCCCTCCTACTTTTGGAATTACCCTAGAGCAACTTACTATTTTTTTTTATAATCATGCATACCTATTAATTTGATGGCTACTTCTAATTTAGGACTGAATTTTTTCAAGCGTGACTTTACCCCATACATGCACACACAATATTTCTCCATACTTCTCCATTTTACTGTTTGATTTTTGGGTGTAATCTCATATTGACTACATTTTGAAAATAATTGATCGTATGTATAAATTGTTTTAATAAATAACCCTTTCATCAAAAAACTTAATCAAATGTAACTATACATAAAAATACAAACTTTTTAAACATTAATGTAATCAAAATCTTAAAAAATTAATTGAAAAATATATTTTTAAAATGACAAATTTAATAAAATATCATTAAAACTATTAATTAAATTAAATTAAAAAATAATTTAAATATTTATTTAAAAACATACTTAATAATACATAATATTACAAACAAATAAACTAAAAACATCATTTAATTCATAGCTCTAATACAATTTAAATTATACATATAACATTTTTTTTCAATTACTATTTTTATATAATTAAAAAAAAAAAATCTTATATACCAATACAACCTAATTTATTATAACAATGGAATCAAATATAGACATTTAAATATGAAACCTATAAGGAGATCAAGTCTAGCGGATTATTTTTTGGCCTTTATAAATTTACAGAAATTGCAAGGATGGAAGATTTGTGTGTACCTTGGTCTTTGGAGCAAGACCTGCCATGAGAGCAGCTGCTGCATTACCAGCGTTATTTTCCTCTATAAAACTGATTGTTGAGTTGATCACCAATAAAATCAATATTCCAATAAAATCATGGTAGTCTGGCGGTTTTAGTTGCCCTTTATGTTTGCCTTTCTTTTCCTAAAATTGAAGAAAGATGGTAAGAAGCTTGTAAACATTTTATAAATATGAAGCTTCAAATTCCACGTGTACAGACATCAAACATATAACTACATACCCTGTCACCATTTGTGAATACTATGGCCATTATTGCAGCTGCTTCCATCACCCATGACAAAGGATTCCACATAAACCCCAAAAATTTCAGAATTTTATTTTCCTGCAAAAGTTTTATGCCTAAGATCAGATTTCTTTCTCAAGTTTTATTTCTATTTAAAAGACAAAACTAAAATAAAAATTAATCTGATGGATCCTTGATTGTTAGGAAACTTCACATTTAATAAGGTTCATTTTCAGAATTTTGTTTTCCTGCAAAAGTTTTATGCCTCTTATAATCAGATTTCTTTTTTAAATTTTATTTTCATTTAAAATATAAAAATTAATCCGATGGATTCTTGATTGTTAGGAAACTGTTCATTTTCAGAATTTTGTTTTCCTGCAAAAGTTTTATGCCTCTTATAATAAGCACTCTTTTTTAAATTTTATTTCTATTTAAAAGACAAAACTAAAATAAAAATGAATCTGATGGAACCTGATTGTTCGGAAAATTCACATTTAATACGGTGCATTTAAATTACAATTGACTGTAAAATACTGAAATTCAACCTTTTTCTCTTCCAGCTTGTTGAATCCAAAAATCTTGAGACGATTTTCTGCTTCCTCCGAGGTCAATCCCTTCCTTGTACATTGCAACTGCTGAAAAACTTCCTCCACGGGAATCTTTTCCTGCATACAATAAATCACCAGCGTTAAATCCAAATTCATTCACACTAACCTCATAATCTGCACAATTTAAACCAGACATTCATTGCTTACAAGATCAACAACTTCATTCTTAATATTTTCCAGTGAATCCATGTTCATGCTTTTCTCTTCAACCCCCATTGCCGAGAACCATAAAATGAAACTCAAAAGCTTTTATTTCTCAAATTATGAAACTCAAATGCTTTTATCTCTCAAATGATACTCAGATTCTTTTATCTCTCTCTCTCATCGATGCTCTCCACGTCTGAAGTGGACTTTAGGATTGAAATATATAGAACTGAAATCTATAAAAAATATGAAATTTGAGAACAATTCCAGCATAATTCTAGCGCTTGTCGTCTGCCTGTGAAGGACGTACAGATGTCTCCGTGAAATTATTGAGCAATATTGTGCATAGACTAGGTAGGGCGGAGAGGAAGTAACGAGGAGAATTTAGTAATAAAATATGTGGAATGCCTGCAATTTTTTGTTTCAATATGAAGAAAACAAATGTTCGTTGGCCAGCCATTTGGAAGGTATTTGTTTTGTTAGCCTTGGAAAATCCAACCGTGCTAAGCTTAGTTTGATGATAGTATGGTTACAGCAGACGATGGTTTCTAAGGACACATCCAACCAAAAGAACGAGTCAAAATGAAATAATAAGTTATAATATTGAAGCTTAAACCAATGTTAAAAATAAAGTATATTATTAGTTTAAAGTATACTATGAGTGGACATACACTAGCTTATTTATCTTATTAAATAATCTATATAAATAATGTTCAGATATATCATTTTCAGATCATATATTACATTATTTAACATAAATTAAATATAAATGAATTTATTTAAAAATATGAAAAATAAAAATAATACAAATAATCAAAGACATTAGATTTCCATAGTCCATGTCATTAAAGTATGTAGTTTTTGGATTCCACTGTGTATTAATTTTTGGATCCAAAAACTAATACATAGTTGAATCCAGAAACTACATACTTTAATACAAATAATACTAATATTATTATGTTATATAAATAATCAAAAATAATGAAAATAATATTATATAAATAATACAAATATTATATTATATTATAAAATTCAATTCAATTAATCGCTATTTATATTTTGAGTCTTTCTTAACTTAGTTTGGGCTTCTTTGTTTGGAACTTTGAAGAGTGGTTTTCAATCTCAAGAATGAATAAACAGTCATTTTATTTTATTCTTTTTGGTTGGAAGATTGGTGAACACTATTTATTTGTTGTTTATTTGTTCTTTATGTTTGCCTCTTGGATTTTAAGACATTGTGTTTTAGTAGTATTATGTTTGAAAAAATTGTTTAGTAAGCTTGGACAAAAAGCAAGAAAAAGGAGAGCCAATGTTTTCAATGAAAGAAAGGAAGAAATTGGACGAAGGTTTGTTTCTACCTTATTTGGAAAGGGTTTCTCACAAGTTGGGAAGGATTCTCATGGGGCATGATATAGGCTATGTTTGTTTTGTGAAGAACTATTTGGATTTTTCCTAAATTGGCCAAGGATAAGGTTGAATCAAGGCTTAGGAGTGAGGTTTGCTACATTGAGTATGAGAATGTGGCATGCTTTTTTTCCATTGGGGAAATTGAAAGTATGATTAAAGCTATAGTGGTTGAACATGTTGTAGACATAAGAAGAAACTACACCACCTTGGAAGTCAACATTCTCAGAATATTCATACATGACAAAGCACTACATATGTTCGAAGAATGCCAAGGTAATCTTCACCATAAAACCATAATTGACAAGTACTTTTTTATTTTTTGGGAATATTGACATTTTCTCTTGAGGGTTAATGGATCACCATTATGAGGTTTGTTGAGACAAAGTTACAACAACCAATTTGTTGGTTTCATAGTCTTGAATTAACTTAATGGCCTGAGCTAAAGTCTATGTTGTCTATGGATTATCAACTCATCTTTTTCCATGTGCATTGGTAGGGAAAGTAGTTCTATTATGGGGAGTATCACACATTGCAAAATGCCCATCGTCTTATTATTTTTAAATTAATATCCATGGTCCTATCAATTTATTTCAACCATATGGTGAAACTTGCCCATGATGTAGTCCCTTCCATTACTATTGACCACTTGAACCTTCACAAAACTATAAACACAAACTGAAAATACATAAAATGAATATCCGAAAACCCTTAAAATATATAAAAAAAATAACAAACCTAATCTAACATATATTTACATTGGTGTACAAATTTCTGATATATGTGCCTTGATTGTAAATCCAACCCATCTTAAAAACAAAAGCTAACATGAAATAAACAAAAATATTGTTTGCTACTTCAACCCTCCTAAACCTAAAGAAAAGACTAAAAAATATAAGACCAAGTCCTACAACCCCTTTAAATTAGTTATATAAACCATGCTGAAAAGTGAATTTTTTTTGCATGAAATGAATAAGAAACATCTCAAACAATCAAAACCCACATTACCATTTTGAACATGAAATCAACAAAAGCCACTAGTTAATGCACACACCAATACACAAAACCCACACCATAATATCTCAAATTTCTGTTTTTTATATAAAGGCATACATGTTTTAAAATGTTAAATCAACCCCCATTGTAAACAAAGACAAACTAAATTGTATACCAAAGAATCGAAACTAATATTCACCATAAATTTATCAAAAAAAAAAACTTGGAGGTTTTCAGCTTCACTCAAAATTCATTATTTAAACTTGCAACAAGAGCAAACAAAATGTTCAATGTAAATGTTAAAGTTATTATTTATTTTTTAAACAATTCAACTATATCAGGTCAATCAAATCAAACAAAATGCTCAATAAAAATTGTTATTTGTTTTCTAAACAACAGTCTCTACTTCTAGCAATTGAAGAATCTATAAGGATTTAAAGGATCACCGATCAATCCAATGGTGAAGAGATTAAGTGTGCAAATCTATTAGCTTATGTCTTATTCACATATGTCCCTCTAACTAGAAAGAGAAAAACTAAGTGTATGAAGGTTGTTTCTTGGAAGCTAATAACTCAATGATTAACTTCTTTGGTGCTTGGTTAGTAAGAGATTGTTGGAGAATTTTTGTTTTTTTCTTGTTTGCATTGCAATTTTTTTTTTTACACAATTTCATTATCTTTATATCAAAGAAGCCTTACCAAACCCATAAAAAAATTGAACATGGTATTCTTATATAAGACCGATAAGCACTCAAAGAAAAATCCATTAAACAAGGCAACTGTAGAGGCCAATTGAAACTGGAGGACGACCGAAGGTTGCTGATTTTCAGGTTCATCTAAGTGTTTGTGCATACATAGCTTTTGTTAAAGGATGAATAGTTTGATATATGAAAAGCACTCTGAGGTGATTAATCCTACAATTAGGTACTTTCCCATTGTTACTGGAATTGCTTGGCCTTAAGCAGCCACCGCATAACCCACTAAAACACTTTTAGAGTGTCTCATATTACTGAAACAAATCAATTTGGTAGAAGATTGAAAAAATATGATTAGATGGGGTGGTGGGTCTAGTTCGATTGGCTAAAGCATTTTGTTGCAGCAAGAAGTCATGAGGTCTAGTCTTCCCACAATCCCCGTGGTACTCGATGGTGTGTCGTGCTAGTGCCACCGATCACGTGAAATTTTTTTACCAGGCTACCGATCATGTGAAAAAAGTTTACCAAACGCCTGATTCTTGCAATCTAAAAAAAAATCTAACTAAATCTTCATACTTAGATTTTTCCTACATATTTGTTAAAATAAAATGGCAACATGCATATAAAAATTTGTTTCATGAATTAAATAACATACGTTATTTGAGGTGGCAATTGAAAAGAGTAACTTTACATTTCCTAGTTGTCTTCAAGAGAATGCCCAACAACTTCTTTTGATTTTTTCTCCCGCTTCATCTTTACAATCCACTTTTTATATTTTCATGCCTTCGATATATGGAATTGCAGCTTTGATGCTTGTGTTTCTATTGCATGAAGATGATATCCCACCTATTTAAAGAAAGGGTTTTCACTACAAATGAACCTGAAAAATGTAATAGAAACTGGAAAAATGTTTCCTCCAGTTCATTGTAACTGGAAAAATGTGTTGAGAAAATGTCTCAACCTTGCTTTGTTTTTAATTTATTAAATGACAATTTGTAATTATCTTTTAGTTGTCATGAAAGTTGCTAAATGCAACTATGACAATTTGCAAAGTGTTTTAATTGTCAAATTAGAAAGAGCATGAAAAAAGGAGAATATAAATGTGAGTTTGGAAAAAGAAAGAAACAGATTTTTTAGTTGCATGTGCACATTACTAAAAAGTGGATAAAATCACAAGTTGGAAAAGAAAGTTTCTTTTCTTCTGTGATTTATGACTAAATGGTTTTGGAAACCATTCTTAATTTATGTTTTCTCTCATGCCTATATATTCAATGCTTGAGTTGAAGAGAAAATAAGTTAAGTTGCAGGTTGTTGAAGCCATGAAGTGGTGCAATGATTCAGAGGGAGAAGTTGTATTGATGTAACTTGTTTGAAGGATTAATACAAGTCTTGAATCTCTTTGGGTGTGAAGTTTTTTCCCACAAGGGTTTCTCCACGTAATTCTTGTGTTATGGTTTGCACATCTTTTGTAATTTTGTTTCAGCTGTGATTTATTTCATTGCCATGGAAAATTCACCAACGAAAAATTCAAGTCAAGTAAAATCCACTACCACAATTCCCAGAATAAAATCAAAGTTTTTGAAATATATATTAAAAAATATTAATTGGTGAATTTTACTTGAGTGAATTATAGCTATTATGGTGTGTTGATTAAAAACATAGTATGATATTATAATCATTAATAATATTATCAATATACATTTATTTAAATTTAAATATGTTGAGATGTCACATAATATAATTGCTATTTAATTATTATTATGATTTTTTAAGTAAAAATTTAATTATAATTATTTTTAGGATTATGAGATGAGATAGATAAGATATTAGAATTAAATTCAATTTTATCTTTGATCCTCTATAATTAATTAAAATGATTTATGACTAAATGGTTTTGGAAACCATTCTTAATTAAATTTATCTTAATATTTTTATCATATTTATATTAATTAAATCATTTCAATTATTTAATTAATTCATCACTTGTCATTTTCCCTCTAACATTATTTAAAATTAAATTCAAATTTATCTTTGATCCTCTATAATTAAATAATTTAAAAAAAAAAAAAAATTAGCTAAATTTTTAAATTAAAAATAATTTATTTAAATTAAATCTTTTCTTCTATATTTTTTAAAATTATTTAATTAACTAATACTCCTCTTTAAATAAATAAAAAGTTAAATCTCCTCTCTATTATTTGATTAGCTAACACTCCTCTTTTAAATTAAATATTCTCTTCACTCCTCTTTCAAATAAATTAAAATAATTTATTTTAATTAATTATTTTTAAAAAGATAAATTAATTAATATTTATTTATTTCTTTAACTTTCATTTTGAATTAAATAAATTTATTTATAACTTTACCTCCTTTACTAAAATGAAAATTTGGGTCTTACCTAATTTTTTTATACATTGATCATTTTAATTAATCGTCATCACTAATCAAATATCAAGTGAAGCATATAAATAAGACGTTTTCATTCATTCATATCCTAACACTTCTATTATCAAAAAAATTCCCCTAGAATTTTTGTTATCAAAACCTATTTAGCACTCTCATAATCAAATCATAGAACTTTTATTATCAAGCATTATTAAACTATCATTATAAAGTTATCATGATCAATTTATTATTATCAAACAAGCGCTCATTATCAAGCATTGTCAAGTATCAAGCCTTCATTTTATCATGTTGATATCAACGTTATGCTAAAAATTTGAGAGCAATCATTCAAATATTTATCAAAGAAACAATAGAGCAATATAAGTTCTTTGCTATAGTATTGTTGTTTATCATTTGGTTGTATACATAGATCTTAGGAACTTTATTGAGTGATTATTAAAGTGTGAGTTTTATACTTTTCTTGCACATTATTACTATTTGTGATTCACATTTTCATCATCCACATTTTGGCACCTATAGGGACCCATATTCCTCTTAGATCTTTATTTCTTTAGGGTTTTTATAACCATATCTTACATTTTTAGCTATTTTATGCATAAAAAATTGGAGCTAATTTCTATAGGGGGTGATCCCACAATACTGGTTTACAATTTTTGGGAAAACTCGACACCAAACTAATTGTTTTTAACTGAATCTTCACTTTCAGGCTCCTATAACGGCTAAACTGTGAGGAATTTGAAGATAATGAAAACTAGTGATTTGTGGATTTTTGTCTATAGATTCTAAATATATTTTTTTCATTTTTTTGGAATCAAATTGCACTTATTTTTCCATCTCCTTTGAAAACTAGTTTTTTTGAAAATAACATTTTTGAGTGACACTCACTGTATACAACATAACTTTTTTTTTATGAAGGATAAAATTCTAATTTTTTCAAATTTAGATTTATAACTATGATATCTAGCACTTTCATTTGGTTTTATAGTTTTTTATTGAATATTTTTTCCTTAATCAAGTTTCGAAGTCAAGCCTATTACAATTCAAACATAGGCGGACCGTATACAACATAAATTTTTCTGTATGTATCGAAATTCATTTTTATTTTTTTTAATGGATTAAGGACATCAATACCCAGCGCAAACATATTTTTCAAATTTTTGATTTTGATGATCTACTTATTTTCCACATGTGCAAAACAAAGAGTTTGATTTTCAGTGAAAAACCTATGTTTAATAAAACTAAAAAAACACATACATAATAAAACCAAAACATATTAAAATTATATTCATTAGATAGCTCATTTTGAGGACTAACATCTTCCAATTGGGTCTGTGAAGTCTCCTCCATTTTCATCCTCAACCGGAGCTTCGAAGGGAAAAAATTTGGAGTTCTTTTGTGTCAAAGGGTGGGAAGGTGGGAAAAGGGGGGTTTGAGCAAACCTAAGGGGTTCGCTCGAACCCCCTTTCCACAATGGGAAACATGGGTTCCCACATGCAAAGGGGTTCGCTCAAACCCTGGTTTGAGAAAACCCCTTTGGGGTTCATTTGAACCTTGAGTTTGCTCGAACCCCCCAAAATGATTTTTTTTTGCATGGGTGAGTTTTTTGGAAGTTTTCCTTCCTCACTCGAATTGTAAACCACCTTTGTGGGTTCACCCTAGGTTGAAGGTAAAACCCTAGGGTTTCAAAGATTTTAGCATAAATTTTAAATGGCTAAAAAAATTTCTACTTGATTTATATGAAGGTTGTAGATGATCTCAAGATACCCCAAAAAAAACAAGGTTTAGATCATCAATATTTGGTGAGTTATTGGTATTTTTGGGTTTCCTTAAATCTGACTTTTAGGTCACAAATCAATATTTTTTTATAAATATTTATATTTTTTAAATCTCTTAGAAATTAGATAGGGTCACAATTTTTGTAAAGGTTGTAGATGATTTCAAGATGCCCCAATAAAAAAATCAAGTTTAGATCATCAATATTTGGTGAGTTATTAGCATTTTAGGGTTTTCCTAAAATAGACTTTTAGGTCACAAATTGGTGACTTTTTTATAAATATTTATATTTTTGAAAATATCTTAGAAATTAGATAGGGTATAATTGTTGCCAAACACTTTGAAGTACTTCACGGATGCAAGCCTACCATACCACAACTCATAGGGGTTACTATCACTATGTGCTTTCATTTGAACTCTATTCAGAATATATACTGCAATATGAACTACTTCTCTCCAAAACATATCAACTAATCTAGCCTCATTCAACATTGTTTTGGCCATGTCCTTCACCACTCTATTATTTCATTCTACAAATCCATTATGTTGTGGATTTCTTAGTGCTAAGAATTATCTCTTGATTCCATGTGCCTCATAGTATTCAACAAATTTACTTGATGTGAATTCTCCTCCTCTGTCCGATGTTAAGCATTTAGTCCTTCTACCCATCTCCATTTCAACCATTTTCCTAAATATTTTAAATCTTTCAAATGCTTGTGACTTGTCTCTCAAAAATATCACCCATGTCATTCTTGTGTAGTCATCAACTAGTAGCATGAAATACCTTTCACCTTTCAAACCTCTTATCCTTTTAGGTCCACACAAATCAATATGAACCAGTTGCAATGGCTTAGTAGTTGAGTATTCCTCAATTGAAAAACTAGTCTTTGTTTGCTTTCCCTGCTAACATTCTTTGCATATAATATTTTTTGGCTTGGTTATTTTAGGCATGTGTTTTACTAGACTTCTTGAACTTACCTTTACCAAATTATCAAAGTTTATGTGGCCTAATATTCTATGCCATAGCCAACTTTCATCAACTTACAGTCCTATCAAACAACTTTGACCTTTCACTTAACAAAGATTATAAATAAATTGCTATCACTTGGTTCTCCTTGTAAAACTATTTTTCCATTCTTTCTGATTTTGCAACCTTAAAAATCAAACGTGACTTTATAGCCATTGTCACACATCTAATTCATGCTTAGCAGATTGTGCTTCAATCCTTCAACATACAAGACATTCTTTGTGGGATTTTTGCCATCTACACTCAAGATTCTTTTTCCAACTATCTTGACTATTGTATTGTCACCCAAACTCATAGATCCACCATTATATTTTTTGAGTTTGATGAACTTGCTTTTGTCTCTAGTCATAAGCTTGGAGCAGCCACTATCTATTACTCATAATTTTTTCTTTTTAGCATGCAACACTATTTGAGCAATCATTGATTGTGTGGAACTTTGTTCTTTTTCATTCCACACCTTCTAAGATTTCCTTTTAGTCTTTTCTACCTTATCCTCCTTTTTTTAGATTCTTTATTTGACTTAGGAGGCAAATATTTCTTTTCCTCAATCTTTACATCTGGTCTTACTGGATTTGTTCTACAATTTCTTACTATGTGACCAAAATTGTTCCAGTGAAGGTTCATCCCAAGATCAAGAAAGTTGGGCTAAAGAGATTCATTGCAGGCTTTAAGGTTTCCATTGTAGGCTACTTAACTCCACCCAGGAACCAAGTTGATTTTTGGAGCAGGTTGAGTCAGATCCAAGGTCGCCATTGTCGTTAGAAGGCCTCAAAACCCTAGGATTGTATGTTCATTCATTAAAATCAGATACATCAACCTGAGAGCCATTAGAAATATTTTTAGGGTTTGAAAAATCAATCGTATGATCCGTACAATTTGCAATAAAAAAAATCACCCCTTACAGTTGTCCTTTGTGGCAATTTTTAGTTCAAGCCCATTTTTTATTTCAAAAAAAATCGAGCTCATATTTATATTGTTTGGCAAAAAATCATATATGGGCTTTATATAATTTACAGAAAAAAAAAATTGCAAATTTTCTTTTGGAGTGACTGCAATTATAATTATCAGTTGACATACTTGGGGATTGTTTTTTTAAATCATCAGGCATTAGGGTTCATTTTTTTCTCCATCGGCCTTTTTCGAGCTTAATATTTCTTTGTTGGCTGCCAAAGTGTTTTTTGGAGGATTTAATTTATTGTTTGTAGAAAATATTTTCTTGTCGACTGTATTTAGTGGTGTAGAATGTACTATTGATGTCGTACCATGGTGACTCATCACATCAAGACCACCGGTCACCATTGTTCCATTTGACATGGGCAAATCTTTCGACGATCTTTGTAATATTTTGGCTCGTTGTCTATCAGCCCCCTTCTGTTGGCCCCGATCACATTAGACATTGTGGGATTTGTCTCTCCTAGTCACCACCGATATCTACACCCCATCCACTAGTGACCACTTGCATCCATGGTCCCATCAAGACCAGGTGGTTCGCTATTTGTGAGTAGTGCCACCTTTTTAAAGAAGCTTCGTCATTTTTTGTAGCCCCACTGCCACCACTCAAGGTGGTGTGTTTTTTTTACAAACTATTAAGCCCACGATCACATCACAGACCAAGGGGGGATTTTTTTAGCCCAAGGTGCTAAAATTTTGCACCTAATTAGACTGTAGGCCCTCAAAGGGAAGATTTTCTTTAAAATCTCCATATCTTCTCACCATGGTGTCGAAACTTGACAAATGAGATATCGTCGGAAAGAGGATTCAACCTCCTTTCTAGTGGTGACATCCATTTTATAGAATGTTTAATACCAGTAAATTTTTTGAGTCAACTTAATTCAACCCTTCATTTTGGACTTAAAAGGTAATATCTTCTCATCAGATTGTCAAAATCTAGTGATTCCAATGACATTCGAAAGATATTTCAAATCTTTTTTCATCAGTCCAGTCACTTTGATCAATTTCAGCTCTAGGTACTCTTGCATTTATTTTTTTAATTTGGTGCATTTGTTGAACTACTTGGATATCCTGAAGATTGGAAAAAGGATTTTTTATTCGAGTGGCATCTCTTCAGTTGCATATCATCTTTGGAAGTTTCTATTTGTTGTTGAAGATCATTGTCTTTGTATTTTTGGAGAAATTTCATAGTATATTATGGGGTTTGTATTTGCTCCTTCTTTGACTATGTTGCACAAGGGAAACTATAAACAATGGCAAGATGGGATCATACACCATCTCCAATCACTTGAATTATTACCACATTTGTATGGTATAGTTCCCCATCCAAGTGAAGGTATTTAGGAATTTGCTTGAAGTTGTAGTAGATATAATGTGTTAGAGATCATTGAAATGCAAATTCATTGTAATGTTTTGAGTACTATTGATCATTGTGATTGTCCTCATATCCTTTGGACTAATATTTGGGAGCTATATGAAGATTTTGACACTCCACCATTCCCCGATGATCATGATTATGAATGGTACTCTTCAGATCAGGTTTTCCATGATGATATTTCTATTCAAGAGCCTACAGATTTGGAATGCCTTGAGTCTTCAAATGAGGGTGTCAAGGGTTCTACAGGTGCTTCTTCTCCATTAAAGATAGTTGATATACCTTCACATTCAGTGATTCCTTGTCCAGGGTCATTGATTGAGGCTTCCATCATCTCCATTTATTAGGACACATCTAGTTTTCCAGACTTGACATCACAGGATGGCTTCATTTTATGGATTGTTGACTTGGCTACTTCTATAGGTTTGGAAGAAATTCTTGAGGGGACATGGGTGATCCCACAATAATGGGTTACACTTTTTGGACAGTTTTGACATTGAAATCAACATTTTTCATGCTAGATCTTCACTTTCTTACACCTATGGCAGCTAAACCATTAAGAATTTGAAGATTAATCAGACTAGTGAATTGTGAGATTTTGTGTGTAGATTCTAATTATATACTTTAAAAAATAAATTGTGAATCCTTTTATGTAATTTTTAATAACTTATTTTTTCTACTAAACAACATTTTTAAAACTTAGTGATGTTTACTTCATACCACATAACTTTTTTTATCAAAATGATACAATTCTAATTTTTAAAATATAGATTTTCCACACCAATATCTAGTGCATGGATATTTTTTCATATTTTTTTGTTACATTTTTTTTTTAAATTATTTTTCCAAGTCAGAGTTATTATAATTTGGACAGAGGTGTACTTTGGCCAGCATAACTTTTTTTGTATGCATTTAAATTAACTTATTATTTTTTGTTGGAATAAGGACATCAATACCTAGTTCACATTTTTTTTTAGAATTTTTTCTCTATTTTTCTATTTTTTTCGTATGTGTGAAACAAAGAACTTGATGTTCATTGAAAAACCTGCATTCATAAGAAATAAAAAATAAATATAATAATAAAATTAAATATATTTAAGATTATACTTTTTGGGAAGCTTATAATAAGGTCTACATACTTACAAAACATAAATTTTAAATGAATTTATTTGATCGCCCAAAAGGTAAATCAAAAGTTGTTTTTTATCAGCATTTTGATAGGTGTAGAGAGACTCCATTATAGGTATGGTTTAAAACTAAAAGGGTTCTATCGAAGGGGGTTTGATCAAACCTTCTTTAATTAAAATAATTTAAATGGAACCTTTAAACTCCTAAATCATTATATTTTCTAAAAATATGTGATTTTAGGCAAAAATCAGGATGTCCCAAAAAGTGTAACCCATTATTGTGGCAACACCTACATCACTCCTCTATTCAGATTCTACTTTGGAGAGTTTCTTGAGTCTCCACATTCCTTTGTCTCAACCTTGATTGGGGATCTTGAGACTACCTTGAAGGCACTTGTTTTCTCTTTAGATATTTCCTATATGAGACTTCTTCCCTCCCATTCCATTCAAGAGTTGGAGTTTCTTCAGCATCTACCATTGGATTTTCTTCTTCCTAGCAGGAGGCATGTGGTTTGGACACCTTTGTTGCTTCAGATTTCTTTCAGTGTATTTGAGGAAACTTCATTCAGGTGGGGAAATCTAGTCTCCATCTTTTCCTTCAATGGAAAGATCATTATATTGCAGTCTTTGGATCTTGTTCAACATCAATTTTTACATTGTCCTAGTTTATCACCTTCTTCATTATTAGGGCATGTACCTGAGTTGATTGTGGCATCTTCATCTTCAGTGAAAAACGAGACACATGAGTATTTTTTAGATACATCATCATCCATATTCATCCTACCTTCCTTTAATTCCTATCTGGAATGGGAAGCATCCCTACACTTGCACTTCGTTTTGTTTCTTTTGAAAGGGAGATAAGTTGTTTGTTGACATTGGATCATGTCTTGTCTCCAAACACTTACCATTTTTAAAAGTGAGCTCATATTCTGGAGGGGGACTCTATAGTCTCTTTGTTTCCCTCCTATTGGGGGGCTATTGATTGTATTATATCCATGTGATGAATGGTGTACTTGGGGGTTATTATGGAGTCCTCTATACTTCCCATCCTTTCTCACTTTTTTGCATTTCATCTCCTTTTTTGGAGAGGGGTTTTCTTCCCACTGGGTTTTCCCTTTTTCTCCATTTGTGGGAGATTAGTTTCATTTTAATTCTCATTTGTAAATGGGTACCTAAAATGGCCATCATGTAACCAGGACCCATCATCCATTGCATAATCATTGCATATTTCATTTCCTCCCTAAGTTGCACTTATGGGGGGTGTTGGTGTAATTAATTATTTAATCACACTGGCATAAGTTTACTTAGCCCTTTAATTAATTAATTCCTAGGTTGCATTATTACATAAATCATTAATAATGGGGTCATCACACTTTCCATGTATTTAAGAGATAAGATTCCTTCTAGAAGATGAGTTGTCTTTTCTAGAACTTATGTCAATCACTTCATCATTCCCTAGGTAGTTAGTTAGGGTTTACATGTTGTTAAATGATGTTTGATCAAGAAACATAGCAACATCTTAATGCATCTTGTATCTCAACCTTGCCTATATAATCAGGGCATATGTACATTTGTAAACATATTCTAGATATCAATCAGATAATGTCCATTTGCATGTCGTTGTTGCAACACTTTCTGTGTGGGTGAATTTATTCTTGGCAAAGGTCCTCTTGAAGGCTACAGCTTCAAGGACATTGTGCATCCATCATTTCAACATCTTGATAAAAAAATTATCTTCTTCATCAGTCTCATCATTCTCAAATATGATCATCTTAGCCTTGTCTTTCTTAGAAGATACATCCTTCTCCTTGTTAGCAATCTTGAAAGGAGCTTCCTTCCTAGATGGTTCTGCATTTCCCATCCCCATTTCATATGCAGTGAATATACCATGCAACTCATTAAGAGTAAGTTTGTCTATTTCTCTTCCTTCCTTTATTACAAAGATCTTAGGATCATATTTGTTTGTCATTAACCTTAGGACTTTCAAAACAATGAAATATTCTTTCACTTCCTCTCCATATCCTCTAATGCAATTCACTGTATCATTAACTCCCAGAAGATAGTCAGCAGTCTTTGTTGAACATCTAGAATACTAAGAGGGCGGTGAATCACTATTCCATAAACCATTCACATAAAATCCATCTAAGTACTGTCACAAATTTGACTGAATTACCAAAAGAAGACATGAAATCAAGACAAAGCATCAACACACATGAACACCAATATTTTTATGTGGAAAAACCAAAATGGGAAAAACCACGGTGAGGATTAGCTCACAATATAATATAGATCTAGATATAGAATATTACAGGGCTTTCTACCAAAAGTGTGAACTGATAAATAATGCACCTTCCCTGTGCTGGATTTTAATTTTAGTGAAGCACAATAATTGAGTAGCTCTCTCAGTTGCTCATATATACAATTTTCACATATACATTTTCAACTTTGTCTTCAAGTATCTTTCACATGCGCACATTCTTCTCTCTTTCTCTTCCACATTGCACATCCACACTCTTACCCATATCAAAATGTCTTACATATATACATGTATATCCACGTTTCTTAATTAGGTCAACCTAATTAAAGAAAACTTGATTTCAAAACTAACTTTGTTGGCATGGAACTAAGATAGATCCATTTAATATTAATATGTAATTAGGTTGGCTAGAGTTAAATCAAAACTCCAAACATATGTACACTCCATCAAACGTGAAACAAAAAAATTTGTTAACGCATTGAATTCTCTCTTGGATAACATCAAACTACTTATCTTTCACACCACACAGTATGATAATCAATTATGAGAAAATGCAGAATCTCCCACAACAATGTGTAGAAGGAAAACTCACTGCGGTCTGCAAAACAAAATATTGCCACTCATATCTTCCAAATGCCTTCTCATATCATCATGAAAATTCAAAGTAGAATATATTGTGTAGGCTCAAACTTGTGTACAAAGTCTTGTAATGATATCTTTTACTAAGATGGAATCTTGACCAAAAAATTGACTTACAGAGCCAGTGTATAAGCATAACACTGTTTTCAACCAACTGGTAATAGTACCTCACAACCCATACACCCTAGTCAGTTGAAACCATGTTAGAGGGTGCAACTAATGTCAGGTAAATCATTTTATTAGCTTATGAGTAGATCATAAAAAAATAGGGTATTTCATATAAAAATACCAAATCAACAAGCATTCATAATTGGAACAACAAAATATTGGCAATCAACAAAATTCCATTATCTCTTGACATCAATGAAAACCTATCAATTTCTAATAGTCTTCTCTTCTTCTATCATCTTTAGGCCTTCAAATATGGCTCTCAGTACTTGAAGCTTGGCCAATTTTACCTTGTCATATCCTTTGTAGATATTTTTTAATGTATCCTAGACATGTTGTGCAGTCTTACAATACTTATCTTTGTTGTGCACAGATCTAGACAGATTGTTCATAATAACAAACCATGATTTTTCATTGTTCTCATAATCAGACCTTTTTCCTATAGTATCAATAGGATGTGTGACCGGTGGTGTGTATACATTCACAACATACATCCACACATCAAACCTTAAAGATCCTAAATATTCATTCATCAATGAGCTCCAAATAGTATAATTTGCTCCATTGAACCGAGGTGGCTTGTTTGTGGAAGAAATTTTTTGACTAGCCATTATGTTCACAAATCCAAGGATCTACCCGAGTTGATTAAAATCTTCTCCTAGGGAACCTAGGGCTCTGATACCAATTATTGGAACACAACAATCTACTAAGAGGGAGGGTGAATTATTAGATATTAAAAATTAGCCCTGAAATTTTTTGTGCAGACAGTCTCCTTAAACATTTAGTGTGTAGATTAAAAACATGAGATATAAAAATGAGAAAGTATACACATAGAGTATCGCATAACATAGGATGTACTTGAAAAAACCACAGTGAGAAATGTTGCTAGGAGCTATTGTCCTAATATAGCCTCACAATCAAATATTCAGTTACAATTTTTTAAGGGAACCAACCCAAACAATACACCAATCCCCTGGTTTTAGGAGCACCTACTCCAAGTAAGAACACACTCCCTAATTTGGGCACCTACCCAAATATCTAATGGCACCCACTAGAATCAAACTTACAAATCAAAGTATTACAGTTTCATTACAATTCTATGTTGCAACCTATTTGCAATTACACAATGTTCTGCACCCCTCTTATTCTACTATGCCTTTCCTCTTCTCAATTAATGCATTCTATGTTTTCCTCAAGAAGTTCTAGACATTCTTTGCAACATCTTCACTATGTCTTCTACAACTCACATCTCATATAACTGTTCCACATAGTGAAAAAATGATCTTCTATTTTGTATCTTTTTCACAGATCATCAGAGTTTGCCTCGAGATTCTCATCCACGTATAGATTCTCTGTTAGGGTTTACCTGGTTTCTTCTTTTTCACACCACATTTACATCAACCCACACCTGTATTAAATTTTGATACAAAAAATTGCTAAGAATAGTAGTCTACAAAACCCTAGGATCACATATACATTTAATCTATTTCTCTGTTTATCGATCTGATGATGATCTTGACCTCATTGTAAATTTGTGTCACCACCCTGCATATCAAATATCCAATCAATCTAGTTGGTGGAGCAAGTAGACCAATTAAATTCATTCATTGTGTTGGCTACCAGTCGAACCCCCTATTTACACAGACCTAGCCATTGAAATCTTCATCATTAAATCTGGTTCATTGATCTCTATTCTTCACATGATGATCCTCTAGCTCTTCATTGATCTTGGAAACTTTATAACATCATCATTGAATTAAACCTCTTTAAACTGAAATTGTCAATCTCCATCTCATAACTATTGCTTTACACCCTCGAAGACACTTTAAAATATCAGGCTAAGACATTTTAGGGTCTCATCGATATTTACCTTTCTTCCCGATAGTGTCGATGAGATAAATGGGCCCACATCATCACCATGCAGTTCACAACAAGGATGTGAGTTGGTCTATCAATCAATCATCCTTCACCATTTTTTATCACATGGAACCTTACTCCACCGTCACTCTGTCAAGTCCCACATTATTGGCATGTCGAAGAGACCAGTCATTTTGTCTTGCCAATATCCATCCTTATCTCCGATGAGGTGCTATCAAGATGTCAAAGGGACTAATCATCCAATCTCTATGATGTTCATCTATCTCTTCAATGGAATTCTATCAAAATGTCGAAGGGACCAACATTTTGGTCATGTCGATATTTGTCTTTCTCCCTGATGAGGTGATCTTACTGTTTGATCATCATCATTTAATGTTCACTATTCCCCATTGTCCTGCAAGACTTAGTTGGGACCCACCAAAAACTCAACGGGTTGGTGTGCACCATCCAATCTCCAAGGCTTGATCTCCACCATTGATCAAGCTTCATTGCCATGTCGAAGGGACATAGAACACAGTCTCTTCAAAATTCCATGCCACTTCGATAAACCTTTGAGACATTTCATGGAAGGGACTTTCCACTGGTTGAACCCGAGGTGCTAGGAAAGACGATCGATCAACCTACATCCACAATGGCTTAAGTCACAACTTAAGCAACCGACAACCTATGATATACAGTTGTACACATCTAAAAATGGTCACGGTTAATCAAATCTGTTAATTAATTAAATATGAATTATTTAATTAATGTTCTTAAGTCATCTACATATAAATAAATTTAATTATTTATTTATATTGTTCATTTTCCAATTCTTCTAATTTAATTAAATAAAGAAAGTTTATTTAATTAATGTTATCTTCCTCTTAATTAATTAAATAGATTTTAAAATTTATTTACATTAATTATCACAAGTTTAAATTCTAAATTTAAATGATATTCTTCTCTCCACATTTAATTAAATACTTTCAATATTTAATTATATCATTTTCCAAATTCCCACTCCTCTCACAAAAATTAAATATTCTTAATATTTAATTGAAAGGATTTTTTTTTCTCACATAATTAAATATTTGAAATATTTAATTAAAGCCTTTTCATATTTCTCTCGCATATAATTAAATATTTATTTATTTAATTATGAGAGACACCTTTCAATTGTCTCTTCATTTTCTGTCTCTCAGAATTCCATCTCCTTTTCGAATTCTTGATCTCTCACCGTTCATTCTAACAGGTTTGAACTCGACCATCGATCTTGGCTAATCGAATTCCTACCTTCAAAAATCTATAAATACAGCCCTCTTATGAGTGGAAAAGGACCTCGAATCTCATATTTTTATGCGTAGTCACTATAGTTGCATAGCATTTCAATTTTCATAAAGCTTAATCTTTTAGCAATGCATATGCATTTTTATTAATCTCATTCTCTCAAGCTGTTGTTTTAAACAACTGAGAGTAAGCATCGTGAAACGAATCCTTGGAGATAGAGGACAATGGAATGAATTTGAAGAAACTATGGTTTAGAATTTGCATTTACTTTTTTTAATTTAATTTCTTCAATCTAATGTTTCATTGGTGTATTAGATTTAATTTGATTGACACTTTCTAACATACACATTTTTGGCATCCACCGTGGGGCCAAGCCCTGCATTTAATTTCTATTTTTTTGCAGATTTTTTTGGCAGGTGACGGACAAAAATCACATTTTGGTGCATACGAGACGCGATTCAGCGCATACGAAGACTATTTCGATGCATACAATGACTGTTTCGACACATACATTACCTGTTTCAACGCATACATGAACTATTTCAGTGCATAGACACCCTGTTTTGGTGCATCCCTGTGAGATCTTTTGGTGCATATCTAACCTGTTTCGGCGCATACATGAATTCTTTTAGTGCATAGACACTCTGTTTTGGCGCATACATAACCTGTTTCGGTGCGTACATCTTCTGTTTCAGCACATACATCTTTTGTTTCGGCGCATACAGTTGTTAAAAAAAATTAAAATTTTGATTCCGACGCAATCCCCGGACAGGATTTTTCTGATGCTATTTTTAACAGAATGAACCAATCCTAGGGTAGACATTTAAATCTGAATTAACCAATCCTAGGATAGTCACCAAACATAATTTTCTTTTGGTTAAAATGAATTCCATGTTTTTAGTGAAGCAACATTTTCACTTAGAATAGAAAATTTGTCAATTTGGGGATTTAAAATTGAACCATTATTGTTTGTTGTGATTGTGGGTAATAGGTTTATGCTCTCCCCTTAACTGGGTGATCAGAACACCAGACTTACCTTTTATTTTCTGCAATTTAATGCTTTATTACATCCTTTAGAAGGCCTGCTCTTGTGGGAAAAAGTACTCACCCAAGAGGAACGACCTAAGTGGGAACACCTAAAGCCAAGGTTTCCAACCCACTTTAATCAAAAGCAAGTTGTTGATGAAAATCCAACTTGACAGTAGTAGGCAGGATAACCATCCCCAAAGCCTTTGTTATAAAGGTTGGGAGGTCTCTCGAGGGAGTATATCTATTGCCACACTGAATGGAAATACTTACTAAGAACCATAGTGTAGAAAGCCAGTTGTGTCAGTATCCAAACATCATCTTAATCACGGTGCAAGGGGAGGGAAGAATCTACCCCCAAGACACTCACCATATAGTCGCCACAGATTGTTTGCTCAAGGGATTTGGTATCCACTTCTGTCACTTTGAGTACGCACCTGGAAAAGACAAAAACATAGGCGCCCTCTAGGGGGTGACATGGCTATGTGAGTCGACGTAATTTTAAGCTGTGGGTTGTGATTACTATGATGACCTATTTGACAAATTAAGAGTGAGTCTAACTGATATGCTTATCTTGTTCCAAACCTGTGGAAATCTGAAAGAACATACACTCTTTGTTTAGATTCTAGGAGTAACAAAACAACTGTCTGCTTCTCTATGCTGTGCTTTTCACATTTAAATCAGATTAAGATCATCCACAAACTTTAAAACATGGGTTAGAGGGAAGAAAATCTTGTTGATAGGCTTTATGGAAATAGTTCAAATCATGAGATAATAGAAGAAATGCTTCAAGAAGCTGAACAAGATCCACATTTTCTCTTAACTATGGAAAAAATCTTAGAGCAAAATAAAGAAGGATACTTTCTTTTATTGGCAAACCAAGGTGCCAAATCGCCCTCTAACTACAATATGAAGAAAATTAAAGAGAATCCTGAAAAGAATGAAACTCCCTTAAACGATCTTAGTACTCTTACCCAGCAAGTAAGAGCACTCCAGAGGCAAGTCAAGGAAATAAAAGGGGGTACAACTAAAAAGTCCTTTGACGGAAATATGAACGTGACCTTTTCTCCTCCAAAAACAACATCAACCAAATTCAATGTTTCTGAATTTTTGCAAAGGTTAAAGGGGAAGCCCAAATCTAAGCCATCAAATAACATTGACCAATCATGTCATGTCATGCATTTATCTTCATCCCCCATAATTCAAAATGAACCTCATGGTTCTTCCACCCAATCGAATGATCCCATTCAATTTCCTTCTTCTATCATATTCTCTACATCCAATGATTCATTTCAATCTACACATCTTGATCAAAAATTTCTCTCCACTCCATCCCATGATACGAAAATTATACAAACCCTTCCAATCTTTGATCAAGATCCCATATCTCAAGAATCATATGATGATCCCCTCCTTTCATTATTCACCCATGATAATCCTCTTCCATCTCAAGAACAAAATATTCTTCCAAGTCCTCCATCCACCCCATCTTATGAATCCATACCCTCTCATGAATCCATCACATCCCAGGAGCATTACAATTCTTCCATCCTATCCAAATCTTCCCTTCCATCTAATGATCAAGCTACTCCATCTCCTTCATCTAATGATTCTTTTCCAAGTCAAGATCAAAGTATCCCATCATCCTCATGTAAAGGGCTCATCACACCTCTTTAAGAAATGTGAACATCATTCAATCATATGGTTGAAAACATTAACAATTTCTCCACCATAACTATTGAAGACAATGATCAAAATCAATCCATCGATGAGCATTGTGAAGATATGTCTACCCCATCTAGTGATCAAATCAACATTCATCAAGAGCCATTTTTTAGTTATGATCAAGACCCCTCCTACAAAGATCTATTTCAAGGAGTCTTGATGATATTTGATCCTATTGACATAATCCAAAATCCTTCCACCAATGATCGTGTTGAAAATGTCTCTACATCAACTAATGAGTTAGAGGACATATCTCAAGAATTTATTCCAAAGCATGATCAATATATTTCACCAATGTCTAGCAATGATCCTTTCCAAAATATATGGACATCCTTTGACCTCATGACATTTGAGAAACTTCCTATGCCTAATGAAGATATCCAAGAAAGCAATCCATTCTTTGAAATTGACCCATGTCAAGAACATGATCCGAAGCATGTCGAAAGCAATTCCGAAATCATCCAAGATCAAGAATTTGTATCTCCAAGCTACTACAATGATATAATGGAGACTCTCCTATCCATACAAGATGATCATATCCATATAGCACATACTTGTCCATCTAGCCATGAGATGCTTTCTTTTGATGGACACATAGATGATCTTCATTGAAAACAAGAGTCTCATACTCTTACTGAGGAACAAGAGTCCCCTACTCTTAAAATTTGTACACATGATCAAGAAATAGAGAAATCTAGAGACATGTCAGAAATGGGTCATGAAGAATTGTACAGAAGTGGTGAATCAGAAACATCATGTGAAAGCATATCAAGAATCAATCATGAGGAAGAATTTTTTGTGGACAATGAATCATCAACACTTCTTGAAGAAATAGTACAATCTAATATTTCACAAGATCAAGCTAAGGATATCAATCAGGCATTTATCCCACAAATAAAGGATCCTATCACTTGTAAAGTTGGATCACTCACCTTTTTAAGGGAAAATAATCTTATCAATAAAGGAGCTATCACCTTTGAAGATCCACCACAGAGCAGAGAAGGAGCAACACCTTGTTTTCAAGGGAAATCATATCCTTTTGCAAATAAAATGTTTCAATAGATGAATTATCAAGGCAAAGGATTAGGCCTACATGAATAGGGTATCCTAGAACCAATATAGATTATTGAAAATCCTAAGAATCAAGGCTTTGGTTACTCAACAATCAAGGGATATGAACATATCAATAATACTTCCACAAAATTGGGGGCAACTTCATCTCAAGAAAACATCAACATAGGGAGCACAAAGAATCCTTCTGATGAAACCGATGTCAATACTACAACCCACCACGTCATGAATCTTCATCCACCCATCACCCCATCCACGAATTGGGACCAACATCAAAAGAAAGACTTGAATCAAAGCATGAAGAATGTTATCAAGGAAAAAGAAGCTAAAGAGCGTATAGGACAAATCAAATACATATGGATACCAAAGAATACAAAGAAAAATTATCCCTATCAAACTCCATTAGTCAAAGAAACTATGGGGAAAAATCAAAAAGGGAAAAGTATCCATCAAAGATGTCCACAAAGGAAAAAGCAGGCTTCTCAAGCAACGTACAAAGTGTATCAAGCAGTTGGTCCAAATTCCATACACACTTCCATATCCACCCATTATTGCTCATCTTCCCAAGTTTGGAGAGTCAAAGGTTCCAAACTATCGACCAATTCATCTTTTACTCCTAAACACACTCCATCCACACCTCCATGCATGATATCCAATTCTCACATTGACCATGTATTGGCAATGACCCTTCATCATAAGGATTCAGAAGGCACTCTATTGCGATGTGCGCACAAAGATGAGGTTAACTCCGGTATCAGCAAAGTAAATCAGAGATCTCAAAGTTGCATTCAAGTGCACATATCTTGGAAAAATAACTTCTTCAAGCAAGATATCGATGGCACATTATGACAGAAGCATCAACATCAGCACCACCAAGTGGTTCAGCATCAGCTTAAAATCTCTCAGAAAATACAAAAAAATGAAAAAAATGTCCTGAAAAAAATGGTTACCTTGATGAAAACCTAGCAAACAGGCGTCTTGGTGATAACGAAAAAAATACAAAAAAATCCAAAAAAAAAAAGCAGAAAAAGGATTGAAAAACAGTAAAGAAAAAAATCGTCCTCTAGTGAAAACCACTACGGTGGCACTTTGGACAAGTACCATGATGAAAACCTAGCAAACAGGCATCATGTGTAGAATCGAACATCTGCGTGCGCCTATTTAGGAGAAAGCATCTTATCGCATCCATAATAAAGACAACATTCCAGCCATATCATCCGTTCATCCATGAACCATTTATCCAGCTCATTACCATCTATTTACATTATCTTGATCTCTACAAATTTTGGTAAACACTTTACACTTGTTTATGGTAAACATCTTGACATGGGTCATTTTCATTGATCCTATCCAATCCAAACGTTATCTGAGCCTTGAAGCACTATCCAAGTAACCATTCCTGTGTTCGAACACCTTATCCTATCACAAGATAATCCTTGGCATCCTTTGCAAGCTTACAGTATCTATCCATACACCTATTCAAGAATCCACCCATGGCCATTCCATACATTGCTAGAAATTGGGGGCAAATGTTTACATCTTGCTTTAGGAATAAATCTTGATATTTATCCTCCAACTTATGTGGTGATTTGAACATTGGAAGACATAAAATCAAATTGGTGAAGCATTTGCGAGCCTAAAGATCCAAATCACTAGCCCGTGGCATATGTTGATAGGAAGACGCTCCTTATCAAGCTTTATCTTTAGTCGAACATCAATCTGAATAATTCATATCAATCACATCTAACTTGCGTGTCAGTGTCACATCAAATCATCAAAATAATTTTGTTCCAAATCAAACTTCATCAATCTTGATCAATTGAATCCAATCAATTATCACCTTGTTTGACTTAACACACTTAGTCAAACTATCATCTTGTGAATGAGTTTACTCTAGGATAACACAACTTCCTTGGGTTTACAAATTCATTATCATCTTTGTTTGGCTTAACACACTTAGCCAAATTAACAAATCCATTATCACCTTGTTTGACTTAACACACTTAGTCAAACTATCATCTTGTGAGCGAGTTTACTCTAGGATAACACAACTTCCTTGGGTTTACAAGATCATTATCATCTTTGTTTGGCTTAACACACTTAGTCAAACTATCAATCCATCAATCTGATCAATCAACCTTAGCTTGGTTTTCAACAAAATCTCAAAACAAAGCACTGATATCATCATGCATGTCCATATCCAAATCATCAAAATCCAAAAAAAAAAACATCAAAATTCAAAAAAATCAAAATATTCCTAAAATCCAAAGAAAAATCAATAAATCATATGCTTTCATCAATAAAATGGTCGTGTCTCATCCTAGACTAGGCGCAAAATCCTAAACTCGTTGGGGGAAATCAATTTTTTTTTGAGCAAACAAGCAACATGTGTCAATTATCAAGTATCAGATCAACAATCGAATATCCAATCAAGCCTGGTCAAAATAGCTTTGGGACATGTCATACTTTGAAATTGAAACAAACTGGATGATCTTAATCTGAATTCAATGAATGGAAAACTTAAAGCAATTAGTTGTAATTTTTGTTTTGATATTTGATGATATCATATCTTTGGAGTGGTTCAATGATGTATTGAACTAGAATCACAAGGAAGAAGTATGATTTTTCTTTGCTTGTTGTCTGTAAGTTAATCATCAGTATGGTGCAAATTGGTCATGGGACATGCTCTACATTGTATCATTGATGACATTTCAGAATTTGCATAGGAAAATGGTTAACTTTTGTCTGTTTATGCAAGCAATACTTAGGTCATCTTGGTTCAATTATACCTCGATGCTTGTATTAACTTGCTACATCAAACATTATGAAACTCAGGTCATCATTGGTGCTCACATACCCTTTGATGCTTGTACTAACTTTCAATATATCAAAAGGCTCAATGATGACAACTAAACATAGCAAGAAATGGAAACAAGGAGAATGATTCATTATTTCATTTAGGATTGCATAATTCATTATTAGGACTGCATAATTCATTTGCATTTCGAGGGCCTTTTAAATAGATTTTTGAGGGTTGATCACATTCTTAAATATCTTTTTCAGACAATGGTTGAGTATGACTGGACATTTGTTACATCTCATTTTCATTATCATTCACATTCATTTCACATCATTTTCCATTATCATTGCACTTGCATACTTACATCATCATTTCATTTCATTATCATATCCATCACATCTCATCTGCATCATCTCAATCAATTCATCTAATCATTTCTTCCAATTTCATCTCATCAATCAATTCAATCTAGCACAAATCATTCAATCATACCTTTGGTCTTGTTCCTAGCCTTACTACAAGCCTCGATCATCATCATAATCATCGGGATGTATCCTTCCCTATCCTTGTGTTGTTCTGGGATGTATCCTTCCCTAATCAACAACACTATCAATATCATCAAGCAATCATGCAAATCAATCAGCAATGGATATTATCAATCAATCAGTACATCAAGCAAGTTCAAATCAATTTCTATTTGTTTTCATATCACATGGAAACAAATTTAACAGTCATCATGACTTAATTTGACTTTCAATTAGGAAAACAAATCTATCATCTACTATTTGCTTTTCATATCGCATGGAAACAAATTTAACAACCATCATGACTCAATTTGACTTTCAATCAGGAAAGCAAATCTATCATTTCTATTTGTTTTCCATATCGCATGGAAACAAATTTAATAGTCATCATGACTCAATTTGACTTTCAATCAGGGAAGCAAATTTATCAAATCTACTATTTTTTTTTCATATCGCATGGAAGCAAATTTATCAATCAAATCAAAGCTATTATTTGTTTTTCATATCGCATGGAAGCAAATTTATCAATCAATTTCATCTACAATTTGTTTTTCATATCGAATGGAAGCAAATTTATCAATCAAAAAGCATCATCAATCAGGGCAAAATCAAAGTTCTTCATCTTCATATCAATCTTTCAATAGGGGTTTTCATCAAATCATCTTTATCGGTCAATGAATCAGATAGAAAATTAGTAAAAATTTCCAAAAATCATCTTTATCTGATTCATCACCTGAGGGGGCATATAGCATCATCAGTAATTTTTCAAGATCAGGGGAAAATTCTTTGAAGCAATGCGTAAAACACATCACTTCAAAGAGGGGCAAAATGTACACATCTAAAAATGGTCACGATTAATCAAACCTGTTAATTAATTAAATATGAATTATTTAATTAATGTTCTTAAGTCATCTACATATAAATGAATTTAATTATTTATTTATATTGTTCATTTTCCAATTCTTCTAATTTAATTAAATAAAGAAAGTTTATTTAATTAATGCTATCTTCCTCTTAATTAATTAAATAGATTTTACAATGTATTTATATTAATTATCACAAGTTTAAATTCTAAATTTAAATGATATTCTTCTCTCCACATTTAATTAAATACTTTCAATATTTAATTAAATCATTTTCCAAATTCCCACTCCTCTCACAAAAATTAAATATTCTTAATATTTAATTAAAGGGCTTTTTCTTTTCTCACATAATTAAATATTTGTAATATTTTAATTAAAGCCTTTTCATATTTCTCTCCCACATAATTAAATATTTATTTATTTAATTATGAGAGACACCTTTCAATTGTTTCTTCATTTTCTGTCTCTCAGAATTCCATCTCCTTTTCGAATTCTCAATCTCTCACCGTTCATTCTAATAGGTTTGAACTCGACCATCGATCTTGGCTAATCGAATTCCTACCTTCAAAAATCTATAAATACAGCGCTTTTGTGAGTGGAAAAGGACCTCGAATCTCATATTTTCATGCGTAGTCACTATAGTTGCATAGCATTTCAATTTTCATAAAGCTTAATCTTTTAGCAATGCATATGCATTTTTATTAATCTCATTCTCTCAAGCTGCCATTCTACAAGCTGTTGTTTTAAACAACTGAGAGTAAGCATCTTGAAACGAATCCTTGGAGATAGAGGACAATGGAACGAATTTGAAGAAACTGTGGTTTAGAGTTTGCATTTACTTTTTTTAATTTAATTTCTTCAATCTAATGTTTCATTGGTGTATTAGATTCAATTTGATTGACACTTTCTAACATACACAACAGTCAACATCAAAATAGACATTCTGATTAAGCACCATGACTGTTAAACCTAGGGTTTAACCAGTAAACCCTAAACCTTATCTGAGAGCATAAATAATTCCATTTTGATTAGTTTTTGGATCCTATGGGCCTACACCACACATTTCTATGAATCTCTTATAAAACCCATATCAGATATGGTCATTGATTTCACTTCAGATGCCTAGAAGAATACTCTATAATTTTGTGATAACAATGCATGACAACATTCTAAGGAACTTTTGCAATATTGTCCCACATCTTTTAGAACCAGATTCACACCATGCCATGTCTCTCCTTAGACATCAATGGCATGATTTCATTGCCATAATTAATTCCATCTCACTCTTGATCCCCTTTTGATATCAATGACAACAATATGCTAACAATTATCACTTTACTACATTATGTGAGCATTTGAATATTAGTTTAGAGTGTAATTTAAAATTTATGTCACTTAATTACCTAAGATTTTGTAACAAATAATGTAGAAGAAAATATCAAAAAATTATCTTAAATCCCATAAAATACTCACTTGCATGAAACACTAGGAAAAAAACCTCTCTTGAACGTAAGTCCATGGTAATAATGGTAGTTTTGATGGGTTATTTTTCTTACTTAAAATCTATACCCTTTTTTAGAAAGCCTCCTACAAACAAAAACTCCAAGGGATGCCGAAATTCATATAATTAGTGAAAAATTCATATTATTAGTGAAGAATTCATAGTAAAATAGAGTGAGGATAAGACCAACATGCATGATAGGAGGATCTTCACTCCTTATTTGAGATATTTAAGGCTCGGGGGGATTTAATTATTGTAGTGTAGGAAAATGCATACCCTTGCATTTTCACACTTGGTTGGGCCCATCTTGCTTTGTTTATCCTTATTTATGCCTTAATTGGTCATTTTGCATCCCAAGCCTAATAAATTATATCTTTTTATGGCTAATCCCAACAAACATCAAAGGGTAAATGATAATTTAATGATTTTGGTTGTGTGCCCTTGATTTTTAGACTGGAACTAAGATGCCACCTAGATTGTATTTTTCCTCCAAAGGTCTTGGGACCCTCTTTTCAAATGCATCTTAAAAGGAACCCTTTTTGGAGTCTGTGCCCCGAGTTTCAAGCCTCGGGACAAAGACACCACCTAGGGCATATTAGCCCCCCTTAAGTTATTTTTTGGATTTAATATCAAATCTTGGCGTGATTTAGCCTCCTTTAATTAATTATTTCATATGTCATCTTGTTGTGGTATAATTTCAGGATATTAAGCATGGATAAGTAAAAATACAAGGTTCTTTCGCTCATTTTCACCTAAGACTTTTGTGAAAGCATTCATACTAGAAAATTGGAGTTCACAAGAGCATTCAAGAGAAATTCATCAAGCATTTGGAGCCATCATCAAGATTCAAGTATCATGTCAAAGATATTCTTGCATCATGTGTGTTTTTTAGCTAACATTTTTGATGTAGGTTTTTGATTCAAGCAAGCAATTCAAGTCGAGATCTATCAAGAATTCATCCAATTCAAGACCTACATTCAAGCTAGCCATTTCAAAAAAGTTTGTAGATTTCATAAAAAGGGTTTGGTGAGTTGCAACATAGCACTTTTTTCATTTATCATTTCCCTTCATTATTTCATTTCATTCCAAGGTTTAATTACCAACAAGGGGTTTGACCAAGGAAAACCCCTATTTACTAACAATAAATAATTTTTTCCTCTCTTGCATGTTTGTGTCTACAGATTTAGGTTGACAACTTGAAGATCATTTGAAGTGAAAGTTATAAAGTTGCAAATCTGCATTGCAAAGTTATCATCTTCATGGAAAGTTTCCTAGACGCAAGATCTAGAAGTTTCAGGACCAAAGATCTAAGAAGAAGGAAGTACGGAACTTGGACCTCAAGATCACATTCTGAAATTGTAGAAATTCAGATCGGGATTAAGAAGACAGTAAAGGCATCTTATCTCTCCTGGGTATTTTGCAAATATTCCTTCATATTTTGTTTTGATACCCGAAGATTTCATGTTTTACTTAAAAAACAATACCAGGACTAAGAAGATAGTAAGGGTGTCTTAGTCCTCCCTAGCACATTTTGACATCATTTTTTCATTTCTAGAATCCTTATAAAATTTCCAAACTTATTAGGTACACACATCCTAACTTGTTGTTACTTAATTTTTTCATTTGTATTCATTATTTGTCTTGCATTACTAGGTTTTGTGAGTTGAACATCAAGTTGTCTTTTCCAAGCCCTTGCTTGGTGCTAAACCCTTAAAATCCTAAGGAATCTTCCTAGGTCTCCCTTGTTGAGAATTGACTTAAATTTGTGTTGATAGTCGATCCAATTTGGGACCTTAGGTTTCCTTGAATGAACCATCCTCCAACAATAAAAAGGAAAAATAAAGGATTAGGGATTCCTTTCTTGCATTATGAGTCCCTTTTCCACAACATTTTTTCCTAATGGTTCATTTTGGTGAACACAACATTTTGGGCGTTCATTTTCTAATTTAGAGTTCACTAAGGTCCTAGATCTAGGTTGCATTCATTCTTGTATTGCATCTTGCATTAGTGAAAGTACATCTAGGGTTTCTCACATTTTCATTAGTGAAAGTACATATAGGTTGTAGTCTTGCTTTATTGCATCACCTCATCTTGCTAAAAAACTAAAAAGTGCATTGTCAATTATCCTAATTGCATTTAGGAACATTTCTATTACATTTAAAAATTGGAAAAAATTGCATTCAACCTTGCGTTCAATTTCTTGTCATTAGTTACTTTTTCTTGCATTCATTTTCACACTTTTTTATTTTTAAACATCAGGTCCCTGGGTAGACAACCAGGGAACACTGTAAACAATCCTAAATTGGCCAAGGATAAGGTTGAATCAAGGCTTAGGAGTGAGGTTTGCTACATTGAGTATGAGAATGTGGCATGCTTTTTTTCCATTGGGGAAATTGAAAGTATGATTAAAGCTATAGTGGTTGAACATATTGTAGACGTAAGAAGAAACTACACCACCTTGGAAGTCAACATTCTCAAAATATTCATACATGACAAAGCACTACATATTTTCGGAGAATTCCAAGGTAATCTTCACCATAAAACCATAATTGACAAGTATTTTTTATTTTTGGGAATATTGACATTTTCTCTTGAGGGTTAATGGATCACCATTATGAGGTTTGTTGAGACAAAGTTACAACAACCAATTTGTTGGTTTCATAGTCTTGAATTAACTTAATGGCTTGAGCTAAAGTCTATGTTGTCTATGGATTATCAACTCATCTTTTTCCATGTGCATTGGTAGGGAAAGTAGTTCTATTATGGGGAGTATCACACATTGCAAATTGCCCATCGTCTTATTATTTTTAAATTAATATTCACAGTCCTATCAATTTGTTTCAACCATATGTTGAAACTTGCCCATTATGT
Source organism: Sequoiadendron giganteum (assembly GCA_007115665.2). NCBI lineage: Eukaryota > Viridiplantae > Streptophyta > Pinopsida > Cupressales > Cupressaceae > Sequoiadendron > Sequoiadendron giganteum. Next base: position 422,040,338 of record CM021110.1, on the reverse strand, counting down.
AGTCCCTTCCATTGTTATTGGCCACTTGAACCTTCACAAAACAAAAAATACATAAAATGAATATTCAAAAACCCTTAAAATATAAAAAAATTAGCAAACCTAATCTAACATATATTTACATTGGTGTATAGATTTTTGATATATATGCCTTGATTGTAAAGCCAACCCATCTTAAAAACAAAAGCTAACATGAAATAAACAAGAATATTGTTTGCTTCTTCAACCCTCCTAAACCTAAAGAAAATACTAAAAAATATAAGACCAAGTCCTACAACCCCTTTAAATTAGTTATACAAACCATGCTGAAAAGTGAATTTTTTTTGCATGAAATGAATAAGAAACATCTCAAACAATCAAAACCCACATTACCATTTTGAACATGAAATCAACAAAAACCACTAGTTAATGCACACACCAATACACAAAAACCCACACCATAATATCTCAAATTTATGTTTTTTATATAAAGACATACATGTTTTAAAATGTTAAATCAACCCCCATTGTAAACAAAGACAAACTAAATTGTATACCAGAGAATCAAAACTGATATTCACCATAAATTTATCAAAGAAAAAAACTTGGAGGTTTGCAGCTTCACTCAAAATTTATTATTTAAAATTGCAACCAGAGCAAACAAAATGCTCAATGTAAATGTTAAAGTTGTTATTTATTTTTTAAACAGTTCAACTATATCGGATCAATCAAACCAAAAAAAATGCTCAATAAAAATTGTTATTTGTTTTTTAAACAACAGTCTCTACTTCTAGCAATTGAAGAATCTATAAAGATTTAAAGGATCACCAATCAATCCAATGGTGAAGAGATTAAGTGTGAAAATCTATTAGCTTATGTCTTATTCACATATGTCCCTCTAATCTAGAAAGAGAAAAAAACTAAGTGTATGAAGGTTGTTTCTTGGAAGCTAATAACTCAGTGGTTAACTTCTTTGGTGCTTGGTAAGTAAGAGATTAAGTGTGAAAATCTATTAGCTTATGTCTTATTCACATATGTCCCTCTAATCTAGAAAGAGAAAAAAACTAAGTGTATGAAGGTTGTTTCTTGGAAGCTAATAACTCAGTGGTTAACTTCTTTGGTGCTTGGTAAGTAAGAGATTGTTGGAGAATTTTTGTTTTTTTTCTTGTTTGCATTGCAATTGTTTTTCTCATGCAATTTCATTATCTTTAGATCAGAGAAGCCAGACCAAACCCATAAAAAAATTGAATAGGCTATTCAAGTATATAAGATAGATAAACACCCAAAGAAAAATCCATGAAACAAGGCAACCGTAGAGGCCAATTGAAACTGGAGGACGCCCGAAGGTTGCTGATTTTCAGGTTCATCTAAGTGTTTGTGCATACATAGCTTTTGTTAAAGGATGAATAGTTTGATATATGAAAAGCACACTGAGGTGATTAATCCTACAATTAGGTACTTTCCCATGGTTACTGGAATTGCTTAGCCATCTGCAGCCACCGCATAACCCACTAAAACACTTTTAGGGTGTCTCATATTGCTGAAAAAAATCAATTTGGTAGAAGATTGAAAAAATATGACTAGATGGGGTGGTGGGTCTAGTTTGATTAGCTAAAGCATTATGTTGCAACAAGAATTCATGAGGTCTAGTCTTCCCACTATCCCCGTGGTACTCGATGGTGTGTCGTGCTAGTGCCACCGATCATGTGAAAATTTTACCAGGCTATCGATCACATGAAAAAAGTTTACCAGATGCCCGATTCTTGCAATCTAAAAAAAAAATTCTAACTAAATCTTCATACAAAAATTTTTCCTACATATTTGTTAAAATAAAATGGCAACATGCATATAAAAATTTGTTTCATGAATTAAAGAACATAAGTTATTTGAGGTGGCAATTGAAAAGAGTAACTTTACATTTCCTAGTTATCTTCGAGAGAATGCCCAACAACTTCTTTTGCTTTTTTCTCCTACTTCATCTTTACAATCCACTTTTTATATTTACATGCCTTCGATATGTGGAATTGCAGCTTTGATGCTTGTGTTTATGTTGCATGAAGATGAAATCCCACCTATTTAAAGAAAGGATTTTCACTACAAATGAACCTGAATTATCGATGTTTTCTCCATGTTCATTATAACTGGAAAAATGTGTTGTGAAAATGTCTCAACCTTGCTTTGTTTTTAATTTATTAAATGGAAATTTGTAATTATCTTTTAGTTGTCATGAAAGTTGCTAAATGCAACTGTGACAATTTGCAAAGTGTTTTAATTGTCAAATTAGAAAGAGCATGAAAAAAGGGGAAGATAAATGTGAGTTTGGAAAAAGAAAAAAAATCGATTTTTTAGTTGCATGTGCACATTACTAAAAAATGGATAGAATCACAAGTTGGAAAAGAAAGTTTCTTTTCTTTTGTGATTATGACTAAATGGTTTTAGAAACCATTCTTAATTTATGTTTTCTCTCATGCCTATATATTCAATGCTTGAGTTGAAGAGAAAATAAGTTAAGTTGCAGGTTGTTGAAGCCATGAAGTGGTGCAGAGATTCAGAGGGAGAAGTTGTATTGATGTAACTTGTTTGAAGGATTAATACAAGTCTTGGATCTCTTTGGGTGTGGATTTTTCTCCCGCAAGGGTTTTTCCACGTAATTCTTGTGTTATGGTTTGCACATATTTTGTAATTTTGGTTCAGCTGTGATTTATTACTTTGTTAAATTTGGATGCATAAAATTATCAACATATTTTTATTGCAAGTTTTATCCTATTTTTTCAACATTTGGTATCAGAGCCAATTTGGATTGATTAGAGAAGGGGACGCCTTTCTTGGAGTGTTTGATTGGGTTTTTTGTTGTAGTGGGAGTGTGTTGTTTTTTCTTGTAGTTTTAGATTCAACGTGATAAGAGATCATGGTTGGTTCATCTCGGCTGGACATTGAGAAGTTCAACGGTAATGGGTATGAGCTTTGGAAGTTAAAGATGGAGGATCTCTAGGAAGAAAGATATCAATGGGTTGTTGTTAATAAAGAGAATAAACCAGAAACTATGTCAAATGTAGACTCTATTAAAAGTTAGATAAAAAGGCTCGTGGCACTATTCGTTTGTGTTTATCTGATTCTATTCTATTGAATGTATCTAGTGAGGCTACTACATATAAGTTATGAAATAGAATAGGAGATATATACCAAACTAAAAGTCTCATTAACAAGTTATTTCAGAAAAGAAAGTTATATTCTCTTAAAATTAATAATGGAGATTCGATTGCAGAACACTTGAATTCATTTAATCTAATCTTGAGTTAGCTATAGTCAATTAATGTAAAGATGGATGAGGAGGAGAAATGTATTTTATTATTATGTTCACTACCTGAATCCTGGGATAATCTTATTATTGCAATTAGTGGTTCTTTTTCAGATGATTTAAAGTTGGATGCCCTTGTTGCCACTCTACTTTTAGAGGAAATGAGGAGAAAGACTTCAGAGGGGTCTAAAGATGCATTGCATGTATGAGGTAGATCTAAGGAGAAAGGTAAGGAAAAAAATAAAGGTGAAAATGACAAGTCTAAGGGAAGGTCAAAATCATCTGGTAAGAGTAGATTGAGGTGTTGGAACTGTGGTAAACAGGAGCATCTCAAAAGGGAATGTAAGAATAAAAAGAAAAATAATGATGATTCCTCTATAGATAAATCCTCTGATGATGAAGCTACTGATGCTTTTATTATTTCTACTAATATAACTTATGATGACTCTTGGTTAATAGATTCAGGTGATTCCTACCACATGACTCCTCACAAGGAATGGTTTTCAGCATATTCAGCTTATGATGATGGGAAAATTTTCCTCGGGGATAATCGCACGCAAGAAATTGTAGGCTGAGGGGAGGTAAAATTGATCTTCAATTATGGAAGGGTTAAAACCCTTAAATATGTATTGCACATTCCTGGTTTAGCTAGAAACTCAATTTCTATATCTAAAATGAATGATTCAGGAGTACATGTTACTTTTGAAAATAATGGTTGCAAGTTAATTAGAGGGAATTTGGTTTTAGCTAAGGGTAATAGGTGTGGCACCCTATTTAGACTTGATGCTTCTACTTTATGTAACTCTGTTAATGTAACTGATAACTTTGTATCATGTAAGTTATGGCACCACAGGATGGGTCATATTGGTGAAAAGGGTCTCAAAACTCTCATAAATAAAAAGATGGTTGATGGTTTGTTAGGTTACTCTATTGATTTTTATTTTTGTGAACACTGCGTGTATGGAAAACAACATCAAGTTTCATTTTAAATCTGGAAGTACTAGAGTTAAACAAATTTTGGAGGTAATTCATAGTGATGTCTTTGGTCTTGTGGATATACCATCTATTGGAAAGTCTCGCTACTATGTTTCATTTATTGATGATTATTCTAGATATTCATGGGTTTACTTTTTGAATGAGAAATCTGTTGTTTTTTCTATATTTTAAGAATTTAAAACACTTGTTGAGAAGTTCAGATAGATAAAAAAGTAAAGGTTTTAAGAACAGATAATGGTGGTGAATATTGCTCTAGGGACTTTCATGATTATTGTAAGCATGTAGGAATTATTAGGCAGAAAACAACTCCATATACTCCACAACAAAATGGAGTGACAGAGAGGATGAATAGGACTTTAATGGATAGAGCTAGAAGCATGTTGAGTAGTGCAAAGCTTGAACAATTCTTTTGGGCTGAAGTAGTTCACAATGCTTGTTATCTAGTTAATAGGTCACCTACTTTTGCTCTTGTTGATAAAACTCCCTATGAGTTATGGACAGGTAAAAGACCATCAGTTTCTCATGTTAGAGTTTTTGGCAGTGAGGCATATGTTCATGTTCCTAAAGAAAAATGTTCTAAGCTAGAATTCAAAGCTAACAAATGTGTTTTTGTGGGTTATGGAGATAATATTAAGGGTTATAAGCTTTGGGATCCTATAGCAATGAAAATGATATATTCTAAGGATGTAATTTTTAGGGAGCTTAATGAATTTCAAAATGATGAACAACCTCATGTAAAGCCTAACAAAATAGTGCATTTTGATATTAAGGTTGAACACAGAAAGATACATAGGTAGAACAACCACAAGAAGATGCACATTTAGATCAACCGCAAGAAGATGCACATTTAGATCAACCGCAAGAAGATGCACATGTTGAACAACATGATGAACATGAAGGTGAAGATGAAGAATTAGAAGAGAATTCTGAAGAGGAACAACTTGAGCATCTTGTTACACCTCTAATAAAATCCACTAGACAACGTAAACCTATTGATAGGTATGGATATAGTCCATCTAATTTTCGTTGTTTTTTTGTTTTATCTTGTATTTACAATGAACCTAGATCTGTGAAAGAGGCCTTATCTTTAGATGAGCATGATTATTGGTTAGAAGCAATGAAAGATGAAATAAAGGCCTTGGATAAATGTGACACATGGGATCTAGTTGAGCTACCTAAGGGTAGGAAATCCATTAGATGCAAATGGGTGTTTAAAAATAAATTTAAAGCAGATGGTAAGTTGGAATGGTACAAGGCTTGGTTAGTGGAAAAAGGTTACTCTCAAGTTGAGGGAGTGGATTTTGGTGAGATTTTTTCTCCTGTGGCTAAATTAACCTCCATTAGATTCATTTTATCTATTGCTTGTGCTTTTCATTTGGAAGTAGAGCAAATGGATGTTAAGACCGCTTTCTTACATGGGGATCTTGATGAAGAAATATTTATAAAACAACATGATAATTTTATTGTGAAGGGACAAGAACATTTGGTTTGCAGGTTAAAGAGATATTTGTATGGTTTGAAGTAGTCACCAAGAATTTGGTATCAAAAAATTTATTCTTTTGCATTGAATCATGACTTTATTAGAAGTGAATAAGATCATTGTGTCTATTTTAAATTATTTGATGATCGATTACTAATCATTGTCCTATATGTTGATGATATGTTATTTATTGGAAATGATAAGGGAATGATTAGGGAACTTAAGAGTCAATTATCTGGTACTTTTGACATGAAAGATTTAGGGGCTGCAAAATATATCTTGGGTATGGAAATCAATAGGGATCGGGTTAACATAAAATTATGGTTAAATCAAAAGATGTTAACACTATTTTGTAGTGTTTTAGCATGCATGATTGTAAGCCAGTTAGTATTCCCTTTCCAGTTGGCACTAAGCTATCTCTAGAGCAATGTCCTAAAATGGATGATGAACTTGAAGAGATGTATAAATTTTTGTATGCTAGTGTTGTAGGAAGCCTTATGTATGCTATGATTTGTACAAGACTTGATATTTCCAGAGCAGTGAGAATTCTTATTAGATTTATGGAAAATCATGGTAAAGAACATTGGACTTATGTGAAAAGGGTCTTCATATATTTATGTGGGACTTCTAATCAATGTATTTGTTATCATGGATCTTATGATATGAGCAAGGTGATTGACTTGCATGGTTTTGTTGATTCAGATTTTGCTGGTGATCTAGATTGCAGAAGGTCTACAAGTGGCTATTTCTTTACTTTGTTTGAAGGAGCAGTTAGTTGGATGAGTAAAAGAAAACCTACAATTGCATTGTCCACTACAAAAGTAGAGTACATGGCTGCAACACATGCTTGCAAAGAGGCAGTGTGGTTAGAGAGATTGTGTTCAGGTATTGGAATTCAGTGTAAACACTTGTAAGAATTGGATGTGATAGTCAAAGTGCCATTTGTTTGGCTAAAAACCCAATGTATCATGCCTGCACAAAGCACATAGATGTGCAGTATCACTTTGTTCAGGAGATGGTTGAGAGTGGTAAAGTCATGTTACAAAAAGTAGACATTGTAGAGAATGTTGCAGATTCTCTTACTAAACCTACGAGCATAGAAAAATTTAGTTGGTGCAGAGAGGCCATGGGCCTCACGTCTTCTAAAGCTTGATTTATTTAGTTTTCCTTTATGCTCTTTGCAAGGTGTTTGACAAGTGGGAGAATGTTGAGAAAATGTCTCAACCTTGCTTTGTTTTTAATTTATTATTTATGGCAATTTGTAATTATCTTTTAGTTGTCATGAAAGTTGCTAAATGCAACTATGACAATTTGCAAAGTGTTTTAATTGTCAAATTAGAAAGAGCATGAAAAAAGGGGAAGATAAATGTGAGTTTGGAAAAAGAAAAAAACAGATTTTTTAGTTGCATGTGCACATTACTAAAAAATGGATAAAATCACAAGTTGGAAAAGAAAGATTCTTTTCTTTTGTGATTTATGACTAAATGGTTTTGGAAACCATTCTTAATTTATGTTTTCTCTCATGCCTATATATTCAGTGCTTGAGTTGAAGAGAAAATAAGTTAAGTTGCAAGTTGTTGAAGTCATGAAGTGGTGCAGTGATTTAGAGGGAGAAGTTGTATTGATGTTTAACTTGTTTGAAGGATTAATACAAGTCTTGGATCTCTTTGGTTGTGGATTTTTTTCCTGCAAGGGTTTCTCCATGTAATTCTTGTGTTATGGTTTGCACATCTTTTGTAATTTTGTTTCAGTTGTGATTTATTACTTTCTTAATTTGGATGCATAAAATTATCAGCATATTTTTATTGCAAGTTTTATCCTATTTTTTCAACAAAATGGCTGTGCATGCAGGTGGAAGGTAAGTGTAACTACTTTTGGATAAGAACAATACTACGAGTGGAAAGTTATATTTGCTTAACAATGAAGACTAACATACTCGTAAATTTAATGAATAGTAAATCCTAGCTTTCGTAATTTTTTTGGTGATAATTTTCCATTCAATAAATTCATCACCAGCAATTCACTAAAGGAAAATTCACCGCCAACAATTCATTGAAGGAAAATTCACCACTAGCAATTCATTTCCATGGAAAATTCACGGACAAAAAATTCATCGCCATGGAAAATTCACCAACGGAAAATTCACGATCAAGTAAAATTCACTGCCAGCAATTCCTGGAATAAAATCGAAGTTTTTGAAATATATATTAAAAAATATTAATGTGGTTAATATTTCGTCGTGGTGAATTGCTATCGGTAAATTTTACTTGGAATGGCGATGAATTTTCCTAAAACCATAATTTTCATGTTGTTCGAGGTTCGATGGTGTGTATTACAAAGAGCTTTCACAAATAGCTATTATGGTGTGTTGATTAAAACATAGTATGATATTATAATCATTAATAATATTATCAATAGATATTTATTTAAATTTAAATATGTTGAGATGTCACATAATATAATTGGTATTTAATTATAATTATATAATCAATTATATATAATTATAATTATTTTTTTTAAGTAAATATTTAATTATAATTAATTTAGACACATAAAAATGGCTAATTCATTTTCATTTTGTCATGTCATCATTATTTTGTCATTTTTTCTATCTATAATTAAGCTAACATTTTTTATTTCACCCATAAAAATTAAATAATTTATCTTAATCTTTTTATCATATTTATATTAATTAAATCATTTTAATTATTTAATTAATTCATCACTTATCATTTTTCCTCTAACATTATTTAAAATTAAATTCAAATTTATCTTTGATCCTCTATAATTAAATAATTTTCAAAAACAAATAATTAGCTAAATATTTTGAATTAAAAATAATTTATTTAAATTAAATCTCTTCTTCTATATTTTTTAAAATTATTTAATTAACTAATACTCTTCTTTAAATAAATAAAAAATTAAATCTCCTCTCTATTATTTGATTAGCTAGCACTCCTCTTTTAAATTAAATATTCTCTTCACTCCTCTTTCAAATAAATTAAAATAATTTATTTAAATTAATTATTTTTTGAAATTAATTTATTTATTTCTCCAACTTTCATTTTGAATTAAATAAATTTATTTATAGCTTTATCTCCTTTACTAAAATGAAAATTTGGGTTTTACCTAAATTTTTTATACATTGATCATTTTAATTAATCGTCATCACTAATCAAATATCAAGTGAAGCATATAAATAAGACGTTTTCATTCATTCATATCCTAACACTTATATTATTAAAAAATTCCCCTAGCATTTTTGTTATCAAAACCTATCCAGCATTCTCATAATCAAATCAAAGAGCTTTTATTATCAAGCATTATTAAACTGTCATTATAAAGTTATCATGATCAATTTATTATTATCAAACAAGCATTCATTATCAAGAATTGTCAAGTATGAAGCCTTCATTTTATCATGTTGATATCAACGTTATGCTAAAAATTTGAGAGCAATCTACATCAATCATTCAATTATTTATCAAAGAAACAATAGAGCAATATAAGTTATTTGCTATAGTATTGTTGTTTATCATTTGGTTGTATACATAGATCTTAGGTTTTATTGAGTGATTATTGAAGTGTGAGTTTTATACTTTTCTTGCACATTGTTACTATTTGTGATTCACATTTTCATCATTCACATTTTGGCACACCTATTGGGACCCATATTCCTCTTAGATCTTTATTTCTTTAGGGTTTTTATAACCATGTCTTACATTTTTAGCTATTTTATGCATAAAAAATTGGAGCTAATTTATGTAGGTTGAAGGTAAAACCCTAGCATTTCAAATATTTTAGCATACCTTTTAAACGGCTGCAAATTTTTCTACTTGATTTATATGAAGGTTGTAGATAATCTCAAGATACCCCAATAAAAAATAAGGTTTAAATCATCAATATTTGGTGAGTTATTGGTATTTTTGGGTTTTCTTAAATCTGACTTTTAGGTCACAAATCAATATTTTTTTATAAATATTTATATTTTTAAAATCTCTTAGAAATTAGATAGGGTCACAATTTTTCTAAAGGTTGTAGATGATTTCAAAATGCCCCAATAAAAAATTCAAGTTTAGATCATCAATATTTGGTGAGTTATTAGCATTTTAGGGTTTTCATAAATCAGACTTTTAGGTCACAAATTGGTGACTTTTTTATAAATATTTATATTTTTGAAAATATCTTAGAAATTAGATAGGGTATAATTTCTTCCAAACACTTTGAAGTACTTCATGGATGCAAACCTACCATACCACAACTCATAGGGGGTATTATCACTATGTGCTTTGATTTGAACTCTGTTCAGAATATATACTGTAGTATGAACTGCTTCTCTCCAAAACATTTTAGCTAATCTAGCCTCATTCAACATTGTTTTGGCCATGTCCTTCACCACTCTATTCTTTCATTCTACAAATCCATTCTATTGTGGAGTTCTTGGCCCTAAGAATTAACTCTTAATTCCACGTAACTCATAGTATTCAACAAAATTACTTGATGTGAATTCTCCTCCTCTATCCAACGTTAAACATTTAATCCTTTTACCCATCTCCTTTTCAACCATTTTCCTGAATATTTTAAATCTTTCAAATGCTTGTGACTTGTCTCTCAAAAATATCACCCATGTCATTCTTGTGTAGTCATCAACTAGCAGCATGAAATACCTTTCACCTTTCAAACTTCTTATCCTTGTAGGTTCACACAAATCAATTTATGAACCAATTGCAACAACTTAGTAATTGAGTATTCCTCGGTTGAAAAAATAGTCTTTGTTTGCTTTCCCTACTGGCATTCTTTGCATATAACATTTTTTGGCTTGGTTATTTTAGGCATGTGTTTTACTAGACTTCTTGAACTTACCTTTACCAAATTACCAAAGTTTATGTGGCCTGATATTCTATGCCATAGCCAACTTTCATCAACTTATCCTATCAAACAAATTTGACCTTTCACAAGTCACAGAGATTATAAATAAATTTCTATCAGTTTGTTCTCCTTGTACAACTATTTTTCCATTATTTCTGATTTTGCATCCTTAAAAATCAAACGTGACTTTATAGCCATTGTCACAGATCTGACTCATGCTTAGCAGATTGTGCTTCAATCCTTCAACATACAAGACATTCTTTGTGGGATTTTTTCCATCTAGACTCAAGATGCCTTTTCCAACTATCTTCACTACTATATTGTCACCCAAACTCATAGATCCACCATTATGAACTTGCTTTTGTCTCCAGTCATAGGCTTGGAGCAGCCACTATCTATTACTCATATTTTTTTTCTTTTTAGTATGCAACACTGTTTGAGCAATCATTGATTGTGTGGAACTTTTTTCTTTTTCCTTCCACACCTTCTAAGATTTCCTTTTAGTCTTCTCTACCTTATCCTCCTTGTTTTTAGATTCTTTATTTGACTTAGGAGGTAAATCTTTCTTTTCCTCAATCTTTACATTTGGTCTTACTGGCTTTGTTCTACAATTTCTTACTATGTGACCAAAACTGTTGCAGTTGAAACAGACTATATTCATATTCATCAAAGGAGCAAAAGAGTTTTTTTCTCACAAAGTGTGTACTCCTTTTCGGGACAACTCTACACTCTCTAGCCCTATGACCAAATTGATTACAAGCATAACAATAACCATAAAAGTCAGACGAATACCTAATCATGGAATTTCCTTGAGTTGAATGAGGTGATCTTCTTTGTCTTGGCCTCCTTGGATCATGCACTCTTGTGAATCCATCAACATTAGTCCTAAAATTCTACCTTATCTTCTGAGGATTTTGAGTACATTTGTTATCCTTCTTGTCTACAACAAGTTTCTTTTCTTCCTTGGTTTTCTCAACTTCTACAAATTTCTCTCTAAGTTCACTTCCTTTGCAATCACTTTCATTGATAGATTTAGACTTTTCTCCTACCCTAGATTGTTCGTATAATTTTACAGATGCATCAACAAAAGAAATTTTCCCTTTCTCTAATCCTAAGCCCGATTTCTCTTTGTTAGCTAGATTTTGTGTACTCATAAATTCATCCAAAATTTCAGAACCACCTTTCAGCTTCAGTCCTTTTTCAACATGCTCCTTAGCTTTCTCCAAATCCTTTCTCAAGGAAATAATTTATGCCTCAAGCTTCATGCATCTATCCATTTCAGATTTTAATTTTGATTTCATTACTTCTTCCATTCTTTTGGCTTCCTATACTTGAAGTTTTAGACCTACTAGTACCATCTAATTAAATCCCTCAAGATTTTTGCTTAGTTTGTCTAACTCCTTTTGTGCATGTTTCTTCTTCTTTAAGTTCTTTTTCAACTATTCAATCTCATCTCTGAGATCATCTATCTCATTTAGGGTACAGATAAGTTCTCCTTCAAAGTTAAGGGTATGTGCAGGATCATCATGAAAAAACAGGCCCTTAAGTGGCAATGAAAATTCAAAAAATCTGAGTTAGGAAACTTGACATAAAAATTTGAATAAGTTATCTATATTATTTCAAAAATATGTAAGAATAGAGATTGTAGCAAATTGAATGTAGTTTCTAAACTACTAGGTTTATTTTTTTTTAAATCTATTTGGTGTAAATTTGAAATTTCAAAATTTCAATGCAGTAGTACTTAAATTTCAGGGAAAAAATAAGAAGTAGGTGTCTGTCTGACCACCCTAACCACAATAAAATGATAATTATTTTTTATAAGATTTTAGATATAAGTAGAGGACTCATGTCCCAATGTGATGCATAATTTTTTTAAAAAAATTTATGAGTAAATAATTAATTATGAATATTTTATTACAACTTTTAAAAAATATAAAAACTCGTATGTCTGACCACCTTTACTTGGTCAAAACTTCATAAAATTCAATTTGTATTTTAATCCTATAGTATGCGAAGCATAGAATGTGACACATGTTTTGGATTCAAAAAATGTGATACCGTTTGAAAGCTATAGATGTTTTTCAATCAGCCTATCAATCAGGACTTTAGTCATAATTCAAATAGAAAATGAATAATAATTATTTATTAAATTCAAATTAAAGCATACTTTATATTGGTGGAAAGCTGAGAATCTCCTTTAAAAATCCTTTTCATTTCATCAATCTTGGGTAAAAAAAAGTCGTCAACCACATGGGCCATCATATCACTTACATATCACCACTTTTTGGCCCATCACGATCCTACACATACCCTTAACATCTCCTTCTTATTCACCTTCTTCACCTATATTTTAAACCTTTCCATCCTTTTGTTCCTCAGACTCTTTTTCCATGAAGAGGATTGTTTTTTTTTGCAATAAAGGCACAATCTTGCTCACCATCTAAGCTATTATGATCATCTGATACATCATTGTCCTCTTGGATGTATAGGCTTTTCTTTTTGTTCTAAAAACTTATCTTCTTAGGATAGTAAGTTTCTTCATTTTACCATCCACTTTTTTCTTAGAGTTACCATTCTAATTGTAAGGACATTTTGCAACAAAGTGACCCACTTTCCCACATTTAAAGCATTTAAAGGATAACTTTTCTTTTGTACTTGTCGGACCCTCTTATTATTCATTGATGTAATTAATTATTTAATTACACTAGCATAAATTTACTTAGGCCTTTAATTAATTAAGTCCTAGGTTGCATTATTAGATCAATCATTAATAATGAGGTCATCACCCTTTCCATGGATTTAGGAGATAAGATTCCTTATAGAAGATGAGTTGTATTTTCTAGAACTTGTCTCAATCACTTCATCATTCCCTAGGTAGTTATTTAGGGTTTACATGTTGTCACATGATGTTTGATCAAGACACATGGCAACATCTTAATGCATCTTGTATCTCAACCTTGCCTATATAATCAAGGCATATGTACATTTGTAAATATATTCTAGATATCAATTAGATAATCTCCATTCACATGCCCTTGTTGCAACACTTCCTGTGTGGTTGAATTTATTCCTGGAAAAGGTCCTCTTCAAGGCTGTTGCTTTAGGGACATTGTGCATCCATCATTTCAACATGGTATCAGAGCCATTCTAGTGAAGGTTCATCCCAGGATCAAGAACGTTGGGCTAAAGAGATTCATTGCAGGCTTGAAGGTTTCCATTGTAGGCTACTTAACTACACCTGGGAACCAAGTTGATTTTTTGAGCAGATTGAGTCAGATCCAAGCTCACCATTGTCATTATAAGGCCTCAAAACCCTAGGATTGTCTGTTCATTCATCAAAAATGGATACATCAACCTGGGAGCCATTAGAGATATTTTTAGGGTTTGCAAAATCAATCGTACAATCCGTACAATTTGCAATAAAAAAAATCACCCCTTTCAGTTGTCCTCTATGGAATTTTTTTTTTAGTTGCAGGCCATTTTTTATTTCAAAAAAAGTCGAGCTCATATTTATATTGTTTGGCAAAAAATCATATACGAGCTTTATAGAATTTATATAATTTTTTTTTTTGTAAATTTTTTTTGGAGTGATTACAATTATAATTATCAGTCAACATACTTGGGGATTATTTTTTTAAATCATCGGGCATTAGGGTTCATTTTTTTCTCCATTGGCCTTTTTTGAGCTTAATATTTCTTTGTTGGCTGCCAAAGTGTTTTTTGGAGGATTTAATTTATTGTTTGCAGAAAAGATTTTCTTTTCGACTGTATTTAGTGGTGTAGAATGCACTGTTGATTCTGTACTATGGTGACTTGTCACATCAAGACCACCGATCACCATCGTTCCATCTGACACGGGAAAATCTTTCGACAATCTTTGCAATATTTAAGCTCGCTATTTATCGGCCCCCTTCCATTGGCCCTAGTCACATTAGACATTGTGGGATTTATCTCTCCTAGTTGCCACCGATATCTACACCCCATCCACCAATGACCACTTGCATCCATGGTCCCATCGAAGACTAGGCAGTCTGCTATTTGTGAGCAGTGCCACCTTTTTAAAGAAGCTTCGCCATTTTCTGCAGCCCCACCACCACCACTCAGGGTGGTGTGTTTTTTTTTTTAACTATTAAGCCTGTGGTCACATCACAGACCAAGAGGGGGCTTTTTTTAGCCCAGGGTGCTAAAATTTTGCACCTGATTAGCCTGCAAGCCCTCAAAGGGAATATTTTTTTCAAATCATCATATCTTCTCACCACAGTGTCGAAACTTGATAAACGAGATATCGCTAGAAAGAGGATTCAACCTACTTTCCAATGGTGACATCCATTTTATAGAATTTTTTCTACTAGTAAAATTTCTTGAGTCAACTAAATTCAACCCTTCATTTTGGACTTAAAATGTAATATCTTCTCATTAGATTGTTGAAATCTAGTGATTCCAACGACATTCGGAAGATATTTCAAAGCTTTTTTCATTAGTCCAGACACTTTGATCAATTTTAGCTCCAGGTACTCTCGCATTGATTTTTTTAATTTGGTGCATTTTTTCAACTACCTGGATATCCTGAAGATTGGAAAAAGGATTTTTGATTCAGGTGGCATCTCTTCAGTTGCACATCATCTTTGGAAGTTTCTATTTGTTGTTGAAGATCATTGTCTTTGTATTTTTGGAGAAATTTCATAGTACATTATGGGGTTTGTATTTGCTCCTTCTTTGACTATGTTGCACAAGGGAAAATATAAACAATGGCAAGATGGGATCATACACCATCTCCAATCACTTGAATTATTGCCACATTTGTATGGTATAGTTCCCCATCCAAGTGAAGGTATTTAGGAATTTGCTTGGAGTTGTAGTAGATATAATGTGTTAGAGATCATTGAAATGCAAATTCATTGTGATGTTTTGAGTACTATTGATCATTGTGATTATCCTCATATCCTTTGGACTAATATTTGGGAGCTATATGGAGATTTTGACACTCCACCATTCCCCGATGATCATGATTATGAATGGCATTCTTCAGATCAGGTTTTCCATGATGATATTTCTATTGAGGAGCCTACATATTTGGAATGCCTTGAGTCTTCAGATGAGGGTGTCAAGGGTTCTACAGGTGCTTCTTCTCCATTAGAGATAGTTGATATACCTTCATATTCAGTGATTACTTGTCCAGGGTCATTGATTGAGGCTTCCATCATCTCCATTTATTAGGACACATCCAGTTTTCCAAAATTGACATCACAAGATGGCTTCATTTTAAGGATTGTTGACTTGGCTACTTCTACAGGTTTGGAAGACATTCTTGAGGGAACATGGGTGATCCCACAATAATGGGTTACAATTTTTGGCCAATTTTGACATTGTAATCAACATTTTTCATGCTAGATCTTCACTTTCTTACACCTATAGCAGCTAAACCATTAAGAATTTGAAGATGAATCAAACTAGTGAATTGTGAGATTTTGTGTGTAGATTCTAATTACAATAAAAAATAAATTGTGAATCCTTTTATGTAATTTTTAATAACTTATTTTTTCTACTAAACAAAATTTTTAAAATGTGATGTTTACTTCAGACCATATAAATTTTTTTTATAGAAATGATACAATTATAATTTTTAAAATATAGATTTGCCACACCAATATCTAGTGCATGGATATTTTTTCATGTTTTTTTGTTACATTTTTTTTTGAATTAATTTTCCAAGTCAGAGTAATTATAATTTGGACAAAGGTGTACTTTGGCCAACATAACTTTTTTTATATGCATTTAAATTAACTTATTATTTTTTGTTGGAATAAGGACATCAATACCTAATGCACATTTTTTTTAGAATTTTTTTCTCTAGTTTTCTATTTTTTTGTACGTGTGAAACAAAGAAGTTGATGTTCATTGAAAAACCTGCATTCATAAGAAATAAAAAATAAATATAATAATTAAATTAAATATATTTAAGATTATAATTTTTGGGAAGCTTATAATAAGGTCTATATACTTACAAAACATAAATTTTAAATGAATTTATTTGATTGCCCAAAAGGTAAATCAAAAGTGGATTTTTACCAGCATTTTGATAGGTGTAGAGGAGACTCCATTATAGGTATGGTTTAAAACTAAAAGGGTTCTATCCAAGGGGGTTTGATCAAACCTTCTTTAATTAAAATAATTTAAATGGAACCTTTAAAGTCTCAAATCATTATATTTTCTAAAAATATGTGATTTCAGGCAAAAAAAATGAGATGTCCCAAAAAGTGTAACCAATTATTGTGGCAACACCTACATCACTCCTCTATTCAGATTCTACTTTGGAGATTTTTACTTAGTCTCCACATTCCTTTGTCTCAACCTTGATTGGGGATCCTGAGACTACCTTGGAGGCACTTGTTTTCTCTTCAGAGATTTCCTATATGAGACTTCTTCCCTCCCATTCCATTCAAGATTTGGATTTTCTTCAACATCTACCATTGAATTTGCTTCTTCCTAGTGGGAGACATGTGGTTTGGACATCTTTGTTGCTTCAGACTTCTTTCAGTGTATTTGAGGAAACTTCATTCAGGGGGGAAATATAGTCTCCATCTTTTCCTTCAATGGAAGGATCATTATATTGCAGTCTTTGGATCTTGTTCAACATCAATTTCTGCATTATCCTGGTTTGTCACCTTCTTCATTGTTTAGGCATGTACCTAAGTTGATTGTGGAATATTCATCTTTAGTGAAAAAGGAGACACATGAGTAGGTTTTAGATACATCATCATCCATATTCATCCTACCTTCCTTCAATTCCTATCTGGAATGGGAAGCATCCCTACACTTGCACTTGGTTTTGTTTCTTTCGAAAGGGAGATAAGTTGTTTGTTGACATTGGATCATGTTTTGTCTCCAAACACTTACCATTTTTGTAAGTGATCTCATATTTTTGGGGGGTCTCTATAGTCTCTCTATTTCCCTCCTATGGGGGGGGCTATTTATTGTATTGTATCCATGTGACAAATGGTGTACTTGGGGGGTATTATGGATTCCTCCATACTTCCCATTCTTTCTCACTTTTTTTGAATTTCATCTCCTTTTTTGGAGACGGGTTTTCCCTTTTTCTCCATTTATGGGAGATTAGTTTCATTTTAAATATCATTTGTAAATGGGTACCTAAAATGGCCATCATATAACCAGGACCCATCATCCATTGCATAATCATTGCATCTTTAATTTCCTCCCTAAGTTGCACTTATGGGGGGTGTTCGTGTAATTAATTATTTAATTACACTAGCATAAGTTTACTTAAGCCTTTAATTAATTAAGTCCTATGTTGCATTATTAGATAAATCATTAATAATGGGGTCATCACCCTTTCCATGTATTTAAGAGATAAGATTCCTTCTAGAAGATGAGTTGTCTTTTCTAGAACTTATCCCAATCACTTCATCATTCCCTAGGTAGTTAGTTAGGGTTTACATGTTGTCAAATGATGTTTGATCAAGAAACATAGCAACATCTTAATGTATCTTGTATCTCAACCTTGCCTATATAATCAGGGCATATGTACATTTGTAAACATATTCTAGATATCAATCAAATAATCTCCATTTGCATGCCCTTGTTGCAACACTTTATGTGTGGGTGAATTTCTTCTTGGCAAAGGTCCTCTTGAAGGCTATAGCTTCAAGGACATTGTGCATCCATCATTTCAAGATCTTGATAAAATTTTCCTCTTCTTCATCAGTCTCATCATTCTCAGATGTGATCATCTTAGCCTTGTCTTTCTTAGAAGATACATCCTTCTCCTTGTTATCAATCTTGAAATTAGCTTCCTTCCTAGATGGTTCTACATTTCCCATCCTCATTTCATATCCGGTGAATATACCATGCAACTCATTAAGAGTAAGTTTTTCTATTTCTCTTCCTTCCTCTATTACAAAGATCCTAGGATCATATTTGTTTGTCATTGACCTTAGGACTTTCAGTACAATGAAATATTTTTTTACTTCTTCTCCATATCCTCTAATGGAATTCACTATATCATTAACTCCCAGAAGATAGTCAGCAGTCTTTGTTGAACATCCAGAATACTGAGAGGGGGTGAATCACTATTCCATAAAACCATTCACATAAAATCCATCTAAGCATTATCACAAATCTGACTAAATTACTAGAAGAAGACATGAAATCAACACAAAGCATCAACACAAATGAACACCAGTATTTTTATGTGGAAAAACCAAAATGGGAAAAACCACAGTGAGGATTAGCTCACAATATAATATAGATCTAGATATAAAATATTAAAGGGCTTGCTACAAAAAGTGTGAATTGATAAATAATGCACCTTCCCTATTTTGGAGTTCAATTTCAATGAAGCACAATACTTGAGTAGCTCTCTTAGCTGCTCATCTATACAATTCGCACATATACATTTTCAACTCTGTCTTCAAGTATCTTTCACATGCATACATTCTTCTCTCTTTCTCTTCCACATTGCACATCCACACTATCACCCATATCAAATTGTCTTACATATATACATGTATATCCATGTTTCTTAATTAGGTCAACCTAATTAAAGAAACCTTGATTCAAAAACTATCTTTTTTGGCATGGAACTAAGATAGATCCCTTGAATATTAATATATAATTGGTTTGGCCAGAGTTAAATCAAAACTCCAAACATATGTACACTCCATCAAACTTGCAACAAAAAAACTTGTTAACACATTCAATTCTCTCTTGGATGACATCAAACTACTTATCTTTGACACCGCACAATATGATAATCAATTATGAGAAAATGTAGAATCTCCCACAATAGTGTGTAGGAGGAAAACTCATTGAGGTCTACAAAAAAAAAAAATTTCATTCATATCTTCCAAATTCCTTCTCATATCATCATGAAACTTCAAAGAAGAATATATCATGTAGGCTCAAACTTTTGTACAAAGTCTTGTAATGATATCTTTTACTTAGATGGAATCCTGACCAAAAAAATGACTTGCAGAGCCAGAAGCATAACACTATTTTCAACCAACTGGTACTAGTACCTCACAACCCATACACCCTAGTCAGTTGAAACCATGTCAGAGGATGCAACTGATGTTGGGTAAATCATGTTATTAGCTTATGAGTATATCATAAAAAAATAGGGTATTTCATATCAAAATACCAAATCAACAAGCATTCATAATTGGAACAACAAAATACTAAAAATCAACAAAATTCCATTATCTATTGACATCAATGAAAACCTATCAATTTCTAACAGTCTTCTCTTCTGTCATCTTTAGTCCTTCAAATTTGGCTCTCAGTACTTGAAGCTTGGCCAATTTTACCTTGTCATATCCTTTGTAGATATTTTTCAATGTATCCTAGACATCTTGTGCAGTCTTACAATACATAACCTTGTTGTGCACAGATCTAGATAGATTGTTCATAATAACAAACCATGCTTTTTCATTGTTCTCATAATCAGACCTTTTTCCTGTAGCATCAATAGGAGGTGTAACCGGTGGTGTGTATACACTTACAACATACATCCACACATCAAACCTTAAAGATCCTAAATATCCATTCATCAATGAGCTCCAAATAGTATAATCCGCTCCATCGAACCGAGGTGGCTTGTTTGCGGAAGAAATTTTTTGACTAGCCATTGTGTTCAAAAATCCAAGGATCTACCTGAGTTTATTCAAATATTCTCCTAGGGAACCTAGGGCTCTAATACCAATTATTGGAACACAACAATCTACTAAGAGGGGGGGTGAATTAGTAGATATTAAAAATTAGCCCCAAATTTTTGTGTCCAGACAATCTCCTTAAACATTTAGTGTGTAGATTAAAAACATGAGATACAAAAATGAGCAAGTATACACACACAGTATCACATAACATAGGATGTACTTGGAAAAACCAAGATGGGAAAAACCACAATGAGAAATGTTGCTAGGAGCTACTGTCCTAATCTAGCCTCACAATCAAATATTCAGTTACAATTTTTTAAGGGAACCAACCCAAAGGAGACACCAATCCCCTAGTTCTAGGAGCACCTACTCCAAGGAATAACCCACTCCCTAATCTGAGCACCTACCCAAATATCTAATGGCACCCACTAGAATCAAACTTACAAATCAGAGTGTTACAGTTTGATTCCAATTATATGTTGCAACCTATTTGCAATTGCACAATGTTTTGCACCCCTCTTATTCTGCTATGCCTTTCCTCTTCTTAATTAATTCATTCTATGTCTGCCTCAAGAAGCTCTAGATATTATTTGCAACATCTTCACTATGTCTTCTACAACTCACATCTCATATAATTGTTCCACACATAGTGAAAAAAATGATCTTCTATTTTGTATATTTTTCACAGATCATGAGAGATTGCCTCAAGATTCTCATCCACGTATAGATTCTTTCTTAGGTTTTATGTGGTTTCTTCTTTTTCACACCACATCTACATCAAGCCACACCTGCATTAAATTGTTATACAAAAAATTGCTAAGAATAGTAATCTGCAAAACCCTAGGATCAAATATGCATTTAATCTATTTCTCTGTTTATTGATTTGATGATGATCTTGACCTCCTTGGAAATTTGTGTCACCACCTTGCATATCAAATATCCAATCAATCTAGTTGGTGGAGAAAGTATACCAATTAAATTCATTCACTATGTTGGCTACCAGTCGAAACCCCTATTTACATAGACATAGCCGTTGAAATATTCATCATCAAATCTGGGTTGTCGATCTCCATCTCATGACTATTGCTTTACACCATCGAAGACACTTTAACATATCGGCCTAAGACATTTTAGCGTCTCATCGATATTTACCTTTCTTCCCAATAGTGCCGATGAGAGACATGGGCCCACATCATCACCATGTAGTTCACAACAAGTATGTGAGTTGGTCTATCAATCAATCATCCTTCACCATTTTTTTCCGCGTGGAACCTTACTCCATCGTCACTCTTTCAAGTCCCACATTATTGGAATGTCGAAGGGACCAGCCATTTTTTCTTTCCAATATCCATCCTTATCTCTGATGAGGTGCTATCAAGATGTCAAAGGGACTAATTATCTAATCTCTCTAATGTTCATCTATCTCTTCAATGAAATTCTATCAAAATTTCAAAGGGACCAACATTTTGGTCATGTCGATATTTGTCTTTCTCCCTAATGAGGTGATCTTACTATCTGATCATCATCATTTAATATCCACTATTCCCCATTGTCCCACAGGACTTAGTTGGGACCCACCAAAAACTCAGTGGGTTGGTGTGCACCATCCAATCTCCTAGGATTGATCTCCACCATTGATCAAGCTTCATCACCATGTCAAAGGGAGATAGAACACTGTCTCTTCAAAATCCCATGCCACTTCAATAAACCTTTGAGAAATTTCACGGAAGGGACTTTCCACCGGTTGAACCCAAGGTGCTAGGAAAGAGGACTAATCAACCTACGTCCACAATGGCTTAAGTCACAACTTAAGCAATCGACAACCTATGATATACATTCAACATCAAAATAGACATTCTAATTAAGCACCATGACTATTAGACCTGGGGTTTAACCAGTAAACCCTAAACCTTGTCTGAGAGCATAAATAATTCCATTTTGATTAATTTTTGCATCCTATTGGCCTACACCACATATTTCTATGAATCTCTTAGAAAAACCATATCAGATCTAGTCTTTGATTTCACTTCAAATGCCTAGAAGAATACTCTATAATTTCGTGACAACAATGCATGACAACATTCTAACGAAATTTCGCAATCTTGTCCCACATCTTTTAGAACCAGATTCACACCATGCCATGTCTCTCCTTAGACATCAATGACATGATTTCCTTGCCACAATTAATTCCATCTCACTCTTGATCCCCTTTTGATATCAATGACAACAATATGCTAACAATTATCACTTTACTACATTATGTGAGCATTTGAATATTATTTTAGAGTGATTTTTAAAATTTATGTCACTTAATTACCTAAGATTTTGTAACAAATAATGTAGAAGAAAATATCAAAAAAATTATCTTAAATTCCATAAAATACTCACTTGCATGAAACACTAGGAAACAGACCTTTCTTGAATGTAAGTCCATGGTAATAATGGTACTTTTGATGGGTTATTTTTCCTACTTAAAATATATACCCTTTTTTAGAAAGCCTCCTACAAACAAAAACTCTAGGGGATGCCAAAATTCATATAATTAGTGAAGAATTCATAACAAAATAGAGTGAGGATAAGACCAACATGCATGATAGGAGGATCTTCACTCCTTATTTGAGATATTTAAGGCTCGGGGGGATTTAATTATTGTAGTGTAGGAAAATGCATACCCTTGAACTTTCACACATGTTTGGGCCCGCCTTGCTTTGTTTATCCTTATTTATGCCTTAATTGGCCATTTTGCATCCACAAGCCTAATAAATTATATCTTTTTATGGCTAATCCCAAGAAACATCAAAGGGTAAATGATCATTTAATGATTTTGGTTGTGTGCCCTTGATTTTTAGACTAGGACTAAGACGCCACCTAGGGTGTATTTTTCCTCTAAAGGTCTTGGGACCCTCTTTTCAAAAGCATCTTAAAAGGCACCCTTTTTAGAGTTTGTGCCCCGAGTTTCAAGCCTCGGGACAAAGACACCACCTAGGGCATCTTAGTCCCCCTTAAGTTATTTTTGGGATTTAATTTCAAATCTTGGCATGATTTAGCCTCATTTAATTAATTATTTCATATGTCGGCTTGTTGTGGTATAATTCTGGGATATTAAGCATGAATAAGTATAAATACAAGGTTCTTTCGCTCATTTTCACCTAGGAATTTTGTGAAAGAATTCATAATAGAAAATTGGAGTTCACAAGAGCATTCAAGAGAAATTCATCAAGCATTTGGAGCCATCATCAAGATTCAAGCATCATGTCAAAGATATTCTTGCATCATGTGTGTTTTTTAGCTAACATTTGTGAAGTAGGGTTTTGATTCAAGCAAGCAATTCAAGTCAAGATCTATCAAGCATTCATCCAATTCAAGATCTACATTCAAGCTAGCAATTTCACAAAAGTTTGTAGATTTCATAACAAGGGTTTGGTGAGTTGCAACATATCACTTTATTCATTTATCATTTCCCTTCATTATGCCATTTCATTCTAGGCTTTAATTACCAACAAGGGGTTTGACCAAGGAAAACACCCATTTACTAACAATCAACAATTTTTTCCTCTCTTGCATATTTGTGTCTACAGATTTAGGTTGAAGACTTGAAGATCATTTGAAGTGAAAAGTTGTAAAGTTGTAAAGTTGCATTGCAAAGTTGCCATCTTCATGGAAAGTCACTTAGAGGCCAGATCTAGAAGTTTCAAGACCAAAGATCTAAGAAGAAGGAAGTGCGGACCTTGGACCTCAAGATCACATTCTGAAATTGTAGAATTTCATATTGGGACAAAGAAGACAGTAAATGCATCGTATCACTCCTGGAGGTATTTTGCAAAGATTCCTTCAAATTTGGTTTCGATACCCAAATATTTCATGTTTTCCTCGAAAAACAGTAGCGGAACTAAGAAGATAGTAAGGGTGTCTTAGTCCTCCCTAGCACATTTTGACATCATTTTTTTATTTCTATAATCCTTATCAAATTTCCAGAATTCTTAGGTACACACATCCTAACTTGTTGTTACTTAATTTTGTCATTTGCATTCATTATTTGGCTTGCATTACTAGGTCTCGTGAGTTGAATATCAAGTTGTCTTTTCCAGGCTCTTGCTTGGTGGTGAACCCTTCAAATCCTAAGGAATCTTCCTAGGTCTCCCTTGTTGAGAATTGACTTAAACTTGTGTTGATAGTCGATCCAATTTGGGAACTTAGGTTTCCTTGAATGAACCATCCTCCAACAATAAAAAGGAAAAATCAAGGATTAGGGATTCCTTCCTTTCATTATGAGTCCCTTTTCCAAAACATTTTTTCCTAATGGTTCATTTTGGTGAACACAACATTTTGGGCATTCATTTTCTCATTTGGAGTTCACTAAGGTCCTAGATCTAGGTTGCATTCATTCTTGCATTGCATCTTGCATTAGTGAAAGTACATCTAGGGTTTCTTACATTGCATTAGTGAAAGTACATATAGGTTGCATTCTTTCTTTATTGCATCACCTCATCTCGTTAAAAAATTGAAAAGTGCATTGTCAATTATCCTGATTGCATGTAGGAAAATTTCTACTACATTTAAAAATTGAAAAAAATTGCATTCAACCTTGCATTCAATTGCTTGTCATTAGTTACTTTTTCTTGCATTCATTTGCACACTTTTTTATTTCTAAACATCAGGTCCCTAGGTAGACAACCAGGGAACACTGTAAACAATCCAAATTTTTCTATTTTTCTAAAAAAACCTCTACTAGGACTAAAATGCCCTTACTAGCATCTTAGTCCCTCTGTGGGTTTTTTCCTCATAAACCTATCTAGGTTGTTTGCATTATTTTCCAGTTTCTGGAACCTCAAAATTTCATTAGTAGGACCAAGATGCCCTTGCTGATATCTTAGTCCTTATTGATTTTGAAGTTGCAATTTTTAGAGTTTGAACTTTCTTTTCTATGCTTTTGTTGCCTTCTTTCAGTTTTTTGTTACAGTTTTCAAAATTACTATTATTTCATTTTGTGTTCATTACACTTTCTTTGTTTTATCCCTTGCATGAGTTGTACTACTAATATTGTGGTGAGACAAAGTGTGAGACTCATGGCATCCCATGATAAAACACTCGCTGTGGACCTTGGGTTATCTAACTCTCTCACTCTTAGTGTCGGTACTAGTTCACTAGGTATGGATCGTACCTTTGACAAATCTTTTGCTATGCATACCTTACCTACAAGTGCTATACCAAGTGTTCAAACAATGATTTATCATATCCCTCAAGAAAACATAATGAAAATGCATGAAGACCTAGCTCATTTACAAGATAGCATGAGTAATGAAAACATTTCCAACACTATTATACCTACCATAGATAGTATTCACTGCATGATGGAAAGTGATGAAGGACTAGAAGTTGTACATAATATAGCTCAAATCTTTGGAAAACATCTTTCCACCACTAATGGTGCTCAACCTTCAAAAAATGTGCAAAACCAGGGAGGAATACACATTCCTCCCCCTTCAACCATAACCTCCATTCCCACCTATACCAATCCTCAAGTAACCACAATGATGCAACCAACTAGTAATGTCCTTCCTACCTCGAGCATTTCCACTAGTGCTCCTTAATTTTAGACCCAATGAGTGAATATGCAAGTTCTTTTTGACCAATGAGTGAAATGAAAATTAAGGTAAAATTTAAGCCCAATGATGTGTTAATGCAAGTTAATTTCAATCCCAATGAGTGAATGAAAATAAGATAAGATAGATGAATGAGAAATGTCAAGTGAGATGCCTCCTTTCCACCTATGTCACATGCTAGAAATCAAATTTCAATAACCAAAAACCCTTAGACTATGAAATTCAAGAGATCTAAATAGGAAATTTTAACTAAAACCCTAAGTTTTAAATGAAAGGTAATTGCGTCATAGGAAATCACAGTTGCGGCTAAAAACCAGAAGTGATTACATCGTAGGAACTGCAACTGCGTCGTTCTAGATGTTGGTTGCGGCTCCATAAAATGATTGTGGCTTCGGTCGATGTCAGATGTGGCTAATCAAAAGAGTGATTATGGTGAATGATAGTCAATTACATTGTGAGAACCTAAACCTGCAAAAAATAAAAAATTTAGCAAATCCAAGCAATCTAATGACTAATATGACATGCAACTAGGGTTAGCCTGATGAAATATGAAAGCAGATGACCCAGATATGACAAAAAAACCAAGAAATTAGATAGATTCAAAGTATTCCCTCATGCAAAACAGTTGTGCCATTCGTATTTGCGGTTATTGTACTGTGGAAAAATTTATTGCATTGTTTCAGCTTGTGATTACGTTGATCCGTACCTATAACCTGCAAAATCAAAATTTATGTATGATCTCTATAATTTTTTCATTTCACATCGGGTTCACCAATATAATCAAGGTTAGGCAATAATGCATGTAAATCAAACCCTAATAAACAATGAAGTGCAAATGAGCATAAAGACATAAAAACATGGAGCAATATTACCAAAAGTCTTCATACCACCATTGATTCACCTTCATTGCACTTCTCCATTTTGCTTGAATAAGATAGTTTCCCTCGTATTTTTGAGTATGCAAATAGGCCTAATGAAAATGACAAAGCAAAATATTGAAGATTCCAATTAACTATGGATGTACTTGACTTAATGTTGATGGACTTGATAGCAAGATAGCTTGTAGATTCTCCAAGATGTCCCAGATGCAGAAATGACAATGATAGAGGTCTTTTATAGGAAAGACAATTTTGAATGAATGGCTAAGATTCAATGTCATTAAGATGTCTCAATCAATGGCTAAGAATAAAAGATGTAGTATGGACTAGGGTTAGGGTGAAATTATAAGGATTAACAGTCAAGATTAAATTATAAATAATTTAATCAAGGGTGGGGGTTAATTGAGACATTGGTAGATAAGGACTTGATGTGGAAGATAAGATTGGAATATAGACAAAGAGGTGAGAGGAAATTTTAAATAATAATAAAATTATTTAATTTAGGTGGCCAATGAATAATTAAATAATTAAAATAATTCTTTAATTATAGAAGAATGTGACAAAGGGAATCTTTTGAATTAAATAATAATTTAATTCAAAATTCAAGAGAGTGGACGAAATTAAATAAATAGAATTTATTTAATTTATGAGAGAAAAGGCTAATGAATAAGTAAATAATTAAAATAATTATTTAATTATAGTGGAAAGTGATATAAAAATTAAATAAATAAGAATTTACTTAATTTTAGAAAGAAATGGACTTAATTAGTGATGCAATTAAATAAATAATGTTTATTAATTATTCAAGGAGGAATAAAGATAGAAATGAATTAATTAAATAGTTTAAAACTATTTAATTACTAGAAGACTTATGACTTTAGAAAATAATTGAATAATTAAAAATTATTTAATTATCAAAGACAAGAGAGGAAATGATGGAGAATTTAGAAGTCACGGGCCTAGGACAATTTTTAGTGTCTATAGTATATGACCCAGTGTGAGGGTTGGCTACGATTTAGAGGGTGTTTGAGGCAATATCTTGTAGAGCTAGATGTTGAGGACTATGAGATCAGATGGGATGTCCTAGTAGACAGATATCATAGAGTGATTATAGTACTATGCATAGTTATTGGGGGTGTGGTCATTCTAGATCGATGAGGCCATATATTTTTAGTGGGGTGGGGAGAGATGCTAGAGGGGATGATGGAGCATGTGATGGTTTATGCTTGGGGCCCTGCCTATTAGCAATGCTATATTTTTAGTTACATGATGTGGTTTATAGGGATATTTTGTCTATTAGTTGTGGGATGACACTGCTTATGGTGTGGGCATGGGAGCATATTGTTGTGTTCAGACCACTAGTAGATAGGTACCTAGCTTTGATCTTGGCTTATGTTTACATTTATGGAGGAGCAGTGACTCAAATATGAGTCAGTGATGTGGGGTATTGGTGACATGGCATTGATTTTCTATAAGGGTTTACATGGAGGCCCTATAAGGATTGCACACCATGGGACAATGATGCATAAAACCTACCATATTGTCAACACACCAGATATTTGATTGGTCAGATAGTGTTGAATCAACATATTATTGAGTAGCACATACCAAAGAGAGTTCTCTAGTAGTTTGGAGAGCAACATAGTATTCTAGTTGAGATAGTAGAGTATGCCATATTAGTGCGAGAGGTCTGATAGTGGGGCCCAATGATTAGCTTCCAGGTGGTGATGCAGTAGATAGTAGGGTTACAACTTATATAGTGGGGTGTAGTGGAAGATGGGGCCAATGTAGGCACAACTCTAGAGTACGATGTATGATGGGTTGTGCATAGTCCCACTCCCTTTATAGATCTGGATCAACCTTTTTCGGTGGAGAGATTGGGGAGGGGACCATGAGGTAGAGGATGGTGGTGGAGGATGAGATATCACGATAGAGGAGCCAAAGGGAGAAGTGACTGAGGGAGGGGGAGATATGATAGGGGTAGGTGAGGTAGAGCAAGTCTACCACCGTGGGTAGGATAGAGGATGCAACCCATCTATGAGGAGGGGGAGAAAATGGAGGTGGAGATGGAGGGGGTGAGGGTGGAGGAGACAGTCAGTGATGTTGGTAAGGAATTTTTGGTGGGAGAGTTTTTAGTGGAGGAGATGGAGGATGAAATGATTAGAGAATTTTCCATTGGTGAAGAGGGTTTTGAGGACATCCTGATTAGAGAGGTGATCATGGAAGTGATTGGAGAGGAGGCTAAGGATTCCAGGAAAGGAATCGAGGTGAAAATTTAGGTACTTCAAGAAAAAGTGTAGATACTATAGGCTCAAGTGGCACAACTCACAACAGAGAGAGACATGGTAGTGATATGGGCACAATAGGCTGAGAAGAGATCTATATATTTTATTGTCACGATGAGCGGGCCCACCGTAGATTTAGCACAAACCTTGTATCGAGCTAGGGAGGCTCAATATTACAGGGATTTATATGTGAGTTACAGTACTTGAGAGAGCACTGAGTTTCCAGAGCCAAAGCCAAACTAGGTCTCATTCACATAGGACACAGAGCAATGGGGGAGTCTCACAGTAGAGGAGGCCAACACCATATGACAAGACTTCAAGGTCAGGACACATAGACTATAGGGCATCACCATTAGGACCATCTCCCTCCAATGATAGAGGCAACATGGGATAGGCTTGGTTTCATATGTATTTGGACGCTTATATTTTTTTATCAAGCTTGCGAGCTCCATTTTGAGACACATCTTGATACTGTACTATGACACATTATTTTTTGATATATACGAGATACATGATTTTGGCAGTGACTATATGATGTGCATGATTCTATATGTATGCTTGCTATATGATGGATTTATATGTTGTGACGTAATGTTATGCATTTTATGGTTATGTGATGTTTCTATATGATGTGGGTTCTGGATATATGATGTAAGATTCATGCTCATACATATTTATGATGCTTGTATGGATGCACATGATGTGATTCTATGAATATGCAAGATGATAATATATTTTTATGATATTTTTATGCAATGCTTACGTGGATCTACGATTCTATATGATGCAATGTTATGTATATTTTTTTATTTTTTGATGCAATATGGATGACCTAATATGTATATGATGATGATACTATGATTTCCTAACATGATTATGTATGCAGGATAATAATAATAATGCATTTATTATTATTTTCATGTCACAACATGCCATCAAGATGACTATAGGGGTGGATGAATGGAATGTTAGAATGGAAGGGAGATTAGTGAAGAATAAATAAAAATGAATGGGATAAAATGGGATTGACATCTTGAGATCTTACTAATAAATTATCAAGATTTTATTTATTTGCATGATTATCATCATAGAACACTTATTATGGAAATTGATAAATAACACCAAGATATGACATAAACTAAGGTGTAATAAGTTATCCCTTGTAAAAACACACATGACAAACAAGGAGTTCCATGACACAGACTAGTAACCCCAAAACCTTATCGGAATATGTGAGGAAGTAACCACAAAGCATGTTAGTCCTGATGCAAGAAAGTATTAGATGACCTTTAATTTTTATAGGATGTTTTGATTATTCCTAATGGAACCCCAATCACACACAAGGAACTTAGTTGCCCCATTCATATTGCTAAGACAAACTGCAAACAAAAATCAAAGGGAAAAAATGGTCATGATCCATCATCACTCCTCTCATCACTTGTAGACTTCCTCAAGGTGCATACTAACATGACCAAAGATAAATCATATAAAATATAAGACAGATTGGACCAAAAAATTCAACAACCATTTATATATTCTTTCCAACAAATGCTTTACAAAATGGAGCAAGTCAAATAAGAACTGGGATCTAGTTTCAATGGTGCAACGTCCTGTATAAGACAGGGTATAGGATTGCATCTATTTCTAGGAATGATACACCTCGTATAAGAGTGGGGATCTAATTTCAAGAATGAAACAACATGTATAAGACTGATGATAGGATTAGTGGATAAAGCTTTATTTCATAAATGCAGCATGTCATATAAGTCTTGGGATTTGGTTTCAATGATGCAACATTTTGTATAAGATTGGTTGATAGCTGATAGGGATGACTAATTTTGATAGGTACCTATGATTATGCAATTGATGTATTTGGATTGAAAACTAGTTGGATAGGTTGTCTATAGTATCAATATTTGCTAAGATCAATTCTCTATAGGATGATTTGTTTGTGTTTGATCAACATGTCAATCTTAACAAGGGACAGTTTATTGTGAGATGTGGATTGTGATGGATGGATAGCTTGTTATGAAAAAACCTAAGGGAGTGACCTAATGCCTCAAGGGCTCATCGAAGATGGCCTTTCCTACATAAAGCACAAAGACAACTTAGTTCAACTAACCTTGAACATGGAATATAGTTTATTGTGAATGGTGGATAAATTGACAATTTATGATGACCAAACCTAAGGGACTGACCTAAGCCTCGGGGGCTCATTGATGATGGACTTACCTATGTGAAGTCGTAGAGGCAACATAGTTCAACAATTTGGACTAACACTAACACTATTTTTGGAGTTTTTTATGTTTTCTAATTTTATTTTTTTATTTTGAATTTTTTATATTTTTTTGGATTTTTTGAAGTTTTTGGATTTTTTGGATTTTTGACATGTTTTGATTTTTTTTAGATTTTTAGAGTTTTTATTTGGATGTTGTCCCATGATACCATATCTGGGATCCCACATGAAACCTAAGTCAAGGAATTTCCCCCAGTAAGGTATAGGACTCACTTATTATGGATGAAAAGGGTGGGCAAAACCTATTATGGATGGATACAAAAGGTGAAAGACACTAAACATCAACAATTCTTAGGCCCTGAAAAGGATGAATAAGATTTATTATGGATCAAGTTTTATCATGGAATGGTATATGTGCGAAGGATCATGGATGGGGATGGAAAACCATATAGAATAATAGTAGACAATGGAGCAAAGATCGACTACACATGGCACCTATTTGCTATGCTTTTATCATGGTACTTATCCAAAGTGTCACCAAAGTGGTTTTCACTATTGGATGGATTATTTATCTTAAATTTTTTTTGTGTCACTAAGACACCTATTTTCCAAGTTTTCATCAGGGTGACGATCTTTTTTCTTTTTTAAAAAACTTTTTTTTTATTTTTATGAGATTCTCTAAGTGCTAGGTATAGTACTTATGAAGGTGCATGCTATTGATAGGCTCTAGTAGAGGACGAACTTTAGGAGTAGCAAGATGGTAAGTGCCAAACCCATATGTTGTAGTTATGATATAAGGACCCAACCCGTTAGGCTCAAAAAATTTGGGCTTCTCTCAATCCATTTGATCCTTCAAATTTTATTTTAAGACCAAATCACAATATCAAAGTGTCTTACTCAGAATCTCTTGTTATAGTTGTGATAGAGACAATTTTGATAGGCTTGTAGATGAACCAATGCATTTTGTCATCGCTCATCTAGTAACTCTAGCTCATGTAATTGAGATACAAAGTATTCTTCATCATCAATGAACTACTGCATATATACTCTCAAGGATGGAAAATCAAACTCAATGGGAAGAATGGCTTTAGATCCAAAGCTAAGGGAATATAGAGTGGCTCTAGTAGGAGTATAGATGCTAGTGCAATAGGCCCACAAGGCAGGATTAAGTTGGATATTCCAATCATGGCTAGTGTCATCAATAGTCTTTAGGATTTTAAGGATGGTTTTATTAGATGCCTTGGCTTGATTGCTACCTTGGGGATAATATGGAGTAGAAAATTGGTGATGGATATGGAATTTATTAAACAGCTCATGGACATCCTAATTTTTGAAAGGATGACCATTATCTATGATGATGGATTGGGGAACTGTAAGAGAGGGGACCAACCACTGCAAGGCCCCAGGTCACGAAAGACCAAGAGTGGTAAGGCTGCCCTAACTTACCTCAGTTAAAAGGAATGTTAGGATAAGTGGGATGAGAATGATGAGAATTGTGGGGTCCTTCAATCACTCTACAAACCTGAATGTTGAAAGGAGACTAGGAAATTTGATCTTCAGAGTCAACTGTACGTCTCAAGTAGCTTTCTGTCAGGGGACAAAAGTTCGGTTTTGGGATGACAGTGCGGTGCGCTGGCGTCTCACAAGTGTGTTGGCATCTGTACAGCCAGAAAACTAGAGAGACAAGTTTTAGGCTCTAAGAAAGGGCTAACAGCCTACTTTAGAATTTACTAGAACAACAAAATAAGATTAAGAAGAGTGAAATGTATAGACGAATGTGATAAAGGAAATATATTACCACAAGGGTGATGAAGATGATTTCATACAACAATCATCTCGCCAAATTGCACCCAGATCTCTCCACCTGCACGCATAAAAGGGGAAAATGTTGGGGTTGTTTAGGGGTCTACCTCAGTCAGACCCCCGTTTTTGTGTTTCCACCTCCACGGACAGCCAAGTTTGCAATGATAGAAATAATGATAAAGAAGGGAATACAAGCTACGAAATCAAAAGACATTACAAAATAGTACATGTTTACTCAACCAAAAATGATAGAGAAAATAAGAGGAGCTTACCACCTCCTTCTAAACCACTCAAGGCTTGTGGAGGATAAAATGAGAGGAACTCAAGCCTCTGTTGCAATGGTGTTTATCCTACACTTGCACTATCAAAGTGATAGAGTGGTAGATTGTTGCTATGGAGTGTGAAGTGTTGCTACAAAGCTTTAAGTGAATGAATGGAATGTAGAGAGTTCTCAAACAACCTTGCAAAACTTCCTTCCAAACTTCAAAATGGATGATAGAGTGAGGAATATGAAGGAAGAGGATGAAAACAGCCATATTCGGGTCGGTTAGGCAAAGAGGGGTGTTACACTTTGAATTCCAATGGGAAGTGTAATGTCTTTGCAGACTTCGGCTGTAGGAATCTTCTAGGGATGTAAGTGCACCGCACGGACATCTATGCACCACGCAGGAATCCTTGAATGAAATTCCCCCGCTGACACACAAATCAAGCGCCAAGTGTGATGTGAGCAACGGGCTTAAGTGGAATTAAGCCTTTGCCTTAGATTTTCTAAAGTGTAAGGGGGTAAAGGGGGTAAAGGGGAATTTGTGTTAGGGGTGCAAATTCGCTCCTATACTTTTTTCCCCCACTTTAATGAGCACGATTATTAATGAGTTCTTCGGTAAATTAGAGTGGTAAGAGTAACAAGGTAAGAGATGTATACCTAAACTAACGAGGAAGCAGAGCACAATATGGAAAACTTAGAAGCGTAGGAAAGGACTCCATACTTTCGCAAAACTATAGAGCTGAAAAATGAAAGTACCTTATAGGCTCACAGTCGTGCAAGGGAGGTATCCTTCAAGAACTCTCACATGAAGGAAACTAGGAAGAGAACCTTACAAACCCGCAAACCTGCAAGGAAGGTATCCCCCAAGAACTCTCACATGAGGGAGAATGAGTAAAGCAAACTCCGCAGAGTCAAAGAGGGAGACATGTTTACCCACAAATAGAACATGTCAGGAAGTGGTCACACACTCCAGTGAATGGACAGTCACACAAACCATCGCTAAGTTGTAATACTTTCAAAGGGGTCCCTTGGGAACCCTTCAAAGGAAAGAGGGTCCACTCAAGGGATGTGTTGTTTGAAAAGTGAAGCCTAGTCGGGCTTCCCCCAAGCTAGATGTAAGGAAGTGAAGCAAGTCTAGTCGGGCTGCCCCCAGACTAGACACCAAGAAGTAAGATCGGTCTAGTCGGGCTGCCCCCGAGCTAGATACAAGGATGTGAAACTGGTCTAGCTAGGTTGCCCCTGGGCTAGATGCCATAGGATTTTGTGGAGAACATTTGAAGAGGTCTCTTAGGAACCCAACATGAAAGGGATGGGTCCCCTCAAGGGACACATTGTTCGAAAGCTAACGTCTTCTTTCTTGAATCAATTCATCATCAAGGGATCCTTCCGAAATATTTTCACTTCATCAAGGAATTTGAAAGGAAGGACATGCCCCCATGCAAGGGGAATATCAAGACTGTTCCCACTTCAGAGGGAGGTTCCCAAGTCCTTTCTTTACTAACCCATGATCAAGGAAACATGTTCCGTTAGGATTTCAAGTCGAGAATGGAATTCTAACGAAGAAGTGTGTGAGGGGTCTTGAGAAAATATTTACTTGATAATGAATGCATTTTGTAAAGACCAAGTAATGTATAAGTGCATTGTCACACATAAGAGGGACAACTCAAGCAAAGAAAAGAGAAAGATAAAGAGTAAGCAAAGGAAAAGAGAACATAAACAAAGGGCACAAGGGGATCTGGTTTCGCAGGGTCATATATGCCTTTATTTATATATGTAATAGGTAATCGTGGTGCAAGGTGAAATATCATCAATCCCCAACCAGATCAAGAAGAATACAAGAAAGACAAACCCCAATTTACTGAAATTCAATCACAAACATGGAAGAATAAAGATACATGTAGAGGAAGTTTTGCAACACAAACACCACACATGTATCCAAGCACCAACAGGGGTGACAAAGGTCATCTAGAAACATATAGCACGATCACAAGGGAACACATCAAAGCACACACACACATCTAATCTAAAGATCAAGAAGAGGATCTCCCCCTAACACTTCTCGACCAAGATTTCATCAGCTTCCCACTCTACATCATCGTAGGGGGAAGGGTGACGAGCTTGCAATGGTTTAATGTTACGGGGAGGAGCTTCTGATCCTCCTGCAACAAGGGCCAAGGCAGAGGGACCTATGAGGTTTTCGTCGCTCAACTCTTGTGGGTCTAAGGTCAAAAACTTCACGAAGATCACTGACAAGGTCGTAACTTCATCCACCAAGTTAAACATGCACTTAACAAGAGTACCATGTTTCACCTTGGCAGACGAAGGATTTTGCACCTGAGGTTCACCGCTAGGCTCACCGAGAGATTCAGGAGCAGTGACAAACTCAGGGGAGGCTAGGATGGGTTATGTTACTAGGGTAGAACAAGTCATTGTGGGGCCACCTTTTGGAGGAGGTGGGCTCTTCTTACGTCCTCCATTAGTGGAGGGACCATGCGCTACCTTCTTCTTCATCAAAGGAGGTGAACTCCCCATAGACGAAGCTAGGAGGATCGAGGGAGAAGGGGAAAGAACCATAGTGGATACAACCGAATTATTAACCATATCCACACACTTCGGGAAAGGTGAGACATCCAAAATAGAGATCTATAGATGTGGCTCCATAGAAGGAGCTATAAATACCTACACATTTCTAGGTGCATGTGCACTCACAACAGAAGCCGGAAGAGACTCAAAGCTAGTTTGGATAGGTGCAGAAGGAGGGAGAGAGGAGGACATAATAGGAGGTGTTGTCTTCTCCTACTCCTTCTACAAGGAGGCTTTCTCAGCCAGGATATCCTTTCATCGATGCTTGTGCTTGCACGCAAGGCGATTCCTATGACTCTTCGAACCAGAAGCCGAAGCTTGCGAAGGGACGAAAGGATTCTGCTCAGCCATGGGAGTTTCCTCCATGGACATTTCCAATGGAAGGACAAACTCCTAGACGGGAGTAGGAGGAGTAGGTTTGGAAATGGCAGGGGGATCAACTCTAGCGCCTCGATAGCAAGCCTCTTCCCATTCACTATTTTGAAAATAGGAATAGTAGGAGGCCATGGAGGCCGAGACAAAGAGGACCCCCCACGAGGGGCTTTCTATCTTCCATACCGAATGGGCCTAGGATCCGTGGGTAAGATAGGAAGCTCAAATGGAGGATGCTTGGCCTTTCGCCAAGTGGGCACCATGGGATTCTCTCACAAATGTGAGATAGAAGTAGACAACACCATGGCAGGGCGAGAGGAAGAAGGAGGGTCTTGGGATCGCTTCTTTTCTTCTCTCTTGTGTGCCTTAGTGGCATCCCTGTCAGTGAAGGAGGATATCTTACTTTCGGCCTGGTATGCCCCTTCTTATAGTTTGGATATGTGTGATATAGGAGGTCCTTCCTAGGTGGGAGAGGACCAAGGGATGCGGGCCAAAAGTAATCTAAGGTATAGCTGCCACGGGCAATCAGTTCTCTATAATCGGTATCATGGACAACGTGTACCAAAACTCTATGAACAAACTTCAGACACTTGTACACAACCGAGGGCACTGCATTAATAGCTACTAGCTAGGGGATGCCTAGCTTCACTCTAAAGAGTTCGTACCCTGGGATGATTTCAACCCTAAGGCTCATAGATTTAGCTATAATGAGGACCGATAGGACAATACAACCTATAGGAGATACGAAAAGTTCGTTGTGTGTGCAGACAGTACTCTCAGGTGCATCATATCCATCCTTATTCAGGAAGTTAATTAGCATGATCTCCTCTATTATGATATTCATTTGGGATGTTGTATCAACGAGAACACCTACTATAGTATTCCCATTTATCCTTGCAGGAATGTAAAGAGGAGATGGATCTCTATTGAAGCCCATCGACAGGTCCTATGAAGTGAAAGTTATTCTAGTACCACTACTCACAGTCTACACAGAGGGAATAGGCTGGTTTAAGAAAGAGGCCATCGCACACACCAAATAGTACTTTTGTAGAGCTTCCTAAGGTTTATGAGATAGGATAGTGACCTAATTTTGGTTTCGTTATGCAACACCTTTGGAACCTTCCAATTACACCTACTAGGGGTTGTAGGTTGGGTTGCAAGGTGAAATCCTTATAACACTCACACCTACAATGCTCCTAGAATACGAGGAAAGGAGCTTTCAGTATCGTAGAATAGAACCAAAACGGTTCACGTCAGGTTCACCAAAAATGTAAGAGAGGGGCACCAACCACTGATAGGCCCCAAGTCATGAAATACCAAGAGCGGTAAGGCTTCCCTAAGTTACCTTAGTTAAAAGTAATTTTAGGATAAGCGGGATGAGAACGTTGAGAACTGTGGGGTCCTTTGATCACTTTGCAAACCTGAATGCTAAAAGGAGACTAGGCGAGTCGATCTTCAGAGTCAACTCTGTGTCTCAAGTAGCTTTCTATCAGGGGAAAAAAGAAAGGTTATGGCATGACAGCGTGGCACGTTGGCGTCTCACAAGTGCGTTGGTGTATGTACATCTAGAAAACCAGAGAGATGAGGTTTAGGCTCTGAGAAAGGGCTAACAGCCTAGTTTAGAAGTTTCTAGAATGACAATAAGATTAAGAAGAGTGAAATGTATAGACGAATGTGATAAAGGAAATATATTACCACAAGGGTGATGAAGATGATTTCGTACAACAATCCTCTCACTAGCTTGCACCCAGATCTCTCCACCTACACATAGAAAAGAGGAAAATGGGGGTGTTTAGGGGTCTACCTCAGTCAGACCCCCGTTTTGGTGTTTCCACCTCCATGGATAGCCAAGTTTGCAACGATAGAAATAATGATAAAGAAGGGAATACAAGTTATGTAAACAAAAGATACTACAAAATAGTATGTGCTTACTCAACCAAAAATGATAGAGAAGATAAGATGATCTTACCACCTCCTTCCAAAGCACTCAAGGCTTGTGGAGGAGAAAATGAGAGGAACTCAAGCCTCTGTTGCAATGGTGTTTGTCCTGCGCTTGCACTAACGAAGTGATAAAGTGGTAGATTGCTACTATGGAGTGTGAAGTGTTGCTACAAAGCTTGAAGTGAATGAATGGAATGGAGAGAGTGCTCAAACGACCTTGCAAAGCTTCCTTCCAAACTTGAGAATGGATGATAGAGTGAGGAATATGAAGGAAGAGGATGAAAACGGCCATATTCAGGTTGGTCAGCCGAAGAGGGGCATTACACTTTGACTTCCAATGGGAAGTGTAACATCTCTAAAGACTCCAGCCATAGGAATCTTCTAGGGACGTAAGCATGCCGCATGGACATCTGCATGTTGTATGGGCATCCCCAATAGAAATTCCCCCACCGACACACAAAGCAAGCGCTAAGTGTGATGTGAGCAGCGGGCTTAAGTGGAATTAAGCCTCTGCCTTAGGTTTTCTAAAGTGTAAGGGGCTAAAGGGGAATTTGCATTAGGGGTGAAAATTCGCTCCTATATAGGAACATTGTACTAACATATGATATAATTAAGGCTGAATTTGGCTATTTTCTTTCTAGTAATATAAGTCATGGGGATAACTTTGATCCATTTTGTAAAAAGTTTAGTTTCTTTAAGAATGAACTTATGACCATTGGTAGAGGTAGGGTGAATCTTTCCCATGAGGTTGAGTCCCCATTGAGATAATGGCCACAATGATGTAATTGGATGAAGTTCCTGAGCAGGTGTGTGCATAATATCTCCATGTATCTGACATTGTCAATATTTTTTAACAAAGTGATAGGTGTCACAATCCATAGTAGGCCAATAGTATCCCATTCGCATGAGCTTCCTGGCTAAGGTAGGACTACTAGAGTGATCTCCACATATACCATCATGTACTTCATGGAAAGTCATTTGTGCTTCATCTGAGTCAAGACATCTAAGGAGAGTGTTATCTAGGCTACAGTGGTAAAGGGAATCACTAATGATGACGTATTTAGAGGCTTGTCGAATAAAGGTCTTACATTGGTTAGAATAAAAGTTAGGAGGGATAGTTTGGTCATGTAGGTAATTATAAAGGGCTTTGTACTAGGGAGAATCTGGACCAACAATTTCACACACGAGCTCAGATTTAATGACATCGAATCTAAGGATCAATAGTTATTCGACCAAGAACTCATACAAAGCCACATTATTAGGTATATCCAAGTGAGATCCTATGGTGGCCATTATGTCAGCTGCTTTGTTTTGAATTATCAAAATCTAACTAATTGAAGACAATGATATCATAATATTGTTTGAAACTGTATACACCTAAAAATGGTCTAGATAAATCTAATTGATTAAATACAATTATTTGATTAATTAACCTTTAATTCGTCTACTTATAAACAAATATAAATATTTATTTATATAGTTCATATTCTATTTTTGTCTATTTTAATTAAATAAACAAATTCAATAGTTTGTTTTATTTAAAATATCCAATTCTTCCATCTTAATTAAATAAACTAAAATCACATATTTTGTTTAATTATCATCTCCCTTTTATTAAATTAAAAAAATTCAAAATATTATATTTAATAATATATATTCCCTCCAAAATTGAATAAATCAAATATTCAATTGAGCACATGTCTACAACTTTTCTCTCAACAAATTTGAAAACTTCAAGTTGTATTAAATTGTGCTTTTCCAATTAAGCACGTGTTTACAAATTTTCTCTCAATAAAATTCAAAGCTTTAACTTGCATTCAATTTCACTTTATCTTTCCAAACAATTTTGAAACAAACTTTTACAATTGGAAATAGTTGGCTTCATGGATCCACAATTTCATCCTAATCATTTGCCACAATGTTTTGCTCAGGGAAAGCATTTCCCCTTCTTCCTCACCAAATTCTTCATCTTCTACCATTGATTTATCCAAATCAACTCTGAACCATTGCTTGCTGCCACATCAGGAATTGTCTTTGAAAATCTATAAAAGTACCCTCTTGCTACAGGAAATGGATCCCACTTTTATACAATTTTACTCTACAAGAATCATACTAGATCATTTAGCATACAACATTAAGCAATTATCACATAGAATCATTTTAGCAATCATATTAGATTATAATCATGTCACATCATATCATATTAGTTGAATTTTAGTTTATCATATCATTTCCTATCAGTATCATGGCATCATAGTTTTCATTATCATTATCACAGCTTCAATCATTCATCACTTTATCATAGCATATCATATTAGATCATCATTCTCATTCTCTAGGTTGTCATTTTAACAATCACAATGCACGCAATCTGAGAGCCACTTTGATTTAATAAACCCTTGGAGTTAGAGAGCAATGGAACAATTTTAGAGATTTTATTATGTTTCAATTAAATTAATCTATTATTTGAATTCTCTAATAATGTTGCATTAAGGTGTGTTGTTATTTCACTTACACATATTTCCCATGCACATAAATTGGTGCCCACCAAGGGACAAAATCCCCATACTTAACATTTTCTGGAAAGTGACTGCAGATTTGGCGTGTTTATGTTTTTGAGCAATTGGGAGTTTTTTCAGCGCATTCAAAAGATATTTCGGTGCATTCAATCACTGTTATAGCGCATTCGATAATTATTCCAGCGCTTTCAATTATTACTTTAGCGCATAAAATTTTTAGTGCATATGCTTATAGTTTTAGCGCATTGGACTATTTTTACAGAAAATTGAAAATATTGGATATAAATCTCTATTTTTCTGTGTTGCAGGTTTCAAGTATGCCGGTCAAAGATAATTGTTGGAAACATTTACGCAAATCAAAGACAAAAACTACAAAATTACTAATGGTTTTTGTAGGGTTTTGAACTTTTATTATTGCTTTCCTTTATTAAGTTAGGCATCTAGCTTAAGTAAGAGGATAACTAAACCCCCTGTTTACTATGGTTGAAGCGATAGGCTTATTCTCTCCCCTTCACTGGGTGATCAAAATGCTAGACTCACTTTTCATGCTTTATTAACACCTTTAGAGGTCCTGCCATAGTGGGAAAAAGTACTCACCCTATGGGAACGACCTAAGTGAGAACAACCAAAGCTAAGTTTTCCAACCCACTATAACAAAAGCGAATTTGGGGAAAGTACGATATTCGACAGAAGTGTGCAAGATAACCATCCCTAAAGCCTTTGTTTTAAAGGTTGGGAGGTCTCCTGAGGGAGTTTATGTATTTTTCGCTCTGAACAAAAACCTTATCTACGAACTTTAAGTTAGAATCCAACCGTGTCAGTTTGTAAACACTTACTATATCACAGTGTAAGGGGAGGGAAGAATCTACCCCCAAGACACTCACCATATAACTATCAAAGACCCTAATCAAAAGTGGAGGATTCAACTTTTGATTAAGACTCAGAAAAGGAAAAAACACGGGTGCCCTCTAGGGGGTGACATGGCTGTGTGAGCTGACATAGTTCCAAGTGTGGGTTGTGGTATTTTTAGTGACCTTTTGAGATACAAAAGTTCTTGAACTATCTTTATTGTGTTATGCCAGTGAAAATTGAAAGAATCAGACCTGATTCTAGAATACACACTATTTGTTTAATGCATAGAATTGAAACATTTTTTTGTAAACTTACTACTGCATGTGTAATCATTTTCAAAAGGAAATCATCCAATCAAAGCAATCACTATCCATAGTCCTAAACAAGAAAATCAGATACAAAGTCATCAAATCAAAAGTTATATCCTGGAGTCAAACAAATTCACTGTAAAAAACTAGAGCAAAAATAGACTGTCAAAATCCTAAATACTTCCAGAATAGCACATTCACTCTCTCTTGTAGCTCATCTGAGCAGTTTAATAGCGCATTGACCCACCTTTTAGCGCATAGGAGGAATAGACTAGCGTATCAAAAGATAAGCTTCACGCATAGGAGGAACAGTATAGCGCATCCAACCTATTTAATAGTGCATCAAACCAATTTATTAGCGCATTGGCCAATTCTTTTAGCGCATCTACCAAAGAAAAAGCTAGAGAGCTACTTTCCCTATCTATTAGACTTTTTACACCAAAATTAGGATTTTTAATAGAATAGAAACCTTTCTCAAATCAAACCAGAGTCTTAAATTGTCAAAAACTGAACCTTACAAGTGAAATTTTTCAAAATTAAACCAAGGTCTATCATCCTAAATTGTCTAAATCATATTTATCAACTTAGTCTAATCAAAAGAATCTATCATTCTATTCTACTCAAGTTAATATCTTTTGACACTATTGCAAACCAAGATCAAAGTTTAGTGGACAATCATAACATTTGTATGCCAGTTTTTACAAGGTCACAAAGACTTAATCTTCAAGAGAAAGAAATCAAAATCCAAAACAACATGTCTGAGATTGAGGAAAATATATTCAACAGATCCAACCAAAACGATAAGGATGAAATATCTGAAGAAGATCTACAAAATATGCAACAAGACCCCAAGTTCCATAAGTTTATGGAGAAAATTCTGGAAAAGGATGGAGAAAAGTATCTTTTGATGTTAGCTGATCTAGGTTTTAAAATTTCGAGAGACTTTGATATCAATAGGCTGAAAGAAACACCTACAAGAGTTGAGACTGAACCACACAATACAAATGAAGTGGATGCAAAGAAACATCAATTACAAACCTTACAACAAAAATTCCAAGATATGCAAACGGGAACTACTAAGAGATACTTGTTGCAGGATATTTGTCCATATCCTTTTGATCAAAACATGAACATAATCCTGTTGCCAAAACACTATGAATTTCCCAAGTATGATAAATACAATGGAAAAACAGACCCGCTTGACCATGTAAGGGAATTTTGATCTATGACATTAGAGTTTGTTCATCAAGAGACATACTTGATGAGGCTATTTC
This sequence comes from Sequoiadendron giganteum, assembly GCA_007115665.2. Classification (NCBI taxonomy): domain Eukaryota; kingdom Viridiplantae; phylum Streptophyta; class Pinopsida; order Cupressales; family Cupressaceae; genus Sequoiadendron; species Sequoiadendron giganteum. The sequence continues at coordinate 421,997,129 of CM021110.1, read as the reverse complement.
CAAGAAGCTTAGGTGGACAATGTATGGCGTGGTTCTCAAAATTAACTCCAAGAATTAGATCTTTTGAAGATCTTATTAATAAATGTATAACTCAATATTCCTACAATATACAACATGATATCACAATGAAGGATCTTTGCAATACTAAAAAAAAGAAAGGTGAAACATTTCTCTCATTTTTGCAAAGATGGAGAAGGTTGTTTGCAAGATATCCACATTCCATACCTGAAAAGGAAAAGATGGAACTATTCATTGATAATTTAAATGATGACATGAGTTATAGACTTGAACTACAATGTCCACCTACATTCAAGAAAATGATTGAAAACGGTTTCAAGATAGAAGAAGCTTTAGTCAAAAGAGGAGTTATAAAAGCATACAATGAAGGATCAAACGATGAAAATTCCTCTTATCACAACAACAACAACGATAAACCCATGTTTTGGAAAAACTATAGAAATGTTGGAAACAATGATGTTGTGACTTAAACACAAATTGTGAAACCAATATTCAATTTAACAATAGCTGCAACTATGACAACTCTAGACAACAACCAAGGCGGCAATCTAAATGCAAATCAAAATAAGAATTCGAATAATGTTGGATCTAAATCATCACCATTCCAAAATCCATCAAATCACAGAAAATTCACACCTTTAGGACAATCATTGGAATCAACATTAAAGAAACTTGTTGAAGCAAAATTGGTAACATCACAAGAACCACGAAATTGGGGTCCACAAGTCAAACCATTTTTATGGAATGACACAAATTATTGTGATTACCATAAAAACAAAGGTCACAAAACAAATGACTGTTGGTAGCTAAAACATTTGATCCAAGATCTGATTGAAAACAAGAAAATATTTGTTGAAGGACCACAAACAAACAATGATCATGGAGCTTTCAAAAACCATTTACCCAATTATGACAAAGGTGAATCCTCTTCTTCACATGGTAAAGGAAAAAAATGTAAACTACGTTTACAATTCCACTATTCTACATATCGAGATAGTTGAAGATCAAACTAAAAACACTCAAATCAATGATGAACATGACCATGTTGTTGCTGCTGGAAATTGTATTGATGACATAATTTCAACAGATTATCAAACTCATAATGAAGAAATTTATGACATAAATAGAATAATTACAGTTGATCATCAAACCACAAACATTGTTGCAAATGAAAATTAGATTAATGTCATAAAAATTAGAGAGAATCAAGAATTTCAACCAATCAATGTGACAACAAGGGCAAAAGCTAAGGTAATATTGAAAGGAGATGCAAATAAATCATCTGATACTTCTTCTATAATCAAAACAATGGTTACCCCTATAGATCAGTACAACATAATCGATCAATTGAAGAAAATACCAGCACAAATCTCAATATTATAACTATTAAAAATATCACCATCACATAAGGAGATTATAGAACAAGATCTTGTTGCCACAACAATTCCCAATAATCTGAAAGTTGACCAATTCTAGGCTATGGTGGGACACTTAACTGCTCCTCACTGCCTACCCTTTTCTAAGCATGATGATGTATCACTAAACCATCCACACAATATTTCCCTCCACATTAAATTTCTCAATCACAAACACTGAGTAAAGCGTGTTCTTATAGATGGTGGAGCTGGTTTGAATATTTGTACTTTAAAGTTGATCCGTGCAGTAGGATATTCTGATAATGCTATTGACCCAAGAAGGAAAATCATAATAAAATCATATGATATGAAGATAAATCTTCCAAGAGATTGATTGTTCTACCTATCCAAGTGGGACCAATTATGAAAGACATAATTTTCCAAGTGTTAGACAAAGATCTAACATATAACATACTTTTGGGACGTCCATGGATTCATGAGATGCAAGCAGTACCGTCCACCTACCATCAATTCTTGAAGTTTCCAGTCAATGGACAGGAAATAACCATCTCAGTTGATTCAAATTACCCCCAACAATGCAACATGCTTAAGGCAACTCAAGATACTTTTATCCCTCATAACAGAGAAACTAACACTCCAAATTCATCAAACAATGATAAGAAATCAAATGTTGTGTCCAAATGGGTTGAAAAGAAGGACCACTAAAAAGACAAAAGTATTGTTGATTCTACTACAACAAACAATGAAAACAATGGAAAGATCCAGTTAACAGACAAAGGCATGGGAGAGTATTCCATTCAAAAATATTTATGTCTTTCATAATTGTTGCCTTCCCGAAGAACATATGGGCAGCCGACAACATCAATGCAACAATTATCACAACCTATCACAGTATTAGAGGGCATATTTGTAAAGGCTGGAACTTTGGTTGATGAATCAAATGACAAGGTTGTCCTGAATTGTCTCTACAAAGACGAGGAAACATCCACATCAGCAACCCCCAACATACAAATAGATCAATATGGAAAAGGAAAGACAATACTATAAAATATGGGTTATGAAGGACAAGGACCTATCGGTAATAGGAAAGAACGCATCGTAGAACCTATTCAACCTCACACACTTCAAGCCAAAGACAAAAATAGATTGGGATATAAAGTAGAATCAAAAGAAGAAGCTACCCAAAATTTTGTTGAAATAATTCTAAAACTACAAGCAAGTGATAACTATGAGATAGACTCTAATGAGTATGAGTGGGATTCACATGCGAGGAGGGACAAAGCTAAGGGACAAGACCCCTTGTGTTTGGATCACAAAATATCGATGACTCAAGTGATGATGAACAGACTTCGAACGAAACAGACTTGGAGGAGAGTACCATCATAAATCTTGACACCCCTACCAAAAAATTCAATAATATTGCTATCCAAACGTTCACTGTTGTTGACCTTCATCAATCTGATGATATATTAACTTTACTACACCCCAAGCTTATTCACTGGGACCAAACTAAGCCTTCTAATGTTCCTACCTTTGTGAATGATGATGACATTGTTAAATTTCTTTTCTACAATGACCTTGACACAAGTTCTATCCATAAAACTCATAACAAAGCTTCAAGTTAGGGGGGTGTCAAATCTTCTAGTTGCAAAAATGAAAATATCAATAAAAGATCTAATGGTGAAAACCATTTCATGGCAGTGTTAGATCTAGAAAAAGTAAAAATAAAGAGAACATCTAATAGTGAAAACCTCACTGAGGCACTGAAATATGAGGGATTTGACACTCTTCTAGAACATTATCACAACAAATCATCAGTGTTGGTTGAGCCAACTCAGTCTATCAATGTGGGCACAAAATATAAACTAAAGACATTACATCTAGCAGCATCAATGACTGAATAGGAAAAGTCGGCATTCACCAAGTTCTTTGAAGAACATCAAATCAACTTTGCTTGATCTTACTCTAATATGCTAGGCTTATATCTAGATCTCTTAATGCATCATTTATCTGTACCTACTAGGGTGAAACCTATCAAGAAAAAGCTAAGAAAAATGTATCCACATATCGCCTTATTGGTGAAGGAAAAACTCAAGAAAATGTTAGATGGTTTCATTCATCCAATTGATTATGCTGAGTGGGTATCAAATATTGTACCTGTTTCTAAACCAGACGGCAATATCAAGATATGCACCGACTTCAGGGATATCAACAAGGCATGTCTGAAGGATGACTTTCCTTTGCCAAATATTGACATTATTGTAGACTTGACAGTTGGGCATGCCATGTTATCATTAATGGATGGTTTCTCCGGTTATAATCAAATCAAGTTAAAACCAGAGTATCAAGAGAAGACAACATTCACCTGTCCATGGGGAACATTTTGCTGGAACGTAATGCCTTTTGGATTGATAAATGCAAGGGCTACATATCAAAGAGCAATGACCACCATCTTCCATTACATGATGCATAGTTTTATTGAGGACTATGTGGACGATCTATTGGCCAAATCATATACTAGAGAAGGACATCTTAAAATCCTAGACAAAAATTTCACTTGTCTAGAAAGGTTTAACATTAGATTAAATCCCAATAAATGTGTGTTTTGCATAACATTGACAAAGCTTCTAGGGTACATTGTTACAGAAAAAAGGTATTGAAGTAGATCTCACCAAATTCAAAGCTATTATGGAGATGCCGCCACCTAGAAACATAAGTCAACTATAGTCTCTACAAAGAAGGCTTCAGTCAATCTGAAGGTTCATTTCTCAACTAGCAAACAAGAGTCATCCATTCAATCACATGTTACATAAGAATGTCTCTTTCAAATGGGATGAAAAATGTGAGACTACTTTCAATAAATTGAAGCAATATTTGATGTCTCCACCAATATTGGTGCCACCTACAAAAGGAAATCCATTACTACTTTATATAGCAACAACAGAGATTTCATTGGGCATTTTATTGGCACAAGAAGATCCTGCAGGGAAGGAACATGCTATTTATTATATCAGTAGGAATTTGAATGGATATGAGATAAATTACACCTTCATTGAGAAAGCTTGTTTGGCAATAGTATTTTCTACTCAAAATTTGCACCATTATATGTTAACTCACACAGTTAAACTTATAACAAAAATCGATCCAATAAAATACTTGCTCAGCAAAGCTACTTTAACAGGAAGGCTAGACAAATGGGTCATGATATTGAGTGATTTTTATATTCAATATGTTTATTGCAAAGACATCAAGGGACAAGTAATAGTTGATCAGTTAGCTGAAGCACCTCTATAGGATGATTAACCGATGAGAATTGAATTTCCTGATGCGGATGTTCACACCATCACACCACAACAATGTATGTTGTATTTTGATGGATCCTACACAGAACATGGATCAGGTGTTGGGATCTTATTTATCACACCTCAAGGGCACACCATTCCAAATTCCTACAGACAACTTTCCTTGTACTAATAATATAGCTAAATATGAGGCATTAATCATTGGCATCAAAGTAGGAGTAGAATCAAATATCACAGAACTACGGGTATATGGGGACTCACAACTAGTCATTAATCAGGTAAATGATGATTATCAAACAATGGATGACAAGTTGCTACCATATAAGAAAATGATGGATGATTTTAAAAATTACTTTATCCAGATCAAATTTCAACAAATACCAAGGGCAAATAATTTTGATGTTATTTACAGCCATGGACCTCATACCTTCCAGGAATGAGTTTCCATGAAGGAAATAAATAAAATATAGCCAATGGATATTTAATTTATTCAAGACCAATATGAGATAATGAGGAGGTACCTCATTTATATTATTTAATGATTTAATTATTTAATAATTAATTATTAATTGGGTCTGACTTTATGAGGGACGACTTATCATTATGAAGAGATGCATCCTCTACTCCATTTGGTATATATGAATGATCATTCTCATTCATTTGGTGTTCAAGATCATTCATCATAATTCACATTCCTAGAAGAAGTTCATACGTGAGCAAAAAATCATCTTCTTGTAGTAGTAGATCGATTTCAAGGAGGAACATATTGATTTGCATCAGCATCTAGGAGAGGTGTGATTATTCATTGTATCAAATTTGGCATTGTATTATCCTGAGTTGTAAGCATATTTTTGCTCTTATCACATCAATATATAAGAGATAAATTTGTTGGGTTTTTCTCCCTCAAGTTGGAGGGTTTTCCAAGGGTATCTTGATGTGTTCATTGTATTAAGAGTTGCATTTTCTGATGGCTTTCAGTTTTAAATATCTTATCATAAAAACTAACATGGTATCAGAGTGGGTCTAAGGAAAGATCTGAGAAGATTTATATAAGCAACATTATCCTCCATTATTGTTCTAATTTTAGACTACATCTATCTTATTGTCAAAATGGTGAACGAGCTCAAGATCGAAGATAGACTTGAGGGCGCATCAAACTTCACATCATGGAAGTTTAGAGTGATGCTCACTTTGGAGGAAAATGAGTTAGCTAAGTTCATGGAGGACGAATTTCCTAAACCAACCGAGGAGAATGAGAAGCCTCAATGGAAGAGAAATGACACTAAGGCAAAAAAGATGTTGGTTGATTCCATGAAAGATCACATTGTGCCAATCATCTCCAAGTTGAAAACAACAAGAGATATGTTCAAGACTTTAGAGGAGATGTATGAGATCAACAACACAAGTCGAGCTCTTGCATTAAAGCAACAATTTCATCATATCAACATGGCAAAAGGATAATACGTCATCTCATACTTCATGAAGATCACCGAGTTGAGAGATCAACTCTCTACCATTAGGCATATTGTTGATAGCAAGGACTTGACTATGTTGGCTCTCAATGGTCTTCCTACATCTTGGGAGTCATACATTCAAGGAATTGGTGCGAGATAAAAACTTCCTAAGTTTGATCGATTAAGAGCATATTGTATTCAAGAAGAATCAAGGTTGGCTGCAAGAGGCATTGGTCAAAGCTCTACAAATGAAGGCATTCATGTTCTTTCTACTCAATCCTTGAAGAAGAAAGGAAAAGGAGGAAAGAAAGGGTACTTCAAGAGGAATAGAGATAAAGTGTCAGATCTTGCCCTTGCATTTAAGAAGAAGAATGATCTATCTCGCATTCAATGTTTTAGATATGACAAGTTTGGCCACTATGCAAAGGATTGCCCAACCAAGCCCAAGCAGCATGCTTCATTTGTGGATGTTTATGAGATCTCTCCTCAAAAGGATTCAAGGGAATTCCTATTCTATTTTGCCTTATCAAGCAATGTTCCTACAGATAACAACACTTGGTTGATTGATAGTGGTTCCTCCCATCACATCACCAGATTCAAAGAACATCTTATAGATTTGGTGATGAGATATTCACGTGTTCAGGTCATAATTGGAGATGATGCATGTTATTCTATAAAAGGTGTTGGGACCTCCTCTATTCATTTAGATTCTGGCATCACCTTGCAATTGAGTGATGTAATATTTGTACCAGGCATCAAGTGGAACCTTGTCTCAATTTAAGCCTTAAAAGATAAGGGATATCAAGTAGCATTCTCTTAAGGAAAAGTTCTTGCATGGCCAAAGAACTGTACCATCAAGACATCCAGTGTGATTGGTGTTCATCAAGAATGTCTCTACAAACTTTCCACCCATCCTCTATAGGCCTTTTTGCATGATACATCAAGTTCATGTGAGCTTTGGAATATAAGCCTTGCTCACATTCACTTCCGAGCACTTCCAACCATGGAGAAGATGGTCACCAGTATTCCTAAACTCAGCCAGGAGCATGAAGGTACTTGTCGAGGATGCGCATTGGGTAAGAATAAAAAAAGACCCTTTCATAGTAGTGAAAGTATATCTAAATTCATTCTAGATCTTGTTCATTCTGATTTGTGTGGTCCAATGTTTGTTACTTCTTTGAGTGGTTTCTTGTATTATTTAATTTTTATTGATGACTACTCTAGAGAGACTTGGATTTATTTCTTAAAGACTAAAGAATCTGAGGAAGTACTTGAGAGGTTCAAGGAATTAAAAGCTCAAGTTGAAAACTTGTCTGGGAAGAGGATCAAAGTTTTGAGATCTGACAACAGAGGAGAATACATCTCTGGAAGCTTTTGAAACTTTTGTATTGAAGCAAGAATTAAGAGGGAGTTATGTGTTCCCTACAATCCACAACAAAATGGTTTAAAAGAAAGGAAGAAAAAATCTATTGTAAAAGTAGCTAAGGCCATGATTCATGATCAAGATCTACAAATCTTCCTTTGGTTCGAAGCTTCTAGGATAGCTGTGTATGTTCTGAATCAAAGCACTCATTGCATCTTGGAGGACATGACTCCTGAAGAAGCTTTCACAGGTGTAAAGCTTGAAGTCAGTCATTTGAGAATATTTGGTTGTCATGTCTATATTCATATCCCTAAAGATAAAAGGACAAATTGGAACCATCTGGAAAGAAGGAAATATTTATGGGCTACAGTGAGACTTCAAAAGCCTAGAGGATTAATATTCCAAGTCAGAAAATAATAGAGATTAACAGAGATGTTACATTTGAAGAACATGTTGTATTCAAGAGATCTAAAGGCTATCACATGGAGATAGACAATGAAGACCAAGATTCTTCCTAGGATATGGAAGTTGACCATACTCCTGAGACTCAAAAGGAGACTATTGATCCAAAAGAAGATGATGAACCAATTGAGGCTTTGGAACCTACTGATGGGCCTACTAACATTGTTATTGGTAGAAAAAGACCTCTATGGGCTAGGAAAACAATGCAGGAGGCAGAAAAGTTTGCAACCCCTAGAGGAACATTCAGAGAAAGCAAAAGACCTCTGAAGTTTTCAAACTATGTTGCATTGATGAGTCAAGTGATTGAGTTTGATCCTTCTAGTGTTGAGGAAGCTAAAAGTACAAGGTGGTTGATGGGAGCATCGAGAAGTACAAGGCTAGGTTTGTGGCTAGAGGATTTTCTCAGAAAGAGGGAGTAGACTATGAGGAAACCTTTGCTCCAGTTGCTCGTTATGCATCCGTCAGGACCATCAATTGGCAGTGTAAGGCTTGGATAGTTTGGTTGAATCAGATTACTCATGATGGATGAATCAAATCTATATTCCATGTTCCTCTTGTGTTTTGACCTTGTTGACCTCTAAGGGGTTTAGGACCAATTATGAGATGAAGTATGAAAGGGGTGAATGATACAGGTGTTTTGAAATTTTAGGAGCTTTGGATCAATGCTAGACTTTAGGAGTTGATTTGATTCGATTTTGATAGTTTGACTAAGTGTGTTAAGCCAAACAAGATGATGGTGAACTTGTAAACCCTAGGAAGTTGTGTTATCCTAGGGAAAACTCGCATAAGAGAATGAATTGGCTGAGTGTGTTGAGCCAATGAAAGTGCTCATGAACTAGTAGACCTCAAGAAGTTGTGTTAGCCTAGAGGCAAATTTATTCAAGAGGTTTGACAATTTGACTAAGTGTGTTAAGTCAAACAAGGTGATGTCGATTTTTCCTAAAATCCTAGCATAAGTGATGTTTTCAAAGTTTCCAAAAGTTTGTTAATGAGATGATGTTCGATTGATGTTGAGGGATGGATGAAGTTTTTGAATTGATCCTAGATGAACCCAAGAAGGACTTGTTTACAAGACCAAGGTTTTGAAGAACATTCTTTTCCCTAAGAGTAACTCAAACCAAAATAGCAATGTTTGCATGGAAAACCATAAGACAGAAGTTTACAAGCATATGTGTGGTTCAATTGTCTTTTATCTTGCTTAGATTCGGTTTCTTTTACCATGAAACACTTTCTTGATTATGTTCCAAACTGCATGTCTAATGTCCCACTTTCTTTTTCATCCCACAAGGTCCATTATGTGGAAATCAAGGAAATTATGGAAAAAGTTTCCTAGGTTCATCCTTAGTGAAAACAAATGATGATAAATCCAAGCACTTAGTAACCTCTAAGGATATGATCCCTAGGGAAAGTAAGAGTACTTAAATTCGTCAAGGAAATTTGTTTCCTCCAAGGGGTTTGAAATTTGGAGTTCTTCGTGAATGTTTTGTTTTCAAATGTTTTGATGACCAAGCAATGTATTTTTCATTTCCAAGCACATGTACAACCCTAAGATGATGAGACAATATTTTGTTGGGTTCCCACTTGGATGAATCCAGTTGCGCATATTTTGTGCGGATGACTAGATGCTTGACCACACACTGGCCCCCCTCCATGGCACACACTTCTTGGGTCAGTCAAGCATCAGTATCCATGAATCTCCCATGGCATACTTTTCATCTCTACAACAAAACCACATGTATAACGTGGAGTGGCTTTAAAGGACGTGACCTTTTGCACCAACAAAATAGATAAAGTTTTGGCCTTCTAAAAAAGGTTTGTAGTAAGGGCATCCAGTTTAGGGGGTGCAATGATAAACTCCTTGTGAGAGATCTCCGACCCTTAGAACAAGGGATTTATGCATCATAAAGATACTGGGGGAGATTTATCATGCACTGCTTCCCATTTCCCATGGCTTTCACCATGAACACAAATTTATATAGCGGTTTGGAAGAGCTTGGCTTTAGCCCATTACCGCTTGAGTCGTTCCCTTGGGGTGAGTACTTTTTCCCACCAAGGCAGGCCCTCTAAAGGTATACAATAGCTAGTAAGTGCATTCGTAGTTTGATCGAACTTTGTTGAAAAACAATGGGAGAACACTTGCAATGCCTTTTTCTTACACTAGACAAGTTTGTTCAATTTTAGATCCCAAATCAAAGCGTGAAGGCAATCTTTTAAACAAACTAATATCACCAAAAGACTTTTGATTCTCAAGATTGCCATGAAGCATGAGAGAAGCACATATGCCTTTTAAATGATATTAATTTGTGAAAAAGCTTGCAAAACATAAAAAACACTTGTTCATTTTATACCACAAAAGCAGTGATGAGTTTGTTTTAAGCACCAAAGTGAAATGTGAAAGTTTGCCTTGTTCAATTTTAGAACCCAAATTGAAATTTAGTAAATGTCTAAGGTTCAATTTTAACCAAAAGGATCAAGTCAAAATGGTTAATTTTAAGCCCCAAAAATAGATGTGAGATGGTTTGAAACTAAATGAAAAAATCTAGCTCCACAAGCATTAAAAAATGCTTTTTTGAATTTTCTCAATCTTGTTTTGCCTTGATTTGATTCCAATATCAACCTGCAAAAGAAGATACAAAGTTAATATGAATAAAATAATTCATAAATTTTCTCATATATCCATGCATTAATCATAAATTATTAAGGAAAATGCCATCTCATAAAAAAATGAATCACTACCAAAAAGTTCCTTATACCGCTATTTTATTTCTTGAATTTAAACCCTTTCACTATTTTTACTGCAGGTTGCGGTATCACAGTTGGCGGCTTCACACAGTTGACCAAGACCACTACCGCTATACAGCAGATGGTCTGAGGGAAACCTGCAGTAGCACGGTGGGAAAAGCTGGCAATGGCAGGCGCAGCGGTCAAGGTTACTGTGATACCATGGGAAAGCCACAAGGTGACCCCGGTTGTGTGGTGGGAGCGGTTAGAAGTATGCGCAGCAGTTACCACTATACTGCAGGTAGGCAGAAGATACCCCACGGCTGAGGAGTAAGAAGACAGATGGTAAGGAGATGGCGAGGTGGTGGTTTGCAGAGTTTACCACGATACCAGGGATGATGAAGCAGGGGACCACGAGACAGTGGTAGCGGCTAACAGACAGTTCACCGCTCAATCGCGGTCGAGGGAAAGTTAAGTCACGGTAACACAGGGGATAGGAAAAGATGTGAACCGCGAGACCACAAAGGGTTAGCCGGTAGATTGTAGGGACGTGGTGAGGACAGTGAACGGTTACTGCGCTACCATAGAGGGTTAGCTGGTAGACCATGAGACAGCGGTGCAGACCGTGGCAATTAACCACAATACCATGGAGGGTATGAAGGAAGACTACGATGAAGCGGTAAGCAGTGGCAGACGGTGGAGGGGGTGGTGGAGATGGATACCGCGATACCGTGAGTGGTCGAATGTGAACCCAGAATTATTTGTCACCTGCACATAACACAACAAACAAGCATGATCTTAGATCAAATGCAGGAGAGAACCAAGGTTCCCCATGAAATTAGATTGTAACATTAAAACAGGAAAATAAGTGAAGCACAATATAAATGGAAGTAAGAAAATCCTATTCTAATGAACAACTATCAATCCCATGGGGTAATTGGTGTTGATTGGTATGTCGAAATCAGCCCTTTCCCAATTCCTGTTGTAAGCTTGATGATTGTTGATTTGTGAGATTAGCTGGCTTGAATGGAGTGAGCAAGATTAGCTCTCAATTCAAAAGAGTAACCTTGCATGAAAACTATGGAATGAAGATGGATTTGAGCATAGTAATTTTACTCAAAGTTTTGTGGATGAAATGAAGTATACTATACTTGCTTAAATTGTGGATGAATAATGAGGAGAGAAGCCTTCAATTTATAGATTTTCAAACTGGAAAAGAGAGTGAAATAGAGCAATGTGGGATCATTCAACATGCAATGGCCAAGTGCCACTTTTCAAGATGTGAATGGTTGATGGTTGTGCATATTTTGGCCAAAGTGCCAATAAATGCAATTAGGTGGAATTTCAAATTGGAGAAATGACATGTGAGAGGGAAAAAGGAATGAAATAAATGCCACTTGGCTCAATGCACAAGGACATGTAAGAGGAGTGAATGCCTTGTTGGATGTACAAGTCCACTTGGACTTTTTGAATTCAAATTGAGAGAATATTCCCTTTTGATGCCATGTGAGGGAAAATAGATAATTAAATAAATCAAAGTAATTGATTTATTGTGCAAGTTGCATTCTCTAGAAGATTTTAATGAGAGAGATTAACTTAATCAAGATTTGATTAATTTAATAAGAGATTAGATGATTTGACAATTTTGACTTAAATTGATGAATTGATTTAAATCAGAATTGAGAGGAAATGATTAACTAAATAAATGATTTTGATTTATTTAACCAAAGAGGAATATGTTAGATTAAATCAAATAAGGTTTAGTTTATTTAATTTAATAAGAGGACTTTGGAGAATTTAATCAAATAAAATGATTTATTTAATTAAACAGAAATGTAAGGTTAACTAAAATAAATTGATTAATTTAATCATTGAAGGAGAGAGACTTAATTAAATGAATAATGATTCATTAAGTTAAGAGATAGAATATGATGAAATGCTGAGAGTATGATTTAGGAGGAAATGTTGTTAGTAATTAGGATCAAGTGTGCCGAACCAAAATTGTATATTTTCCATGTCTACACTAGCCAATACTAGACTAGATATTTGCTATGCAATGAGTGTACTTAGTCAGTTCATGTGTGAACCAAGGAAAATACATCTAGTTGCAGTGAAGCATATCCTAAGATAATTGTGTGACGCAGTTGGATATGGCTTGAGATATTCTTCTGGTATGGACTTAAAGCTGCATGTTTATATAGATTTTGATTGGGCAGGTTGTGTTGTTGATAAAAAGAGCACCTCTAGATGTTGTTTCAGTTTGGGGTCTACAATGATCTCCTAGTGTAGCAGGAAGCAGTCTTTAGTGGCACTAAGCACTGTTGAGGCAGAGTATATTACAGCATGTGTGGCAGCTCGAGAAGCAGTGTGGCTTCAAAAGCTCCTTGCGAGATTGTTTGGACAAACATTGGAGCTAATTATCATTCATTGTGATAATCAAAGTTGTGTGAAACTTTCTGTCAATCCAATGTTTCATGACAGAAGCAAACATGTTGAGATCAAATACCACTATATCAAAGATATGGTATTCAAGAAAACAATTCAATTGAGATACATTAGCAATGATGAGCAAATGGTACACATTCTCACCAAGCCCCTCTCCAAAGTAAAGTTTGTGTACTTTCGAGACAAGCTTGGTATTGTGGAGAATGAAGCCCTAGCTGAGAGGGAGACTTGGCTTCAGTGATCTTCTATGATTTTCTTTAATGTATTTCTCTCTATAAGAGAGATTTGAGGTGCAAGCCCTTGTTGCCACCCTCTGGGAGTAGCCAAGGTGGATGTCATGTGTGTGACTCCATGACAACATCACGTGAGAGAGTCCATGATGATTTTCTTATACTTGTGTTTATTCACCCTCTGGGAGTATCTATGGTGAACGTCATGATGAGATGATGACATCACATTGAGTGATGCACACTTGTGCACATATACCAATTATGGGAGTAGCCATGATTGTTGATATCATGATAAGGTGATATGCTATCATGATGAGGTGATATTCTCTTTTCACACATGGGTGTAACCATGGTGGTTGACATCACGGTGAGGTGATATGTCTTGTACAGCTGGAAGTATTCCTCCCTAGCTGAGAGCGAGTGTTGATGTTATTTACAACCACGGGCCTCATACCTTCTAGGTACGAGTTTCCATGAAGGAAATAAATTAAATATCGTCAATGGCTATTTAATTTATTCAAGACTGATATGAGATAATGAGGAGGTGCCTCATTTATATTATTTAATGATTTAATTATTTAATAATTAATTATTAATTAAGGTCGACTTTATGAGGCACGATTTTCCATGAGGGATAACTTATCATTATGAAGAGATGCATCCTCTACTCCATTTGGTATATATGAATGATCATTCTCATTCATTTGGTGTTCAATTTCATTCATCATAATTCACATTCCTAGAAGTTCATACATGAGCAGCAGATCATCTTCCTATAGCAGCAGATCGATTTCAAGGAGGAACATATTGATTTGTATCAACATCTAGGAGAGGGGCAATTATTCAGTGTATCAAAATCGGCATTGTGTTATGCCTGAGTTGTAAGTAGTTTTTTGCTCTTATCACATTAATATATAAGAGATATTTTCTAGGTTTTTCTCCCTCAAGTTGGAGGGTTTTCCTAGGGTATCTTGATGTGTTCATTGTCTAAGTGCTGCATTTTCTGATTGCTTTCAGTTTTAAATATCTGATCATAAAAACTAACAAATAACAAAGCTATTGATTCTATGGCTACAATCCCTTCTCTCTTATAGATACCAAAAAGTTGAAGATGTTATGAGTTTATGCTGGAACAAGTGTCTAATCCTTCCTACGACAATCTTCATTCCCAAGTAATATGCCATATCGTTGACCCTAAGACCTCCATCTACGGGCAGAATTATACTTACTTGAAAGACAATACCCTCCCTCCCGAACTTTCCTGAAACCAAAAACACAATTTCATACGCTATGTCGCACAACATACCTTGATAGCTGACATACTTTATCGTCGAGGTCTTGATGGTACTCTCCTACGATGTTAGAACATAACGAATTTGAGTCAGCCTTGCATGAGATTCATGAAGGTATCTGTGGAACACACTCAAGTGGCTTAACTCTAGCAAAGAAACTCCCTCGTTTAGGGTATTACTGGCCAAACATGGAGGAGTCTTATCACTATGTAAATAAATGCCAAAAATTTCAAATCCATGGCAACCTTATACATGCATCAACATAGGAATTACAACCTTTCACAACATGGCCTTTTTGTCAGTGGGGACTGGATCTGGTGGGTAAAATCCACCCTTCTTCATCACATGGGCATAATTTTATCATTACAGCCACAAATTAATTTACAAAGTGGATTGAAGTTGTACCCCTAACCACTGTCACAAGAAAAAAAAATCATCTTTTATCTTAAATTACCTAATCTGTCGATCTGGTGTTCCTCAGTCCATCATCACCGATAATGGTAGACCTTTTAAGAATCAAGATGTCCAAGAACTGTGTGATCAGTTTCATATCCAACATCACTTTTCAACACCATACTATCCTTGGGGAAATGGCCAAGCAAAGGCCTCAAACAAAACTATTCTAAAAATCAAAGAAAATGGTCAATGATGTTGGATGAGATTGGCATGTACAGCTGAATCCTACTTTATGGGCATATTGAACTAGTATCAGAACACCTACATGAGCTACACCATATGCTTTGGTATATGGATCATAGGCTATTCTACCTATTGAGGTTGAGATACCATCACTTTGTGTGTCGCTAAAAGGAATCATATCAAATGAGGATTATCGAGTGTCTAGACTTCAGGATCTAGAACTGTTAGATGAGCATCATCAGCAAGTGGTGGATCATTTGAAAGCATACCAACAAAGGATGTCTAGAAGCTACAATCACAGAGTAAAACCAAGGAAATTTTAGGTAGGTGACTTGGTCTTGAAAGAAAACCCTCGCAATCAATAGGTCCCTTCGTCATCATATCAGTCTATGGATCAGGAGCTTACAAATTGTCAACACCTAAAGGGGATCTATTTAATGAACCTATCAACAGCATCCACCTCAGAAAGTTCTATACTTGAATTATCTAGTACACGGGGAAAGTTTAGAAAAATACAAAAAAATCTGAAAAGTGCAATAAAAACTAGTGAAAACCTAGCAACAGGTGCTATTTGTGATAGACTAGTTATACCATCTATCTGAGCATGTCTTGGTAATTTTCTTTCGCACTCACTCTACTTATAATTGAAAATCTCATGAACATATCATGTACTACGGTCGAGTCTCACCCTAGCTTGGGGGGAAAATCCTGAACTCACTGGGGGCAATAGATTAGGGGCTTCGACAAATAGACAAAAAAATAGTATGACAATGCAGCAAACACATTGATCATAGGGAACACAACATCAAACAATCAAAAAAATCATTAGAAGATCAAACTATCCAATCCAATAGCTTGAATCAATCAACCACATCAAATCTAAATGGATGATATTCTTTTGAATCATGATTTACTCCTTTATCTTGAGTGTTCAAATGTTGTTCTTTGAATTTTGTTATCATATCTCTGTAGCAACTCGATGATGTATTGAACTAGAGATGCAAGGAAGGAGTATTATTTTTCTTGTCTATTGTCTATGAATTGATCATTATTCTTAAGTGAATTATCGTGAGACGTGCTCTACCAAGTATCACTGATGACATTTCAGAATTTGCATAGGAAAATGATTGATTCTTGTTTGTTTTACGCAAGAAATGCTCAGGTCATCTTGGTTTAATTATACCTCGATGCTTGTGTTAACTTGCAATATCAAACATCATGAAGGAAGTACTTAGGTCATCATAGTCTATCTTATACCATTGATTGTTGTACTCACTTTCAACATTTCCAAGGCTCAATGACGATAAAAAGCAAGATAAATGGATTGTTAAGATGACAAATTTGCATATGCAGCTTTGCATACTTAAATTAGATTGCATTCATATTAGCTTTGTGACTGCAAAACATATTGTTTCGGGGTTGGCAAAGATTTTCAAAGACAGTGTTATCTTTATCATTTAAAAGACTGAGTATACTTGACATAAACAAAAACATAACATTCTCATGAAGTTGCATTATCATTTACATAACACATATATTTGATTTATCATATCATGGATTCATCCATACATTTGAACATATATTTTCATTATTAGATCAATCATTAATGTATACATCACATCATATATATGCATCATATAATAACAAAAACAAATTGCATTATCATTTGCATCATCATAAATACATTTCATATCACATTCACATCATACATACCGCATATAGAATCACTATTCAAGCATCACATACCATTCACATTATCATTCAACTCATGGCATTTCATATTCACCTCATTTTATCATTGCATCCATACATAATAAATTCATCAGAGCATATTCGGAACAAAATTTTTCATATAAAAATCACATGGCATATAGAATATAAATGCATATATCATAGATAACCATAATGAAATCAAATAGAATGCATAATAGATCATGAATCTACTGCATATCATATAAATCTCAAATATCATACTCTCAAGTATACAATGAAGTATGAATAAATGTCAAGAGATGCAATAACAACATGGCAGTGGGTCAAAATCGGAGTATACATCATCAAATACATCAAAAAGGATCATGGATCTATGAGGTGCTCCCCCCAGGACTCATTGGTCTCGCAAGACCTCCTACACCTGAAGTACCTACACTGGGTGCACCTGTACCTAGGTCTAGGCCTGGATCTCTATGGAGGTTGTACCACACCCATACTGATGGTCTGAGAGTGACTACGTGCTGATCTAGATGTGACATAACTCACTCTCTACTCTGCTAGAACAACCTCATGGTGTTGGCCACAATAATACTTAGCCTCTCTAGCAACTCGTGTAACCTCTACCATCATCACACCCATAGTGGTCCCCTCGGCCACTCTCTACAATCTATCAGATAGAGCCATTTCCTTCTCACCAGCCTATCTGGCCGTATCTCTCTCAACTGTCAATGTGGCCACCTGTGCTTGTTCCTATGCGGCCTGAGCCTGTGTCTGTGCTAATAATGTTTGCACCTATGCTAATTGCCCCTGCAGAGTCTGAACCTGCACTTGTAATGTAGCCATCTGCATCTACTACTGTTGTGAGGGTACTCCAATCTACACACATTGTTGTGCCACTGCCACCAAGGATCTCCTCCATCGAGGCACCATCACATCACTAATGGAAAAAGCTACTCTTCCACCACCTCTACCACCACCCCTACCATCACCACCCCCGTCTCCATCATCACTGTCATCATCATCTCCATCTCCTCCTTTTCCATCTCCTCCTCTGCCATCTCCCCCTCTGCCATCTCCTTCTCTGCCTACGACCATGAACAACTGCTCTCTCATGCTTATCCAACAATGGCACCACCTCATCTAGGCTGGATATCTGTGGGAATGGATGTAGAAATAGGTACTGCGCATACTCCTCGGACATCCCTGCCTCAACTACCTCTGGATGATAATCCCAAATGATTAGTTGCAACCCCTAATACTCCTCAACTGTTGTATCATAGGACAAGGTGGGCCCCCACTCTGAAGAATCCATATGTCATTGCGCATAGTGAACGACACCCTGTGGCATACCCTGCAATCTACCATACTGCCGCATAACCCTCCTCAGTAGGAACCTCTCAATGATAAATCGGGTCCTCCCAATCAAATACATGGACTGGCATAGGTATGGCATCTCAGTATCATCCTCTGCCCAAGCCTCACAACCAATGTAAGTTCGCCATACAACTACCTCTAGATCATCCAACATCTTCCTCCAGTAATCCAATTTTCCTAGCCTATGCTAGACAATTGGACCTGTATAGCCATGGAAAAGGGTCTCCCAACTGGGCGCTATCTATCTGCAATGGGATGTATGATGGTAATATGCTCCCATGCCCATATCTATAATAGTGTCACTCCAGCCGACAAACTGTGTCCTCTAAGATACACAACCTGGTGTAAATTATGGTACAAATGGGATAACATACACATGCCCCAAGCATATCTAGTGCCTTGCATAATCATCTGCTCCAAAATATCACCCCATCCAACTAAAATTCCCTTTGACCTACGGTCGGGACATAAGAAACCTTTGATGAAACCTGCAAGCACGGATGGAACTGTAGCATATGCATCCACCATCTCCCTCCAAGGAATCTCATAACCACAAATCCTATCATCCTCAAAAACTTTGCACAGAGCATCGGTACCTCCCTACTCAGTATGATCATACAAAACAAGCTCTCCAACCACAGGTATCCTCAATATACGATACACATCCTCTAGAGTCACTGTCATCTCACTGGTAGTAAGGTGAAAGGTGTTATGCTCACCATGCCACCTCTCAGCTAGGGTTGTCAAGAGACCCCGATTAATCCTAATTTGGGGCATATATAATAAGGAGGACAAACCACAACATGAAATAACACCTATATCAGGTTGTGTCAACTGAGGTATCAAATTAAAAGTCCTCAGGAAACACTCACAAATATGAAGATTCGCCAAAGGCTCCTATCATCACAAAATATCGTAAATTAGAAATCTTTTCAATCAACCTATCAATCTATTCAACTTTGGTGAGACTTTGATAAAATCTTGTGAGCAACAAGTTATTAATCAACCTCGCCTATCATGAGGTTAATCAAATCAAGTTATCAATCAACCTCCCCTATCATGAGGTTGATCAATCAATCTATCAATCAACCTCGCCTATCATGAGGTTAATCAATCAAATCATAATTGTCCCTTGCCTATCATGAGGTCAATTATAATCAATCAATCATTGAATCATTGAATCTCACTTAGCATGAGATCAATAATCATCAAAATCTAACAAGATCATCAAACAAAATCACATCAAAGGTTGACGTGATCGAAGAACATCAAAAATCAAAGAGCATACTGAAAAAAACAACTTTCTGACTTGAATGCGCTAGAACAGTCAATCAAAGTGCTAAAAAGGTCAATTGACCATTTCAGGGAGTCAACACGCCAAAATAGTCAATCAAAGTGTTAAAATGGTCAATGCGCCATATAAATCTATCGTTGCGCTAAAACAGGTATTCAATGTGCTAAATAGTCAATGCGCTATTTGATCCCATCTATGCGCTATTATAACCTATCAAAGCACTAAATCGGTCAATGTGCTACTACATTATTCCTATGCACTAAAGTCCTACTTCAATGCACAAAATTAGGGGATGCACTAAAACAGTAAATTTATGCACTACATCGGAATTTAAATGCGCTATACTATGCAAACAAATTTTAAAACATGAAAAACGTGGAAAAATCGAATTACACAAAGTACAATGTGGTTTTCCAAGGTACGTACCAGAGGTCCATATGCTGCCAGGAGGTTATGACATCACACACACTCAAATCGGTGTGTGTGGTAGGGAATCACCATCTTGCTCCAATTACACAAATTTCTCAATCACTATCAATTTCCAAATTCAAAATGCACAAATGAGCTTCTAAATCACCTTTTTAACCTTTTAAAGGTTAATTAAGTGGGATTTTATGGTATTAATTTATTTTATTTACCAAAGCGGGCTTAATCTATTCATTCATCAAAGGGGCAGTTTCAAAATCATTTATCGGGAGATAAATCGATTTAATATCAAATCATCATTGACTCATCATAAAATCATAAAAATTTCAAAATTTTAAAAAAATATAAAATGTCAAAAAATCATCAATTTATCTCCCGAGGGGGCATACATCCATTATCATTCAAAAATCAGCGTCTGGGGCATGTTCGAAAGTTGTTCTCAATACTAGCAACAAAATTGATTCTTTGAAGCAATATGTAAACACATCACTTCAAAGAGGGGCAAAATGTATACACCTAAAAATGGTCTGGAAAAATATGATTAATTAAGTACAATTATTTGATTAATTAACCTTTAATTCATCTACTTATAAACAAATAGAAATATTTATTTATATAGTTCATATTCTATTTTCGTCTATCTTAATTAAATAAACAAATTCAATAGTTTTTTTTATTTAAAATATCCAATTCTTCCATCTTAATTAAATAAACTAAAATCACATAGTTTTTTAATTATCATCTCCCTTTTATTAAATAAACAAATTTCAAAATGTTTTATTTAATAATATATCTTCCCTGCCAAATTAAATAAATCAAATATTCAATTGAGCACATGTCTACAGCTTTTCTCTCAACAAAGTTGAAAAATTCAAGTTGTATTAAATTGTGCTTTTCCAATTAAGCACATGTTTATAGCTTTTCTCACAATAAAATTGAAATCTTTAACTTGTATTCAATTTCACTTTATCTTTCTAGCCAATTTTGAAACAAACTTTTACAGTTGGAAATAGTTGGCTTCATGGATCCACGATTTCTTCCTAATCATTTACCACAATATTTTTCTCACGGAAAGCATTTCCCCTTCTTCCTCTCCAAATTCTTCATCTTCTACCATTGATTTATCTAGATCAAATATGAACCATTGCTTGTTGCCACATCAAGAATTGTGTTTGAAAATATATAAAAGCACCCTCTTGCTACAAGAAATGGATCCCACTTTTATACAATTTTACTCTACAGGAATCATACTAGATCATTTAGCATACAACATTAAGCAATTATCACATAGAATCATTTTAGCAATCATATTAGATTATAATCATGTCACAACATATCATCTTAGTTGCATTTTAGTTTATCATATCATTTCCTATCATTATCATGGCATCATATTTTTCATTATCATTATCATAGCTTCAATTATTCATCACTTTATCACAGCATAGCATATTAGATCATCATTCTCATTCTCTAGGTTGTCATTTTAACAATCACAGTGCACACAATCTGAGAGCCACTTTGATTTAATAAATCCTTGGAGTTAGAGAGAAATGGAACAATTTTAGATATTTTATTATGTTTCAACTAGATTAAATCTATTATTTGAATTCTCTAATAACGTTGCATTAAGGTGTGTTGTTATTTCACTTACACATATTTCCCACACACAGAAATTGTTGACCATCCTCTTGTAGGGGTAAGCTTTTCATTCTTTTTTGTCATAATCCTCGTTAACCTAACGAATAACTAAATATGAATCATCGTAGACTTGAAGGTTCTTTATTTTCCACTTGATAGCCATTTGAAGTCTTGTTAGCATGCTTCATATTCAGCCATGCTATTAGTGCAAGAGAATGTTATTTTGTATGACTTAGGTATTGAATTTCCTTGAGGTGTGATGAAGAGGATACTAGCTCTAGAACCATGATTTGTAAAAGACCCATCAAAATATAGTTTCCATGTAGTAGAGGTATCTATTGTGAAGATAGATTCATTAGGGAAATCAGATACTAAAGGATGGTTTTCTCTTGTTTGAGCATATAAAAATTGATTATCTATCACTTTTTCTTTTATTTCTTTTCAATCAACATATTCTATAAAAATTCACTGAGTATCATTACCCACTTTGTTAGTCGACCTGCTAGAGTTGCTTTACTAAGTAGGTATTTCAAGGGATCTATCTTTTCTACCAATTTTATCAGATGATTCAACATATAGTGTCAAAGATTTTGAGTGGCAAAGACATTTTCAAGACATTCTTATTCAATGGGACTATAATTAATCTCATACCCCACAAGTGTATGGCTAATATAATAAATGGCTAGTTCCTTTTCATCGTTATCATCTTATGCTAACAAGGCTCCCAATGTTGACAAATTTTCTGATATGTATAGCATTAGATGTCATACATCAATATATAGGCATGAGAACTGCAGGAGATAACAAATAATCTTGATTCATTGGAACACTTCTTGGCAGAAATCAGTCCATACAAATGGGACTCCCTTATGAAGCAAGTTCTAAAACAGTTGGCATTTATCTACTAACTGAGCTATGAACCTTCAAATTGATTGCAATTTCCCTTGTAGATTACATAACTGATTTATGTTTGTTGGTGGAGGCATATCCATGATGGCTTTTACCTTCGCAAGGTTCACTTCAATACCTCTATGAGAGACAATGTACCTTAAGAGTTTGCCGAATTTCACCCTAAAGGAACACTTTTTTGGATTTAATATGACCTTGCACTCTTCCAACCATTTGAAAATCTTGTCTAATAATGCTAAATGACTATTTGTTGATAAGGATTTTTCTAACAGGTCATCAACATAGTATTCCATGAATTTATGCATGTAGTCATGAAAAATTGTATTCATGGCCCTTTGATATGTTGCTCTAGCATTTTAAAGACCAAATGACATGAATTTCAAATAATAAGTACCTAAAGCACAAGTGAAAGCTATTCTATTTTGATCCTTAGGGGTAATTATGGTATGATTATATCCTGAGAAACTATCCATAAGTGATAGCATTTCATATCCCATTGTCAAGTCTACTATTATGTCAATGTTGGGTAATGGGATATCATCTTTAGGACAATATTTTTAAGTCTCTAAAATCTATACAAACTCTGATTCCGCAAGTTGGTTTCATTATGGGTACAATATTTGAAATATACTCCACAATCTATAGGTTGGATGAAACAAACGTCAAGCAACTTCTTCAATTTTTCTTTCACTAAGAGTGTGATCTAGGGATGCATCTTTCTTAGATTTTTCTTGACAGGTTTTGCATTTGGGAATAGTGCCAATTGACACAAGACTAGCTCAGGATCCAATAAAGGCATATCAATGTATGACAATGCAAAATTGGTTTGTCATTCTGAAAATAAATTGATGAATTTCATATTTTTTGTGACCGTCAAAGATGCTACAAAGTGAACAATTCTAGGACTATCATCGGTACCCAGATTGACCTCTTCTAATTTTCCTATAATAAATAGTGATATCTCTTAGTTTATGGGTAAAATTTCCAACCCTCCATCCTCGAGTGCCTTAGAGAAGTTTTTACCCTCGGATACATCCTTTCTTTTTACTTTTTCATGATCTAAAGGTTACTTTTGATTTTCACCTAGAGACCTATTATTTTTATTTTTCTCATTTTTGTGAGTAGAGGGTGGAGTAGACTCTCCAAAGTAAGCTTCATTTTCAAGCATTATGATGAATCCAACTTTATGATCCCCACTTGGTATTCCTTCTTGAAGTCCCATAAACTCAACTATTGCTTCATCGTTCTCAAATATGTCTAAGCTCGAGGGTCCTTTTTGGTCCCAATCTATCAATTATGAGTAGACTAAGGGTAAATCACCATCAATATCATTATATCTTAAAGATAAGGTAGATATGGTAAAGATAGATGTATCATCAGGGTCCCAAAAGGTATCGATCTAGGCATGTCCCTTCGTATATTTGGTTTGAGGAGAGGATTGGTCACACTCTCGAAAGGTTTCAAATAGGTCATAGTCACTAGAGGATTTGTCAAAACCCCATTCCCATTCATTGGAGCCTGTTTTAGTACGCTAATCCTAAGATATATCAACATCATTAGAAGTTTGAGAATTTTTATCCAAAGGTAACTTAGTACAAGGATGACTCACTTTTAATGGTATATACCCTAACCCTTTGTTCTTTGGTAAGTTGGGAGGCAATAGTAGTTCTATCATTTCCTTCTTGTGTAAACCAAGACCACTACACCCATCATAACCTTTCTATTTTAGGATCTCAAAACCTTTGCCATATTGCTCAATTGGTATTTTTACAGGCTCGGTGTTTTCTTCATCCTTGTAGATCCATGTAGAAATGGCATCCCCTATGGTTTCTTTGCTTAGCTCAACCCACTTAGTGAAGGCAGTGGGAGGATTACAAATGCTAACTTTTGGTTCTTTCTTTCCTAGTTCACCATAGGATATAGGTGTTGTGCGTAGCTTCCCAATACAAAATAAACTCTCAATATTGTACTCCCCATGTCCTTGGTCTTGGATCTAGACTTTACCTTTTGGAAAAGAATGGATGGAATGAAAGATGTGAATAATGATGAGCGATCAATGTAATGTGATGGGGTAGATGGAGAGGCTTCTTGGTTAATAGGTACTTGATGTTTAGTGGTTCCCTTCAGACTACTGCAGTATTGGAAGGGATTGGGATCACCCTCTATGGTAATTTCAATGCCATTATATGGAAAATTGAGGCATTGATGGTAGGTGGAAGTGATGGCATTCATGACTTGAATCTATGGGCGACCAAGGAGAAGGTTATATGGTAACTTTCTAGATCCAAGACTTGAAATACTATATTTTGAATAGCTAGTCCAGCTCTTATGGGAAGTGTAATTACACCTTTGCAGGAATGCTCAACATCATCATGAGCCCTTATGATAATTTTCTTAGATATGTCTATACAAGCTTCAGAGAATCCCAATGTTTTAACCAATTTTAGAGTGCATATGTTCAGACCTACTCCACCATCTACCAAGACTCGTCTAATTTTGTGTTTGTTAATGTATACCTCAATGTGTAGTGAAAAATGTAACGTGATGGGTGGTAGCCAAGTACCCTACCATGGCCTAAAACTCATTAGCATTTAGGTTTGTGGGGACATAAGTATCTTTCAAATCTTTTTCCAAAATGACATTATGTTCGGGAGATATATGAAGTAACTCAAGGATGGATATCTGTCTGGGAGTCTTTCCTAGATGATCTAGGAGGTTATATTGAGTCCATGGTTTCATATTAGAAGCAGCCCCTTGTAGGACCACTTTAGATCTTCGAGTTGTGATGACACATTTTGTATTTTTGTTAATGGTAATGGTAGAGGCATTATTTTCAAAGGCTCGGATGTTATTAACAGTGTAATCATATGAGATGTTGGTATAATTGGCTTGGTTGCTTGTATTGGTCCTTGAACTAGAGGCTTTTCTTGACCCATGGTCTTATAGGTGATTTTTGAAAATGGTATGGTCAGCATTCTTCTTCCATTATGAATTATGTATGGATATGTTACCTTGATCAATGAGATCTTGGATAGAGTCCTTAAGTTTCCAACATGACATCTTATGTCCTTTTGTACAATGGAACTCATAAAAATCATTATCATTCCACCAAGTTGGCTTGAAAAGTCTTGGTTCATAGTGTCTGATTTATGGGATTTGAATGAAATTTTATTGTAATAGTTTCTTTAAGATTGATTCAATGGATTCCCTTAGGGGTGTATATATTTTTTTTGGTATGTTTGTTCATGGGGTGCCTCGTCGTTGTTGATTGTTTTGGACTGCATTCATGGATTGGTTTTGACTTGTTGGTTGACTATTTAATGTGGAAGGACCTTAAAGATGAATGATGGGGTGAACTTTATTAACCACTTTAGTATCAACTACCCCATCATTGGTGACATTCTTGTTTCTAGACCAAAATTTGTTTTTGTCATTGGGATTGTTTTGGTTTTCTCTAAAAAAATTGATTGATCCTTGTGCAACAAGTGTCCTCAATGGAAACACATTTCTCAACAATCTCTTCAAAAGTATTGCAACAATTGATTTGAAGTTAATACATTAGGTCCTTGTTTACATTCTCCACAAACATGTGGACCAATTTTTTCTCGAGGATATCACATGGAAATTTACTAGCCATATTTCTCCATCTTTGGAGGAAAGATGTGAATGTGTATCCATCTTCTTTTTTTGGTTGTAGCTAATTTTGCAAGAGTGATGTCACTTTCAACATTGTAGAAGTGTGCGAAAAACTTATGGGATAATTCCTTCCATGTTCTTATCCCAATAGGTAGATATGCAAACCCCTCTAGAGCTTTCTCTAAAAGGCTACATTGAAATAATCTCATCAAGTATGTATGCTCAAAATTGATGTCAATGCATGCAATATGAAACTCTCTCACATGTTCTATTGGATCTCCCTTTCCCTTATATTTTTTGAAGTATGGTGTGTTGAAATGTTGATGGAAAAGCGGCAAGTATATGCTTCAATCAAAGGGATAAGTGCATAGTTCTTCCATAGAATAATTTTTCTTTGTCCCACTCACTTTCATATTGGATACTTGTCATTGTAACGCTTGCTTTTTTTGTGTTAAGGTATCCATGGGTGATAATGATGTGTCTACGATGTTTGCAACTACATTGGTATATTGGTATCTGATGTTTGTTGTAAGTGGAGGTGTACTTTGGTAACCAACATTTGGAGTGGAATGGTTGGTGTTCATGTTGAATGTGTTGTATGATGGAAATATATTTTAGTGTTGGAAGTTGGATTTGAATTAATGTTTTTTTGTGAAGGATTTTGATTGCCTTGTTGGAAGTGAGATGTAAATACATGGTATTGGTATTGGTGTGGTGTTGAGGTGGATTTTGAATCACTTGTTGGTATTGTGGTGCGAAGTTGGGATTTAGGTTGATGTTTTGTTGAGGTGGAGGTGGATTAGTGTTCAAATTTGACACAAAAGACATGCTTGTGTTTGGTGTAGTGTTAGTCATTTGGGGTTGTGTTCTTGGTGTGGCAATTGAATTCTTAATGTTTTGTTTGGTGGGTTTGGATTTGTGATTTTTTGACCTGTGATATTGGTCAATGGTGGTGTGTTTTGAGAGGATGAGATGGTAAATAGATTTGCAAATTTTTTAACCATAGAAGTGATTTTTATAGTGGCCAATATTCGCCAATTGGCTAATAGCTGAAATTTAGGAATCCAAAATTGGCTAATAGTTCAAATTGTAATGAGACTTGAATTACCGCATTTTTTTAAAAAATTTATTTTAGTCTTATTGAAATCACCAAAGAATTTATTTTATTAAAAAATTTAACTCAAAAATTTGCAACAATATTTGATACATGATGAGATCATATTTGCCTAAATTTAGTATGTTATAGTAGAAATATAAATTAATTCGCCAATAATATATCATAATTATTTATTTCTTTAGGTCCATATTTCTAATCCTTAGTTTCCTCCATTATTTACAATATAATCTAACAATCCTCATTGTATTTCATGAGGTAAAATGTACCTACAATTTGCAATTCTTATGGGGCTTGAAATAAAAGCAATTTTGGGACCCATGAGAATTACTAATCACAGGTACATGTTACCTTGAAAAATACAATGAGAGCTATTAGATTATATTTTAAATCACTAGTGGTAACTAATATTATACATTATTCCCCTTAAACCCATCAATCATTTCCACCCTCGAGCCCTTACTTTTCTATGAGAATTATTTTTTAAATGGAAGGATTTATTTGTCATCATAATTATGCATTTTCTTGTTATTTTCCAAGATTTTCCAAGATTTTCTATAAAATTTTAGTGATGATAAAAAATCACCAATCCCAAAGAATAGAACCAAGATGATGATGATGATGACTGGATAAAAGGTGAACCTAAACTAGACACATGAGTTTTAGGACTAACCTAAGGATAGGATAGATGAAATGTGGCAAGGTCAAGGCACCCAAATATGTGACTATAGTCTGATCAATGGTCTAATAAGCCTCCTAATATCAAGACTCAAATATGATGACAAATGAAAACTAGGAGGTGCAAGCTAAGGTGAATGGAAAAATTCAATGGAAGGACTGACTGAACTAAGAAAGTCTCAGAGCTAGATGTATAGTCACTATTTAGAAGGAAACTGAAAGTTGGATACATAGATATTTCCCCAAAAAAATTAAAACTAATAGATGCAATGCACAATGCCATAGATGTGGTGCAAGACCAGTCAATTTTGGCTCAGTGTCAACTAATTGCATTGCACAAAAAAATGCAATTTTATGGCTTCCTAGGGTTTCTAATAGATGCAACATTTTAGCTGACGATTACGGTTTACTGTTTGACAATTCTTGTGTTATGTTTAATAGTTGCAATGTTCTAGTTTTTGGTCTCAATTTGATGTTTTCTAGGTGGTTTCTCACTTTGGGAAATTTCCTGACTTGATCATAAAATACAACAAACACTTTTAAAATAGATTTGGATGATTTTGACTCTTTGACTACTTAATGAGAAAGTATTTTATAATTTTTCTTCCACAAAATTAGCTAGGCCTTGGTTCACAAATAATTAAGAAAGTAAAGCCTAGCTAGTAGTAATATGGTTATCTACTAAAGTGGGCCTACCTCACCTTTTGGGTGATTTTAAATCCAAGAAAAAGCAATGGGTAACTAGAGTATGCAAAGGTCATGTGCCACCTTGACACCTCTCGGCTTGAAAGGATGAAATCCCCACAAGGAACCATGTCACCTCAACCAAGAAGCAGAAGTTGTAAGTAAGTTCAGTGTATGATCCACATCCCTAGCACCATAATAGTAGATGGAAAAAGAAAGGTATTAGGCTTCTAAAATAATGGTTCTTACTCTCATGTGAACACCGAAGACCATCGGAGCATAAACAACAATGGGAGACTAAAATCTATAACCCACATTCATAATCACCCAACACCACAAGGCCCACACCCTACATGAATAGCCGGATTGATCTCACCTTTCAATTTTTTCCCTTTTATATAGTGCACTAGAGGTATATACGTTAGGGTTTGTTCCCTAGGGTAAAACTCCACAAGCAAGCCCACCCTACTCAAAAAGAAAAATGGAAAACTTGTGCAATCCTCTTTCTCATCACCAAGGAATCACACCTAGCACAATGGGAGAGGATCTACTCAAGACTATGGTGTGCCACTATTTCTCATCACCTAGGAATCACACGTAGCACAATGGGATACTTTAGCTAAATACACTTTCGATAATAACACATGTGTACAAGTGCACAAAACACATAAGGCACTTGTTCTTTTTAAGCACCAATTCCAAATGTTCCTAATTTAGAAATTGAAAACACAATGGAAACCTATGTAAGAAATTGGATTAGTATTTTAGATCAAAATGTCTTCTCCCAATATTTTCCACAAGCTGAAAATCATATATCAGTAACCAAAAAGCTCTACCCTAATGAATGCAAAAAGTAGAAAAATGAAAATCTCAGTTTTATACCCTATTTTTTCTTGATAATCAGATACGGTGCACAAAGGCTCAAATGTGGTGTTCAAATGCATCACGGGATGAAACAGATGTATCTTATAGAATGGCAATTATGGTGCCAAGAATGGTGACTACAACACAAAAATTAACGATTGTGGTGTTCCAAAGCACGATTGCGGAACATAAAATTGTGGTTATAAAAACATAAAGATCTAACTAAAAACAACAAATCTAATGATGCAAATGGTGTAACAATACTATTAGAATGGTGGCACTCCCAATGAGATATTGAACAAATCACTATGTTGAGGTTGAGGCTGCATTTATAAGTATTAATTTTGCCTTGGATAAGGGCTACATTAAAATATGGGTGGAAGGAGACTCTTTAAACATCATCAACTATCTATGTGGAATCTAAAAGCCTAGTTGGAGTTTTGATCAGTTGATGAAGGATGCTATTATGATGTTGACATCTTTTGAGGAAACTCATGTTTCTCACATATATCGAGAGGGCAATTCATTAGCAGAAATTTTCACTAATGAGGTTGTCAGGATTAATGAATATAGGGCATGGGAGGAGTACTCCCTCCTTCCCTAGGCTGCTAAGGTTTTAATGTGAAATGATGGATTTGGCTAAGATTATGTGTGGGTTTTATTTTACCATTAGTATCGGCATTATACTCATACATTTGTGGGTATTGCTTGGCTTGTTGGCTCTCGGTTGATAGTTGTTGTGACTAGGATGCCTATGGTTGGCTGCAAATTCTTCAAAGATAAGAAGAGCAATGAGGAGGCAATGGCTCCATTATTTAAGGATGATGAATGGAAAAAACTCATTAAGATGCAGTCTTGGGGCTACGAGCGGACGTCTCTCAAGAAAATCTAAGTGGATACTGCAGAAATTAGCATCTGATATGTGACTCTGGAAGGTAGGTTCACTGCAATCCTAGGCCACCATTTTAGTATTTTAAATCATTTTAGGAATGGGTTATTTATTTTCTTTCCGTTTTTCTCTTTTCCTTGATAAAGGTCTCTATGTATGTGCATTTGAAAAATAGGAGGGTGTCGGTCCTGCATGAGGGTCTCATCTTGTTAATTATGGAGCACGTAAAGGCCCTCTTTCCTGCCACATTAATTAAGGGCAAGGAAAATACTTGAAGTGATGACTCTATCTCATATGGTTCAGATACCAATGTGGCTGAGGAGGGTGAGAATGGGTCTCCCTCCCCTGTGGCCACCCCTTCTAAGAAGAGAAAGAAGGGAAACCCAAAAGGAAAATAGGCAGCAAAGAGGCTTATTCTTCAAGAGTCAAAGTCTTAGTCTACTAGCAATGATACGGAGGTGGGTTCTAAGGATTCCAAGTCCAAGGACAATGTTGTGGCTAGTAGACAGGTTGATGTTGAGGCAGGAGGTAAGGAGGAAGGTTTATAAGAGAATGTTGTGATCATGGAGATCAAGGAGAAGCCCAGAAGGGATTCTAAGTGTATTTCCAAGATGAGGAATCGAGCCATAAAATATGTTTTAAAGGACACCACAAATCATTGCAAGGAGAACGCTCTAAAGGAGAAGATGGTTGAAATTGATAACTCCCCAGTTCGAAACACATCAAATTTGGAACCCGTTGGTGAGAAACCTGTGCAGGAGGAGGAGGGTGTTAATCAGAAGCTTGGGAAGTCAAAACCTCTTAATGTTGACCCCCTACCAGAGGACTTCTCCTACCTTAATGATGACTCAACCTCAATGTTCGAACTCCTTCACATGGCGAGGGCGGGGGCCACTAGTACTTTCAAATTGGCTAAGTGGACTCTATAGGAATTCAATAGTGTTAACATCAAAATCAGGGGATTGAAAGAGAATATGTAGAATATTACAAAAGGCACTACCTCCAATATTCTGATTGATATAATAGTTGATCTTAAGTATTCATTCTCTGATTTCAAGTCCTTATGTGAACAACGCCTAGCTGAATTAGAGGCCAAGGTTTTGGATACCAACACGGATATCAAGAAACTATTGCATGCCTACCATATTTTTGTTAAGAATAGAAAGATGAGTGAGCTAAGAGAAGATCAATTTTATTTTTCTGAACTGATGGAGAAGGATCAGGTGACTAAAGGAAAAGGGGGAAAAGTTGGAAAGGATGATGTTAAAGGCCTTGCTGCTAGAGGGTTGGGTAACTTGAGGATGATAAAAAATAACTGTTGGACATGATTGGCCTTCATAAGAACCAACTTGAGGTGTCCAACACCTTAAGAAACATGGATTAGTGTTCAGTTATGTGTGTTTCTTTGTTAGTTTCTTTGTTGTTGGGTTTCTATTTGTTTCTTGTTATTTTGTTGCCTTTTTGTTAATGGTCGTTGCTAATAGTTTATTGTTACATCTTTTGAGCAACATTTTGTTTACATATTTGTAAATGGTTTTGGGTCCCTTCAAAACCTGTTTTTCCCATATAATCAAAACAATACTATTAGAATGTCAGAGAAATAAATAAAGGCCAATAAAATGATCTAAAACTACAATGATTGAATAATTTTAAGATTTACAAGATATAACAGTCAAATGTGTCATTCTAGGAAATAAATGTGGTGCATCATACCTCACATGCATCGTGTCATACAACGATTGCAGCATTTGAAGGCTCAATTGCATCACTGCGCACGATGATTGCATCGCACACCTAAAACTCAAAATTTCTCAATAATTTTGAAAAATATGGTTAGTTCATGTCGAGTTCACCAAATGTAGATCAAATAAAATTCAAGGGAAAATCATGAATCAATGATAACAACCACAAAACTATCTAAATTCAAGCTATAAAGACCCTAATTTGAAAATGAAGCACAAATGATAATAGAAATCCAAATAATAAAGCAATAAACCTTAATTCATATGCCAAAGTTGATTCTCCTCCATTGTTCTTCTCCATTTTTTTGTGTTTGTTCTTAGATTTGTAGTATGCAACTTGTATGATAAGCTTGATGTTGATGCAAGATAACTAGATCTCAAGATTACAAAAATTCAAAGAATGTGGTTAACCTTAAAATGAAGGTGATGACTTACTTTTATATAAATCCCAATTCAAATGAAGGGTTAGGATTGAAAGATGAGGTATGATGATCAATGGATGAGATTAATTAAGAAGAAAAGAGATAAAAATGGGGAGGATGGTTCAAAACTCAAAACATTAGTTGAGATTTAGGACTTGGCTAAGAAGGAATAAATTAAACAATTGCAACAAC
Organism: Sequoiadendron giganteum; assembly: GCA_007115665.2. NCBI lineage: Eukaryota > Viridiplantae > Streptophyta > Pinopsida > Cupressales > Cupressaceae > Sequoiadendron > Sequoiadendron giganteum. The sequence continues at coordinate 421,964,249 of CM021110.1, read as the reverse complement.
TATTTAATTTAGGAAAGGGTGGATGAATAATTAAATAATTAAAAATAATTATTTAATTATAAAAGAATGGTGGGATGTGAAATATTAAATAACTAAAAATATATATTTAATTATAGATAAGAGAAAATGATAAATAATTAAATAAATAAAAATTTATTTAATTATAGAGGGAAAAAGGATAATTAGTGACGTAATTTAAATAAATTAACATTTATTTAAGTTAATCAAGAGAGGAATAAATATAAAATGAATTAATTAAATAATTAAGAATTATTTAATTAATAGAAGAATATGACATTAGAAAATAATTAAGTAATTAAAATTATTAAATTATGGAGAAAAGACTCAAATTAGTGAAAAAATGTTACTTGGAGGCTTGAGACATTTTTTAGTGTCTGCATTATCTTTTTTATTGGCCCTAATAAATGTTTTTGAAAACCCTCATGTACAGACACCGTAATTTGACATAAAATAATCATTTTTTGAATTAATTTTTTTCAATGTGTAAAGAATTATTTTTAGATTGATTTCATATAGTTTTTTTACAAGAAAATTAACAAATTAGAATTTATTAAAAAAATATGAAAACCTAACATTTCAAGTTTCTTGACTAGTTTCCTTAGAAATTAATTAAAAAATAGAAAAAAATAATCCAATCAGAAAAAAAATTACATATTTTAAAAATAGACATCATCATCTATAATGGGTTTTAATTTCATAAAACAATTCTGAAAAAAACCATCAACCATATTGTCAAAGTTTGTTTTTTCTCTTGGCATTGCCATGACCTTGTACTTGTAGGTCCAAGATTAAGGGTTGGGTTATCATGCCTTTTATGTCACTAAATCTAAATTGGAAACATGGATTGTGAATTTCAAACCTTTTGGAATGAGTGCCCACTTTGAAATGGGTACCTAATCTAAAAAATGATACTTCCCCTAAAAGTGGGCCCATCTTCTTACACTTACCCTAAATAGAGTGACAAGCTATGGGTGGGTTAAATAAGTTGGCTAACCAGTAACTTTTATTTTTTATTTTGGTTGTTTGTTGTTCTAGTGCTATTTTTATTGTTTTCTTCTAGTCTTTTTTGTGATCTCTATTTTGTTTCCTTTTTAATGTACTTCTTGGTAGTCTCACCCCTCGTGAGACTATCTTCTCTCACATTTTTGGCTACTCTTTTTAATGGGTCTAGGCCCTTTCTTGTGTTTTACTTATATCAAAAATATGACTCATTCAACCATACAACCTATGAGAGAATTCATTAATAAGAGAAACTTGAATTGGTCAATTTCGGATATGAGATTAGTTTTATGATTGAGTATGTAGTGTCAAATGCTTTTCAAGCTAAAGATAATAGCTAGGCATGCCTATTCCATGGAATTATAGTTAAGCTCATAGCCCACCAAGGTTTGATTGACATAATAGATGGTGTGGTCATGGCCTTTGTTGTCATGTTATAAGAAGTGGCATGACCCTCTTTTTCCTAATATCATTATTCTAATGAAGGAGGTTGAAATAGCTTATATTTCTAACTTGACCTATTTTGATTTCCTAAAAGAATAATGTTTGATTTTATCATATTATTTTATGATGAATATTAAATTTGTTTATCTACAATAAATATACAACATTTTTTTACATTAAAGATAGTTCAAACGTAGAATTACAAAATATCAAGTTTTAGATCAAGAGACCATTAAGGTCTCAATTCAACTAGAAGCAACTAAAGCATAGAGTTTGAATCTCCTAATGAAGAAACTATTGGTGTACATAAATAAAATGCAGTTATACAAGACTTTACATTCTTATACAATTGCTATACAAAACATGGGTCATATATGATGCTATATATGTTCATACTGCCTAGTATAACATAGTGACTTCGTAGAATTCCCTACTCTCGTTGTGGGTGTCCCAATCCCTCCACCCAATTGGAGGCAATATGATTGATACTTCCTCGTTAGATCATCACTTCCTCAAGAGCATAATCATCTCCATTATTGATGTGAAACCTTGCACTATGTGCTACAGTGGTTTTCTTTTTGTTCATTGTTGCATTGTCATTATAGTTCTTCTAGAAGTCCATGAGTCCCTCGAAGAAGGGTGTGATATCAAATTAGTTATAAGGTCATGTGTGTCCATATCTCATTTCATATTTGTTGACTCGTACAATGTACCATCTCCTAACAATTTCATAAAATTGAATTTTGATATTTCCATTGTCATTATATCATGCAAAACAACATTAAAATAAAATGAATCTTTTTATCAACTCAATAAATGTCCTCTTAAACCCTTTAAACCTCTCCTCATTTCTTACCTTCCAAATATTCCATAATATCTCAGTTGAAAAGAAAATCCAAAACAAATTATAAAGATTTAAGATATATATGTACATTTTATCTTTCCATTCGCTAGCCATAACCAATGAGTGGAGCCATTATATCTCTATTAACGTTTTGGTGTAAGTTTATATTGGATCCCATATAAACTTATTCTGTCTAAAATGATTTATTTATTTTATATCTAAAATGGCATAACTAAAGCGCTGGTCTATTCTTTGAGCTATTTGTATTATTATGTTTTACATGGATATCCATACCCGATTTTGAAACTTTTGTCTTGTCTTGTCTTGAAATTTAAAAGCTTTATTATTTAAACTGAATTTAAAAATTTATTATAAAACCAACTCCACCATCTAATAAGTAAAAACTTATTGCATTCCAATCGATGACATTTATTTAAAGTATTTTGTCAAATAGTTTGAATGCTTAGTTTGAGTTTTTCCTTGTCATTGATAGATTTATGATTATTAGTTGTTCAGAGGTGTAAGTCATAGTTTTTACCAAGTGCCTAGAGTTGAGTCTATAGTTAAAACTAAAGATAAAAGAATCAAAAAAATTATAAGTATCAATTTTTTATTCAATCATGAGACCAAATCTAGAGTACATATCGACTTAAGAAAGACACTTGATAAGTTTATTAGATTTCTTATGACTCAAAACTAATATTGCATTGTGAATTTATTCTAATTTTTCATCATTTTTAATAGGGATAAAGAAATAAGATAAATGTATATTCCTAAATCTGGAGGTGATAAATGTTTTATTTCAAAGAATGAATTAGGTACTATAAGGGATTCATCATTTGAAGTTTGTTATTTTTTTGTCATTAAGTGAATTTTAAATTGAAATGAGGTCAATTATGTTGGGAAAATAATTTCAATCGAAAGAATTTATTGGTTTAATATACTTCTTGTATATGATCAACAAGCGGAATAAATTTACTCAAGTTAATAGATAAAATCTTGTTTTCGTAAGTTATTTATCCTAAATTTGTGCAAGAATGAGATCTCAAATACATAACTTAAGCCTGTACAAAATATGGGTAAGTGTCAATCTTTCACAACTAATAGTAAAATATCAATTGGTATTGTTTTAGCATATTTTTGGGTCATTGTTATGTTAAATTTTTATCCTTTTGATTATCTTGTTATCATTTTGTAAAGGTACTTAATTGTTATTATCTTGGACGATTGTTATGTTTCATTGTTATTGTTTTAATAATCTTGCTTATCATTCTTATATATAAATCAATTTGTTAAAGTGATAGATATTTTTGAATTATTATATTGTTACATTATACCATTTTGATAAATATGGTTTTCAAATGGTTATTATTTTTATTAGCATGGTTATTGTTATCAAGCTGCTATTGTTTTAATCAATGATTGCATAGTTATTGTCATCGATTGAATAGTCATTAGTAGTGATAGTTAATTTTTTATCCATTAGTATTTCCTAGTGATTATCTCAATATTCATTGGAATTGAATAGTTATTGATTAAATTTTTCATTAGTTTTGCATAGTTATCAAGTTATTATCCATTAGTATTGCATGTTATAGTGATGGATTTGATAATCATTTAGTATTGTGCGGTTATCATTTTGATACGTAATTTGTATTGCATGTTAGAGTAATGAATGAGATTCAAAGTGGAAAGAAGATATGATAGATTATCAAAATTATTTATGTAGGGGCAAAATTTGGTAATTAATTATTGCTAGGATAGGAATTTTTTATTTAGCTAATTTCTATCTACTTTGAAATGATAAACTCAATTAGTTTTTTTCAATAGAGGTAGATTCAATAGTGGTTGGAAATACCATAGTTCACCTTTGGGATTCTATTTTCTTAGCTAGGATATTGTTTGGTCCCCATCTTTTGGCTAAAGGGGTTATTTCTATTTATGACATTAAATATTTCTCCATAATGAACCTATTTAGACTAAGTAGATGGTTGAATTTTAGAAACCTTAATAAAGACCTACATTGAGTAACCTACATAACTAAATATTTTATTTGCATATTGGTTTTAGATTATATTTTATTTCATAACTTAGATTAATTATATTTCTTAATTATCTTGACTTATGTAAACAATATTGGTAAACATATGGATTTGATTTTATTCATACTATGAGCATAGAAAATGAAATGTTGATTAAGTCAATATGCCACCAATGATATAATAAGTTATTGTGTGTTCATGGTTAGTTTAGGATGTGGTTTTGGTTTAAGGAAATATTGTAATTCATTAATGAATATGATTTTTTGTAAATTACTTTAGTTGACAATAAGATAATTTTAGTGTTATCAAGAAATATTATTTTTTGTAGAAAAATTATGGTTATGTATAATTATTTTGTTGATAATGTATATGTATCTTTCATGGTTTATTTAAATAGTTTATAGTTATTTGTGATAAGAATTAGATTCTTGTGAGTAAAGTAATATTGAACTGATTGAATTTAATATGAATTGTTTAAAAGTAAACCTCTTCACTTAACACATAAAATCAATAACCTTTTTGAATAAGTAAAATTGAACATGCATTCTAGATAAACAAGAAAAACTTCTCAAATTAAACTTCACACCAAACACCCATTAAGGTATTTTCATGTAGATGGTTTTCTAGGTTTTCATCTCTACTTTACCTAAGTGGGTGGTACTAGACAAAGAATTGTGTGGTTTAATTGGACCCTAGAAAGGGTTGTGTACTCACTTGTACAATTGCATAAACCTAGACTCAAAAAAATCTCCATATTTCATACAACTTGTTCTCTTACATATCTTGATCCTATGGATATAGGGTATGTAGGTAGTATGGGAAATAAAGTATATTTCATAATACGTAGATATAGAGAACATCATGAGGTTTTGTGAATTGTTCTTAAAGTAAAATTTTAGATTTAATTGGAATAAGAATTAAATATGATATTTACTCATACTTAGAAGATCCTTACCATAGATTTACCTTTTACTTAGTTGATAGCTAGAAATTCTAAGGAAGAGTACAATGTATTTTATTTAGACTTGAAAAAAACTCAATACACTATTATGACCATGCTTTGATATTATTATGAGTGACTCAAGACGTAGGTGGTCTTAATGAGTAAAAGTCTCTAGCTAGAGCTTAGTATTTATTATTGCCTATCCTTATAAGCTCATATGGTTGATTGTATTTCCTATCTCATATTAGATAAAGGATTGGTATGAAATAACCATGGTTTATTGATCATCCTAAATGGTTGAGTGAGCCTAATAGAAACAAGAACCTAGATTGGTTGCTTGTTTATTTGTCTCGTATTGGACAAGATAGCTTGAATTGGCTATTGTTAATTCTTGAGTATTCAAATGTTCAAGACTATCAAATATTAATTAAATTAATTAATAGACCAATTTTCTATTTTCCTTCTATGAAATAAGTCAAATTATAAAATAATCTTGTTATCATTTTATAAATGTAATCAATTATTATCTTGGGTCATTGTTATGTTTCATTGTTATTGTTTTGATAATCTTGGTTATCATTCTAATATATAAATCAAGTTGTTAAAGTGATGAATATTTTTGAATTATCATATTGCTACATTATTATCATTTTAATAAACATGTATTTCAAATGGTTATTATTTTTTTTAGTATGGTTAAATAGTTATCAATTTGTTATTGTTTTAATCAATGATAGTATAGTTATTATCATCAATTGGATAGTCAATAGTAGTGAATATTTAATATTTTTTATTCATTGGTATTTACTAGCGATTATCTTGATATTCAATAGAATTGAATAGTTATTGATTAAATTTTCATTACTTTTGCATATTTACCAAGTTATTATCTATTAACATTACATGTTATAGTGATGGATTTGATAGTCATTTGGTATTGTATAATTATCATTTTGATAGGGTTTATATTGCATGTTGAGTAATGAATAAGATTCAAAGTAGAAAGAAGATATGATATATCTATGAATTTATTAATATACGAAAAAAAATTGGTAATTAATAATTGCTAGGATAGGAATTTCTAATTGTGTTAATTTCTATCTCCTTTGAAATGATAAACCTAATTATTATTTTACTAGAGGTAGATTCTATACTTGTTGGAAATACCATATTTCACCCTAGCCATGATATTGATTGGGTTCCTAAGTTTTTTTAATAAAAGAGAGTAAAAACTTTATTAATCAATAGGAATAGTACAAAGCATTAAGCGGGAAGAGGCCCCAAAGGGCAAAGAATCACCAAACAAGAAATCAAGAAATGTTTATCCAACATCTCGTATCTTTCGTAACCGAACCCTCCAAGTCTTGGGCAAGATACCCGATAAACTGTCCCAATTATCCACCAACCAAGTCCCATTCTTCTCAAAAGCCCATTTGGCCAACCCATCAGCCACCTTATTCCATTCTCGACGGATATGGGAGAAGGTAATAGAATCCATCAAATCTCCAAGACTGGTAATTTTCTTAGCCACCACTACAAGTTGTCAACTAACATCATCAAACTTTTGTATATTTATCAAGTCTACCACTACTTGAGAATATGACTCGCAGATAACCCTTTTCTAGCCAAGGGCATATGTCATCTTCAAATCCAAAAGAATTGCCAAGGCCTCCATAAGGTTATTAGAGTGTTGCCCCCTATACTCCGAAAAAAAGAACACAACCACTCCAGAACTATCCCTGCCAACCCCACCAATGCTAGCGTACCTCTGATTACCCCTTGCAGAGCCATTAGTGTTGATTTTCAAGACCCCAATGGAAGGAAGCATCCATATCCTCGCCTAAAGACCTTCCCTCTAGAACCCCTATTTTGCCCAATCTTGGGCCTTCTAGTTCTACCGAAAAAAATCCCCATATTACAAATCACTTCAGTATCTCCAAGATCCACAAGGACTAACAACTCACATTTAGCATACAAAGTCTCCTGCAAAGCCCCAAGAATGCGAGCCCAAACCTGACGCACCAGCAATTTCTTATCCAGAAAGATCTTGTGATTTCCCTCCAACCAAATATGTCAAATAATCATACTAGGACCAATAGGCCAAATTACATGCAGAAACAAGGTCTTTATCGGGATGGGCCCAATGTTCCACCAAAATTTATCAAGAGAAGGATGCCTGCACTGCTAATTCCAGGCCTCCCACCAAAAATTCCAAATAGTCCTAGCAAAGGGGCACTGAAAGAAAAGATTAGAAATAGTCTCAACATCTTTGAGACAAAGGAAACATAAAGAGGGACCTTGGAATCCCCACTTACAAAGGTTATCCCAAGTCAAGCACCTACCATACACCACCAGCCAAGAGAAAAAATTGTATTTTGGTCAGGAGAATTTATTTCGGATGTTCTTCCACCAAGGAACCTTAGCCCTGCCTAAGGCTTGTTTGTCCAAAACATGATACCCTAAAGTAACAGTGTACTTCCCTTTAAGATTAGGGCCCCAAGCCAACACGTCCCACTCCGAAAGAGAACAACAGACTCTAATAGCCAAAATGGAGGACAGCTCCCTCCTATCCTCCAAAGATCCACCCAAAGACCACTCCTGCATATCCCTCCACTACTAAACAATAGTCTACCCCAAGGCCTGGGGAGCTTTGAAATCCATCACTCTGCTCCAATCAACCTAAACAAAAATCTTACATAAATCCCCTAAGTGGGGGTGCGAGGAGAGGATAGGTGGGAACCCATTCCAAGATTCATACCAAAAAAGAGCATTAGAACCTCTATTGCAGATCTAGAAAAGGCCTTGTTTAACCAACGTGGCTCCCCTCTTGAGAGTATCCCATACCATAGAACCTTTCCCCAAAAGACTAAATCGAGGGACCTCAATGCCATCCACCTCACCAAGGTACTTGGAGGTAAGGATCCTAGCCCAAGACTGATGTTGGTGTGAAACCCATCTACAGTACAACTTAGCAGCCAAAGCTTGCCCTGCACAATCCCAACCCACCATTTTTTTTTGGCCGACAATCAACTTCCCACTTAATTAAGCTCCATTTCCTCGAAAGGAGAGTACCTGACCAAATAAACTGCCTACAAAGCCCCTCAAAATCATTGATGAAGCTTGAGGGAGAAATCATCACAAAGCACCTGTAAATAGGAAGGGCCTGCACTACAGACTTCAACAGAGTAATTCTACTAGCTATAGATAACCATATATAAGTCCAATGACAAACCAGCCCTCAAAATTTATCAATCACCTACTGCCAAAAATGCTTGGGGGCGGACACACATCCAGGGGGATCCCAAGATAGATAAATGGAAGATTTCCCACCTAAAACCTTAAGATCCTAGCAATACGCTTTTGGATAAGCTTGGGAGTATTAAAGAAATAAATGCAAGACTTAATTTCATTGATGCTTTGACCTAAGGTAGCCAATTAACAATCCAAAGTCTATCGAAAAGCAATTGCTTCATCCACCTTAGCAATACCCATCAAGGTCGAATCATCCACAAATTGAAGATGGCTTTGAGGAGGGAGAGAGTTGCTCCATTTCCATCCTAGAATGATCCCATCCCCAACCCTGGACTTAATGAATCTCCCCAGGCCTTCAGCCATCAAGATGAACAAATAAGGAGATAAGGGATCCCCCTGTTGTAGAACTCTAGAAGCACCAAACAAATCAAAGGACTTCCCATTTATGAGAATTGAAAAAGAAGACGTTGTCACACAGCTCAAGACCCAATCAATGCACTCATTGCTGAACCCAAAGGCTCCTAGAATTTTGATCAAAAAACTCCATTTAACTTTGTCATAAGCCTTAGCTATGTCCAACTTTATAAACATAGCCTTTTCCCTTGAAGAGGCCATGGAATGAATAGTCTCCGCCATAATAACAACTCCATCTAAAATTTGTCTACCCACAACAAAGCCCCCTTGTTCCTCTGAGATCAACTTCTCCAACCATGGCTTCAGATGCTTGGCAATCAGCTTTGTAATGATTTTTTACACCATATTACACAAGGTGATTGGTTGAAAAAGATCAAGAGAATCAGCACCCTCTCATTTTGGAATAAGAGCAAGAAAAGTGGCATTCATGGCTTTCAACATTTGTTTATTCCTTAAAGACTCTTGCACAACCTCCAACAAATCAAGATTGATCACCTCCCAAAATTCTTGAAAAAATTCCGTTGGGAACCCATCTGGACCAAGAGCCTTCCCTTTTTTCAACTAAAACATCACATCCTCCAACTCCTTCAAAGAAATAGGCTTGAGAAGAGAGGCATTGATGTCCATAGTCACCAAAGGCGGAATACAAGCCAAGATAGAATCTTCTTCCTCATTGGCAGGCGGGGTATCCTCAGAAAAGATATTAGAGAAAAAGCGAAACCCTCATTAGTTTTTTCCAAAGAGGAAGAAAGAACATAACCCTCAGGAGAGCAAAGAGATGAGATAATGTTATCCTGTCTTCGAGCCTTCACTGAGTTATGAAAGAAAGAAGTATTCCTATCTCCTTCTTGAAGCCATTCAACATGAGCCTTCTTTTCCCAAAAAAAATCCTCTCAAAGTTCCCATTCCTCAAGGTCTTTAACCACACTATCCTCTAACCTGCTCAAAACCGCATCTAGACCCTGATCCCGAATCCACCTAGTAATAGAATCCAAGCACTCCTAGGCAGACCTTTTCTTTTGAAACACATTACCAAACTAATATTTATTCCAATTTTTTAATTTATACTTCACATATTACAGCCTCTTCACAAAGGAGTACATAGCTTTACCAAAAGCAGGTTGTTCTTTCATCCACCATCTAGAAACAAGGCCAAGAAGATTCTCCTCCTTGAGCCACATAAGTTGAAATTTAAAAGCTTTTTTCCTAGATCCACCAGCCAGATGGGTAGAGAATTTAATCCACCAATGGTCTGATCCCCACCAATCTAATATTTTAGAGCTTGATAGCCACTTGTCGCCAACCCAAAAATTGGAAACAAGAAACTTGTCTAATCTTTCAGAGATGGCTTCATCCCCAAGCATCTTATTATTCCAAGTAAACATTCCATTCAAAGGTTTGATATCAACAATCCAAAGTCGAGCCAAATTCTCCCTAAGAAGATCAAAGGAGGGGTCCAAACGAGGAACTCCCCCCCCTTTTCTCCTCGAGTGAGGTAATTGCATTGAAGTCACCTGCTATAATCCAAGGAAGAAAGGGGTCCAAAGATCTCAGAATATTGATATGAGACCACAAGATAATCTTACCAGGAACATCTATTGGAACATAAATGTTGGACAAGAAAATTCTTTCCCCTGTCTCCAAACTAATTGTCACAAGAGAAATGGAGAATCTACTAGAGAACCACCAAACAGGAGAGATTCGTTGAGGATCCCAGAACCAAGCAAGGCCTCCAGAACTCCCCTAAGCATTGATACACTGACATATACCTCTATTTCAAATCTTAGGAGCAATCTGCATCATATTCTCCACAAATACCTTCATCTCCTGGAGGAGAACCATGTCCGAAGAATGAGCACGAATTAAATCCCGAATAGCCTTTTGTCTAGGGATGCTATTCATACCCATCACATTCCATCATAGCACAATCATCATGAAGCTTCGGAGAAGTGAGTATCCAAATTCTTCACTGACCCAAATTCAACCAATGTCTCACCATCCAACTTAACTTTCTCTTGATCCTTCTTTCTACCCACTTTTTGGGGCTTATCAGGAGCACTCTTTTTCAGAGACTTTTGCAACACACCCAAATTAAGGGAAGAAGCAGAGGATTTACTCTTTCCATAATCTCTAGACCCCGACCCTCTAGTAGGGCATGCACCTATAGCAGTGGAGACCAATGAAGTACCAGCCACCACACAAGGGTCCCCAAGCCCAGCCTCAGGGGAAGGAACAACAGAGTCCTTCACTTCCCCAAAATCCTCCATAGGGCCAAGAAGTGAAGACATAATGGCCATAGGCTCAAAATTATGAACAGTAACAGGGGGAGACTCCACATGCATTTCAAGAGAAATCCCCTCCTCATGAACTAATTAATCCAACACATCAAACCTATTAAATACCCCCTCCTCTTGGTGCTCCCGAAAATTCCTCTTCTGCCCTTGGCCTTTTTTCAGTGTCTAACATGCACAAACCCCTCTTTATTTGGAGGCAGCCCCTGCATGGGCCCTTTTCCCTTTTTAGATCCTAGATTTGAAGGAGCCATCTCGTTATTGGAATTACCCACACCAGGAGCACGAGGACACCTCCTTTGAAGATGACCATACTCGCAGCATAAACGACATCTAAACGACAGAGCTTCATAATCTAATGGCTAAGTCCAAGAGCTAGATCCAATAGTCAAATCAATAGAGTCCAACAAGGGCTTACTCAAATCAATCTCCACACAAACACGTGCATAAGAAAAAATTCTCTTATTCAAGGTTTGTTGAGAAGGGCCAATAGGTTTTCCCAGCACCATGGCAATCGACTGCAGTATATCTCTCCTCCAACATTCAAGCGGTAGTCGAGGAAGGCGAACCCAAACCTAAACCTTGGATGGTAGCTTCTCTACCGAGTTAAAACCGACATGCCATGGTTTTATGAAAAGTCCAACTTTATTATAAAAATAAGGCCCACCTTCAAACGCCCTGTTCCAATTTGAGATGCATGAAAAATCCACCAGAAAAAAATTATTAGCAGCCAACAAAATGTCAAAGTCACCTTCTGGATTCCAAGTCCTATGGATCCAAGGATCGAGAAACGGTAGAGAAACCCTCATCCCCAGAAACTTGCATATCAGAACATGCTTGCCATAGTATTCTAAATCCTCTGCCACCTCCTCCTTTTGAATCACTAAAACTGGATGAACCTGAGCCCACTCCAAGCATTCATTAATCTTCTACAGTTTAGGAACTCCAAATCTAATCATGCCCACTCCATGAGAAGACAAAATGGGAACCTCAACATCATTCTCCACCATAGTCTCATCCCCCTTTATTAAGTTCAAAGACTCATTTAGAGCCATGGAGATCTTCCACACCACGCAAACCCCACAATACACAATAAAAGTCCAAGTCAATAAACCAAAGCAACACCAAAATAGGCCACAACCAATTGCTAGCACTATCCCACCCTTGCACAACCAAGGGCATAATCCAAGCAACAAAGAACAATCGTTCCACACATAGCGAGCAGGACCAAGCCCACACCGGAACGCACCAAGATAGAGAGAGCACACCCATAGGCCACCAACACACCCGTGCACCAGCCAAGGAAAACGCAAACAATCCAAGAGAAAAAGAAACACAGAGAAAAATAAAAAACGTCACCCCCATACGTAATGAAACTCCCCCCCGTCTGCAGCTCCAAACACCCGACACCAATTTGCACAAAAGGCATGCATGCAACAAAATGAACGAGCATGCAGCCATGGCCTCACAGGCATCGTCGCACTCCATCATCCTAAATTCAGACTATTTCAATTAATCAAGAATCGGGTTTCCTAAGTTTTGGCTAAAGGATAAATCTTTCTATTTATGAAAAATATAGTATTACTCCATAATGGACCTATTTAAATTGACTAAGTAGATGGTAGAATTTTAGAAACCTTAATAAAGACCTACATTGAGTAACCTACATAGCTAAACATTTTCTTTGCATATTGGTTTTAGATTATATTTGACTTTATAACTTCGATTGATTATATTTCTTAATTATCTAGATGGCATGTTAACAATATTGGTATAGATATGGATTTCATTTTATTCATATTGTGAACATAGAAAATGAAACATTGATTAAGTGGATAATGCCACCATTGATATAATAAGTTATTATGTGTTTTTGGTTAGTTTAGGATGTGGTTTTGAATTAAGAAATTTTTTTAATTTACTATTGAGTATTTTTTTTGCAAATTACTTTAGTTGACAACAATATGTCATATGGTTAATTGAAATAGTTTATTGTTAGTTGTGATAAGGATAAGATTCTTGTTAGTAAATTAGTATTGAACTAATTGAATTTAAGATGTGTTGTTTACAAGTAAACCTCTTAGGCATTGGATATTTCACCCAATATGCAAAACCAATAACCTTTTGGAATAAGTAAAATTGAACATGCATTCTAGGTAAACAATAAAAAAAAATTCAATTTAAAATTCACATCAAACACCCCTTTAACTATTTGCATGTAGATGGTTCTTTAAGTTTTTATCTTTGATTTACCTAAGTGGGTGGTAGTTGATAAAAAATGTGTGTTTAAAGTAGACCCTAGAAAGGGTTGTGTACCCACTCATACAGTTGCATAAACCTAGACTCAAACAAAACTACATATTTCCTACACCTTTTTTTCTTGTATCTTGATCCTATGGATATAGGGTATGCAGATAGTATGGGAAATAAAGGATGTTTCCAATACTCAGATACATAGAACATTATGAGGCTTTTTAACTTGTTCTTAAAGTTAAATTTAAAATTTAATTCGTAACAAGAATAAAATATGATCTACTTACTAATACTCAAAAGTTACTTGTCATTGAACTTTACCTTTTACTTAGCTGATAGCCAAAAATTCTAAGGGTACATTGTATTTTATTTGGACTTGTGAAATAACCTCAATACAATAATATGTGTTAGTGTAGGTTTTTATTTTCCTAGTGAGATAATTTATGTTCCCTTAGTTATAGGTTTTCCCTACATATTTATTAAGGTTTCTTAGGATAATAAAGTGAGTTTCTCATTTAATAACTAGGAGATAAAGTGATGAGTTGTCTCCACCCTTTAAGGATGGATTATTTACTTTTTTCATCATTTTATTTAATGTTGGTGGTTATTGGTGGTCAATTCTCATTGGTTGATTTTCCACCTCCATCCTCTCCTTAGTTCTATTTAAACTCACTACCTAGCTTATATTTTTCATCTTGAAAGCTCTTAACACAATTTTGTCATCTTGAAATTTCATATCTATTAGAGTTGTTGGTTTGCATTGTTTATATTTTTTCAGTTTATGTAGCTTTGGATTTATCTTAAAAATTTCCTTAGGATATTCAATCTATTCCAGATTTCTAACATGGTACCAGAGCTTTTATTTTGAATATTTTAAGTTCTTAGATTCCTAATTAATAAATTGAGATTTTCATGTAAACATCTTGTAAACTCTTGTATGCTCTTCTCTTGCGCTTTTGAACAATCTAGAGAATCAAAAAGGGTTTGTAAAGATTTAATAACCTCTTCATATTGCATATGTGTTTTATGAGATCTGAGTGATTGCAACACTTTTGGTTATACTAGTGGTATTTTTTATTGTTCCAATGCATCTAGGATGCTTGAGAAAGTCAAGATTGGCTTTTGTTTCATCTGAATTGGAGATCGTTTGATATAGTTGCAAGCAAGCATTAGAATCTCAAATCTGGCAAGCAGGTTTTTACAAGAGCATTCTTGGCCAAAAAGGACCTCTTCATTGCATTCAAGAGGTTGAGGATACAAATTTTGACATAAAATTCATCCATATTTGGTTTCAAGATGTGTCAAGGAAAAAAATTACCCAAGAGGCCATACGGCCCCCAAGTCATGCAAGTGCGAGTGTACAATAGAAATTTTTAATAATAATAATAAGTGCTTAAAAGTGTTTAGCACTTTATTAAAGTGCTAGTGGGTATGAAACTTAGCCTGTAGCCCTAAGTTGCTAGGCTAGTGGTCTTAATATTGCCCATGGGTTTAAAAACTTTTTGCAACCTAAGCTACCAATCGTTGTGGTTTTTTCTTTAAATCACGATGTCAAACACACAAAATACCAATGGTAAGATTTAAATTGCTAATATTCTCTATGCAAACTATGACCTAACTACCAATCATGTTACCCATTCACTGCTAGGTCACCGCCCAACAACCACCGTCACCATCAATGCCACCTTAGGGCTACTAGGGGGCACCAGGGCCCTCCAATAGGCCAAATTGGAACTTTTTTCAAACTTTCATAACTTTTCACCACCATATCAGTTTTTCAAAAATAAGATATCATCAGAAAGCTAGAGATGAATAATTTCTATCCATGGAGATATTGAAAATATTTTTTTCCATTTTTTACCAGATATTTCATGTTGAAGTTGTTTATTGCTAATTTCTTCAACAACCCATAACGTTCACCTCGTTTCTTTGATTTTCAGCAACAAATAGGTGTTGAAAAGGTGGTGAAGAGCACTATAGATATATAAGACTATTTTTCCATATTTTTTCTCATTTTCATTTTGTATCAAAATTGAGCATTGTATATTATAAAAGGATTTTTAAATGCACTAAACAATAAAGTGCCAACCTTATAATATTTGGGGGTGGTGATTTTTGATACTAGTGAAAAGGGTGGGGTTGTTTTCACATTCTTGTGTTCACTTCCTTTTCACACTTCTTTTTTGCATCTATTCATCATGGCTCAAACAATAGTCCTATTCTAATTGCATACAGCTACGTTGAGTGGAAGTCTAAAATGAAAATTCACTTAAGAAGTCTTGGTTTGTATAAAATAATAATGGTACTAAAAACTAAACCTAGTAAACATGATGAAAAGACTAAGTGGTCAATAGATGTGATGAAGCATATGGAGCATTGTGTTTGTTTGTATCTCCTAATTTGCTCCTTCATATTGAATCTTTGAATACTCCAAATGAAATATGGAAAAAGCTAGAATCTCTTTTTGGTACTCAAGATTCTATGAGGGGTCATATGTTGGAAAATAAACTAATCAATTTAAATCCAGGTAACTTCAACACAATTCAAGATTTCTTCACCAAATTGAAATCACTAAGGCTACAACTACAACAATGTGGAATTGATAAGAAAAATGAAAAATGATTCTAAGTATTCTCTCTAAGCTAAGTTTTGAATATTTAGTGTTTGTTTCTACCTTCTATGCTTCTAAGGATGCATTTAGGTCCAAATTTTTCATGCCATATTTGGATGATTTTGCTACTTCTCTCACACAAGAGAAAGATAAGATAATCTACATGGGCACTCTTAAGTCTTCTAAGTCACATGCCTTGGTTTCCAACCATGGCACAAATAAATAGCGGGAAGAAAGTGGTAATAAGGATAAGAAATAAAAGAATAGTAAAGATAAGAAAGATCAAAAATCAGTTGCTTCAAAAGTAGCTAATGAGACCTCATCTTCAAAAGGAAACAAGCCTAATAAATAGAAGGTCAAGTTTTCCTATTGTAAAATACCCTATCGAGATGAGCACCAATGTTTGAAGAAACAAGTTGATCACTTGACACACATTCTTGAAAAGAATAATCATATTGTTCATGATTCTATCAAACAAATTTCAGACGACTAAAGACAATAGAAAGAG
Source organism: Sequoiadendron giganteum (assembly GCA_007115665.2). NCBI lineage: Eukaryota > Viridiplantae > Streptophyta > Pinopsida > Cupressales > Cupressaceae > Sequoiadendron > Sequoiadendron giganteum. The sequence continues at coordinate 421,947,627 of CM021110.1, read as the reverse complement.
GAAAGGAAAGGGCAAGGCCCTTGTAGTCATTACTTCTCCATCATCCACATGGGTTCTCTATTCAGGTGCTTTACACCACATGGATTCATCTAACAATGAGATTGCATCTTTGGAGTTGTATACTATGCCTTCCATTTTGATGGGTGATGAAACTCCTATTGAGGTGTGTGGGAGAGGGTATGTTGATATGAGGGATGACACATTTTAGGATGTTCTTTATGTACCCTCATTCTAAACTAATCTTGCATTGAATTATCAAATCACTTACATAGGTATATGCAAGAGGGTTGAGTTAACTCCTTACTCAATGGCGATTTGTGAGTTACACAATGATTCTATAGTTATAGTTTGGAGAGAAGATCATCCATCTCAGCTTTATTTTTTCTCTCACTTTATTCTTGATCCACCTTCATCTATAGTTATAGTTATAGTTATCAACAGTTTGGCCACTTGAATTACTACTATTTTCAATAGCTCATTCAATAGGACATGGTTACATGATTGCCTATAGTTTATTTTTTAATGGGGTTTGTCATGGTTGCATTCTTGGCAAGCATCCTAAAGATAAATTTCATAAAGGAAAAGCTTGGAGAGCCTCACATCTTTTTAGAGTTGGTACATAGTGATTTGGAAAGGCAATTTGCATAGCCATCTTTCAATAGAGCTCAATATGTTTTGGCATTCATTGATGACTCTTATAATTAAACCATTGTGTACTTTCTCCTAAAGTATTAAATTCATTTTTAGAGTATAATGATTTTTGTAGATAAACAAATTGGGAAATCCATCAAATTTCTACGTATAAATAATGACAAGGAATATGTAAACCATAGCTCTATGCAGTATTGTGCTTTAGAAGGCATTGATTTACACCATACAATTCCCTACAGTCCTTAGCATAATGGAGTTCCAAAACGAAAGATTCATTCCTTGAAAGGGATGGCCAATTCTATTATTCACTTCAAGTCTTTGGTACTGTATTTTTGGGATGAACCCATTGACTATGTGTGTTATATCCAGAACCACATTCCTCACAAATTTGTGAAGTGGGTAACTCCTTTTCAAGCTTGGACCGGTTGGAAACTCTCAATTAGCACTTTTGAGTGTTTGGCTCTATTTCATGGGCCCACATTAAAGTAGAGAAATGAAAGGCTATGGATTCGTAGAGAAATCCTTACATATTTGTTGGATACCTAGATGATGTCAAAGGCTATAGGCTTCTCCATCCTACCACGCATGAGTTTTTCATTGAGAGGAGTTTTCTTTTTAAGGAGATTCCTTCTCATTCTTCTCTCAACACTTCTCCAACCACCATCAAATTGGATTCCTTGCATCATGATGATATTTATTTAGAGGATCATAATCCTTCTTATTGTGATGAGGTGTCTTCTTCCTCCACTTTAGATGATGATAGTGATGATGATGGTTCACATAACTTTCCTTAATAGGATGATGATTATCCTCCCAAATCTCCTCCTTCTCCAGTTGTAGGGCCTCTTTGGGCTCAATAGATAGTGCAGTCAATAGGGGATTAGGCAAGGGATCCTTCAGATCACCATTGAACATGATTATAGTTTCAAGATGATCCACATGTTTTCCTTGTCACAACTTCCAATCCATAGTCCTTTCAGGAATCTTCTGGTGTCCCCAAGTGGGATGAAATGATGTAGGAAAAGTTAAGTTCCTTGGAGAGGAACCCCACTTCGGATCTTGTCCCACTTCCTAAGGGAAGAAATCTTGTTTAATGCAAGTGGGTCTATTAAACAAAATTTACAGAAAATGGGTCGTCTGACAAGCATAAGGCTTGCTTGGTTTCCAAAGGATTCTCCCAAGTACTCAAGATTGACTATGCTGAGACTTTTGCACCAGTCACCAAAATGAATTCCCCATCTGACTTGTTCTTTCTATCACTACAACACATAGATGGGAAGTTCATCAAATGGATGTGAAGAGTTCTTTTCTTCATGGTGATATTCAAGAGGATATATAAATGGAGAATCCATAGGGACTCATTCAAGATCCTTCACTTTTTTGTCATCTTTGAAAGTCTCTCTATGGCCTCAAATAGGCCCCTCGTGCTTAGTATGCCAAGATGGACTCCTTCCTTTTAAAAGTGAGGTTCACTTGATGCCATTCTAATCCTAATTTCTATATTTTGTAGCAAGATGATACTCACACCTTCCTAGTTCTCTATGTCAATGACTTGTTTATTATAGGAATTCACTCATCCACCATTCAAGTAGTGAAAAATCTTAGAGTAAAAGGTATTTCTTAATTAATTAATTATTTAATTATTAGGTCCATTTTCCCTTGATTAATTAAGCTTACTTAGGTTATGTCCCTTTTACATCTCATGTCATAGAATGAGGACACATTTTATGATCTTATTTTATCTTCACCCAGGGTTTCTAGATTAATTATCCTTTTATAGGGATTATTTATTGTATAATCATTAAGATGCACATTCATAATGATTCTTTTTTTTTTTTTATCAATATCTCTTGGCCTCCATATATTTTTTATTCCCTCTTTTTGTAATAGGTTTTTTTCAATTTTGACTTCTAGTTTTTTCCAAAAAATAGTTTTCTTGGTGTTGTTGTGCAGTTATCTTTTGGAGACTTTGATAGGCCATATCTTCTACGTCTAGGCTTTTTGGGTGTCATTTTTTTTAAGTACATGATTTTTCATGTAATTCATCATGGTACTATCAATTTCCTCTTATTTTATCATAGTATTATATATATAGCATGTTTCCTTTTTTAAACATTGCACTATCTTCCATTATAAGAACTTCTCATTATGTAAATGCACTAAAATAAAGTGCCTCAAAATTGTACATGTATTATCGAGATCTTTCAAATCATATTGTGTCTTTTGTACTCGTACTATGATATAAAGTGTCATGGGGGGTAGTGTAGGCCTTTATTTTTCCATCACACCTTTGTCAAGTGAGTGTCCCTTCTATGAAAATAGCAATCATAGTGATTATTGCCTCATGCGTGTGTGCCTTTGTTTCCACACCCTTTTTTCATTTGTTGGTACTTTCAGTTGCACATTCAGATGTTCTTGATTCTTCTTCATGCACTTTTTTGGCATCATTTTCAATGGATCTGTCTTAGCTCTTCCTTGTCAACATTATGGGGGGTTTCTACTATTGGTGCTAATTCTTCCTTGGTTTTTCATTGGACAGAGTTATGTATCTATTATTTGTTCCTATTTACTAGGTATATGCATCGTACATTTGTGGATAGTTACCCATACATTTTGGTGAGATGGAGCATTTACCATATGGACACTCTTACATTCCTATTTTTAGAGGTGACTTGTTTTCACTTGATCAGTTCTTCATACTATTGGTACCTATGTCATCTATATCTTCAAGTTCCAGATGTTTTACCTTTATTTTCCATTTGATTCGAGTAGTGTTGTTGGGGGAACTCATGCAAATTCTTGCCTTCTTGATCCTGATCATCATTTGTTTCAGAGAATATTCTTCTTTCAACATTATAGAAATCATTCTTCGATAGTGTTTGTGGCTTCTTCATGCTTCAGCGGTATTCTTTATGATCATTCTTTGTTCTTAGTTTTTGGGATATTGTTTTGGAGGCTTTTAGTCCTTCACATTATTTCGAGGCTACTCAATAATACACACTTTTCTGGAGAATTCTTCATCCCTTCACTTGTATTTCTCTCTTTTGGAGAGGATTTCTCTCCCACAGGGTTTTTCTCCATTTCTATGATTGTGAGAGATCTTTTGTTTGTACATGGGTACCTCACCAAGCTTTGTTTTTCAAGACCCATCATGCATTCATCTTTAGAGTTTTGATCTTGTCCCTAGGTTTCACTTAAGGGGGTGTTAGAGTAAAAAGGTATTTCCTAATTAATTATTTATTTAACTGTTAGGTCTTTTTTCCTCTAATTATGTAAGATTTATTAGGTTATGTTCTTTTATGTCTCATGGCATAGAATGAGGACACATTTCATGATCTTATTTTATCCTCACTTAGATTTTATAGGTTAATTATCATTTTATAAGGATTATTTATTGTATAATCATTAAGATGCACATTCATAATGATTCATTTTTTTGGATCAATAGCTCTTGGCCTCCATAGCTTTTCTATTCTCTCTTTCTATGATAGGTGTTTGATTTTAGGTGATCCTTGGAAGCTATAGACTTGATTTTTCCCAACTTCAACAAAAACTACCCTTCATGATCAGTTTTTGATGTCAAACTTGGGCTTATTACACTACTTCTTAGGGATTGAGATCATTCAATCTTCTTTAGGTATCTCTCTTGAACAACCTAAGTATGCACTTGATATAATCCACAAATTTCACATGATTGATTGTAAGCTTACACTGACTTTATTTATGTCAGTGATCAAACTTGATGGCACTTTGTATCAACAACTTGTTGATAGTCTTGTCTAGTTGACTCATATGAGGCTCGACATTTCATATTTTGTAGGCGTGGTCTCTTGATTCAAGAAGAAGCCACATGAGATGCATTAGAAAGTAGCTAAGAAAATTCTTCACTAGGTCAAGGGTACTCACAATTATGGGATTCAATATGCAACGGGCATGGATTTTGACTTGGTGAGACACATAAATTATAATTGGGTAGGAAATTCTCAAGATCACAAGTCTACTTTAGGGTATTGCTTATCCCTTCATTTTTATCTAGTTTATTGGTCGAGAAAGAAGAAATCTTCTATTTCTCTTTCATCCATAGAGGTTGAGTATTGATGAGAACTTAATGCTACTACTGATGTCATCTAGCTTCAAAAAATTCTCACTGAGCTTCGTATTCCCTTCTTGAATCCCATTGTCATCTTTTGTAACAACCAAAGTGATTTAGATCTCGCACAATCAGGTTCATCATCAATGAACCAAGCACATTGAGATCCATATGAACTAAATTTAGGAGATGATTCATGGGGAGATCATTTCTCTCAAGTACTATCTAACATTAGACCAGATTGGAAATATCTTCACCAAACCCTTCACTGAGAGAAAGTTCCTTCATTTGTGATATTTTCTTGTGGTGTGGTTGGTTTCCTCTTTAGGGGGATACTTAGTGTTTTCTCATCGTATTCTCTCTCTATTTGTGGGGGTATTCTCTCTCTATTTGTGAGAGGAGTCTTCTTCTTTGGGGAGGAATTTGATATGTACATAGGTACCTATGATGGCCTCATTTTCCAAGACCCATCATCTTTTACACCCTCCTAAGTTGTGCTTAAGGGGGGTGTTAGTGTAGGTTTTTATTTTCCTAGTGGGATAATTTATTTTCCCTTAGTTATAGTTTTTTTCTACACATTTATTAAGTTTTCTTAGGATAATAAAGTGAGTTTCTCATTTAATATCTAAGAGATAAAGTGATGAGTTGTCTCCACCCTTTAAGGGTAGAGTATTTAATTTTTTCATCACTTTATTTAATATTGGTAGTTATTGGTGTTCAATTTTTATTGTTTGATTTTTCACCTCCATCCTCTCCTTGTTCTATGTAAAATCAATACCTAGCTTGTATTTTTCATCTTGGAAGCTCTCAATGCAATTTTATCATCTTGGCATTGCATATCTCTTGGAGTTGTTGGTTTGCATTGTTTATTTTTTTTTTAGTAAATATGTAGATTTGGATTTTTCTTAAAAGGTCCTTGGATTATTTAATTCCTTTTAGATTTCGAACAATATGGGCATACTATTATTTTTCTATGAATGACTCAAGACTTGGTTGGTCTTGATGAGTTAAATTCTCTAGCCATAACTTAGTATTTATTATTTCCTATCCTTATAAGCTCATATTTCCTTTTTATTCCCATCTCATATTAGATAGAGGAATGGTAGGAAATGACCATGATTTATTGATCATCCTATATGGATGAGTGAGAATAATGGATATACGAGCCTAGATTGGCTACTTATTTATTTTTCATGTATTGGAAAAGATGGCCTAAATTGGCTATTGTTAATTATTGAGTATTGAAACAAGACTATCAAATATGAATTAAATTAGTTAATATAATCAATAAACCTAGTGTTGTTTTTTTTCTCACTAAACCCTATAAACCCTCTAAAGTATAGTCAACTCTTATGCTCAAGGACTACATGATTAGGGGCCAATGAATAGGAGATTGATGTTTCAATTTTCTCCCCTACACTTCAAGCTTTGTAAGACCTAGGTGGGTATTCCTATATGACACTGAATGCATACGTGTAGTTGTGGTTTATCACAATGTCTAGTAGATAAGCTTCATATAGATGACAAGGATTTGTATATCTTCATTCTTGGATGTTACACCCCTTGTTCTCATTTAGGTTCAGGTATGAAGTAGGAACAAAAAGATAACCTAAACTAATAAAGTAGGGAAAGGTTTTACTTGAATTTAAATATTGTTTCTAAGGATAAGGAGGAAAACTATGCAAGCCTAGTGCGTGCCTTGGGCTATAGATTCATATGTTATGGAGTTTATGATGAAAGAACCAAACATATCTTGTGGGTCTTATGAATATATTATCACCTTGTGATAACCTAACTTGCACAAGATTACTATGAAACTCTACTTACAAATCCATCTAAAAACATAATATCTTCACTATCTTCATACAAGAATTTACATTACTCCTTGAATGATAAGCAAAAAAAATAAATAGTTCAAATAAAAAATGTGTTTGAAGAATCTCAATAACCTTATTATTTATATTCAAGACATTACACTTTAGATAAGGTTTGGTGAGTTGTAGAAATCAAGTGTTCATTCATCATTCCTTCCATTTATCAATTGTCATTATCATTCAATTAAGGTTTAATTACCAAACATGGGGTTTGACTAAGGAAAAACCGCCATTCAAAAACAAACATTTTTTCTTCTCTTTGTATGTGTAGATTATAGGTTGAAGAAGGATTGAAAGGATATCAAAGAGTAATTTTTCAATTTTGCATAAGTTGTCACCATTGTTGTCAAGCCACAAAAACTCAATTGTAAATTTTATTTTCAACTTTCAAACAGTGGGAATTGTGTCAAACTAAAGCCAAGATCGAGCATTAGAGGACTATCAAATCTTTTCCTAGACACCCTACCCAGGACCCATTCACCCTAGGGTGAACCTGTCCTTTAGTAGTGTTCATAACCAAATTTTAATGCCAGGTACATGTGTCCAGACCCTTCTCAAATCTACCTACAAAATATCAACTTGATTCCTACACCTTCAAGATATGGCATTTTATCATCTAGGTCATTATTTATTAGGTTTAGTTGCATTGAATCATTTCCATTTAGTTCCAAATCATACTATCATAGGGAACCTAGAGATTCAAGTCTGATTGGCTCACCTTAGGGTTGAAAGTCAATTTCTATACCTTTCAATCTCTTAGTTTCAATGAAATTTTGGGAAGAGGGACACATTAGTTTCAAAGTTCTTTGTATGAAGGACCTAGGAAAACCTATTTTGGGATCTCCCCCTTTTCACCTCTTTTAAATTTTCAAATTTCATGAGGAGTTACAAATACCAAAAATGGCCTCCTCATCCTAGGCCTGGGGTTTTGTGCAGCCATTCATTCCTAACACTCCTAATCCAAATTCAATTTGAAAAATTAACTTTTCAAATTGAATTCAATTCTAGGGAGTTGGAGAAGAAAATATATTAAAATTTAAACAAGCTTGCAAGAAGAAAAACAACAAAAAAGAAAATTAAAGCAAAACATAGTTTTTTGGTGTGTAGGATTGCTCGTGCACTCAGATGCTCCTACATCAAACAACCCAAGTAGGAAAGAATATTTCATGAGTGATAGATCATGAAAATTCATGTGGATTTGGAATTTTATGCCTCTAAAGCTCTGAGGCTGCAACCTATGTTGCCTCCTCCTTCTTGCATTTATATTTGATTAAATATTCCTTGTACTCTTTTCCATGTGCCTTCTTGATTGTTCTAGAATTTCCATCACTTTATCAATTTCTTCATCCTTCTTTTATGATATATGTTGTACCCATTTTCTAAGTCTTGAAAATAGGAAACAACATCTTCCTTTCCACTAGTATCTCCTTCATGAAAGTGGTTTAAATCAACCACATTGAAAATTGGTATCAAATTCTTTCTTTATCCCTTTTAAATCAATGTGCCCTTGGTACCTCTTTGTGCTTGTTTCCAACTTCTATTTCATAAAACTAGATTTCTTAAGGTGAACTAGAAAATTCTCTTCCTTTAAATTTCTTAAAATATCTCACATGTTTCAAATGGTCCAAAATTCTATCTAAAACAATTGTAAATTTACGAAGGGATGGTTTATGTGCTTCATTATTCAATATATCTTTGATCTCCATGGGTGTTTCTTGCTCCTATTTTATTGTCTCAACTTCCTTTGGACTGGGAATAAATGCATCACATATTTCTTCCTTTCGTATTTCTTTCAAGAATTATTTTTTGAAGATTACACATACCCTTGTATTGATATCCTCTTTCATTTTATTATCCTTCAATGGATTCATAACATACCTTTTCTTGTCCTTGACTATAGTGTAAGTGTTTTCTTCACCATCATGCATATATTTCCAATAATATTTTCACAACCTACCTATGAGGATATGGAAAGAATCCATCAGCATCACATTGCATATTGCTTCATCTCTATAATTACCAATATGAAAACTCTCTAAGTATTTCTCACTTGAGAAAATTTGATGTCCCTTTTGCAACCATGTAACCTTGTATGGATTTGGGTGCTTTTTTTTCTCCAATTTTATCTTCTCAACCGTTTCTTGTGACACCAAATTATCTGAGCTACCATTATCCAAAATTATTTTACAACACTTCCCTTTTAATTTACAAATAGTTTTGAACAGACGTCTCCTTTGTGTAGGCTCTTGTTGTTATTTGAGATTCTCCCTATGCTCTGGTTCTAAATGTTCATCCTCTTATTCAACCTCTATAGTAAAATTCCTTCAAATATTTGTTTTCTACCTTCTTATTGTATTTGTGGGCATTCAAAGACCCTTTGACCTTACTCTCCACAATTGAATCACTTCCCTAAAAACCCCCTTCCTCTTCCATATTCTCCTCTTTCCCTTGAATTTTCACCTCTTCCTCTTGAAAAATATCTTCTCCCCCTTTCATTTGAGCTACAATTTATTTGAGACCAGCTTGCTTCTTCTTCCTTTAATGGTTGTCCTCTTCCACTATTTGTTTGTTCTCTACATCTTAAAGGTTCTTGTCTACCTCTGAAATTTCCTTGTGAATTCCTTTCTAACTTCTCTTCTACCTTAAGAGCATATTGGTAAGCTTCTTCCATTGTTCTTGTCAATACCATACTAAGCTCATCCTAGATAATAACCTGCAACCCATTCACATACCTTGCAACTTGTTCTTCATCATCTTCAACATGTCCAAAACAAATACCCGATTTGCAGAATTCCTCTGTGTACTCCATGAAACTCAAATCCTTATGTTTTAGATTTTGTAGTCTTAAAAAACCTGATGTGATAGCCTATAGGAAAAAAAATCCTTAAAATTTGTAACCATATTATCCCATGATTTAATCTTCTCCTTTCCTTTTCTTTTTCTTTCAATCTACAATCGATCCCACCATAGGGATGCATGCCCCTTAAATTTTGTGCAAGCATATTTCACCTTTTTCTTTCCTCAATGAACTCTAAATCAAAATATGTATCCATCTCTAACATCCAATCGATGAGTTCCTCTAGGTTCAAACTTCCACTATAACTTGGTGGATTCATCATTGGCTTACTTCCTATAAGGAAGCTTGTATACACCTAAAAATGGTCACATTATAATAAGTCTGGTAATTAATTAAATACAAGTTATTTAATTAATCTTCTAATTCAATCTACATATAAATAAATTTAATATTTTATTTATATTGTTCATTTTTTAATTCTTATATTCTAATTAAATAAATAAGTTTTTTTAATTATTATCACTTTTCCATTTCTTCTTAATTAATTAAATAAATTTTACAATTTATTTAATTTAATTATCACATTGCTTTATTTTGAATAAAGTAAATATTTTTCTTTTTCCAAATCATAAAATCACTCTTAAATCATTCTAAATATTCTTCTTTTCCAAATCATAAAATCATCTTTAAATCTTCTAAAAAGCCATCTCACATTTAATTAAATATTTTAATATTTAATTAGAAACTTCTTATCCATATTCCACATATAATTAAATATTTTTTTCAATATTTAATTAGAAGCTTCCAAATCCGCATGTCACATGAAATTAAATAATTTTATTATTTAATTATTGAATTATCTTCAACCAACAAAACTAACTCATAACTAAACTTGACAAATGACAAGTTTCCTCTATTTTTGAGTGATTTTTTTTTGTGGGAAGGAAATATCTTCCTTCTTTTTCTCTAGCTTCCATCTTTCTCTCCAACTTCTCCATCTCTCATCGTTCATCTTACCAGACTGAATCTTAACCGTTGATCTTTGCCAACTAAGATTTTGCCTTCAAAAATCTATAAATAAGACCTCTTGGCTCTTTGAAAATCTTGGAACTGTTTGCATAGTGTGAGCATTATAGTTGAATAATCAAGCATTTAGCATCTTAATATCTTAGATTTCATAATCATAGTACAACATCTTAGCTTTCATTATCTTAGCATAAATAATCACGGTAGAATGGCTTGCATAATCTGTTATTAGTTTCATTATCTCACATCATTTAGCATAAGAATGCATTTTTCATATCATCTCATTCTCTAGGTTGTCATTCTGTTGAGCTTCTGCTTACACAATCTGAGAGCAAGCAGCTTAAAATGAATCCTTGGAGATAGGGGACAATGGGACGGTTTCGAAGAATTTGTTGGGTTTGAAATTTGTTTAGTTTTAAATTCGATTCTTTGATATAATGTTTCATTGGTGTGTTGTTTAACTTATTTGTTATTTCCACATATTTACACACATTTTTGGTGCCTATCATGTGGCTCTGCCCCATTTTTAATGTTTTATTGTAGGTTTTCTAGCAGGTCACGATTGGAGACGTGGATTAGAGAATACAACACTCGTTTTAGCGCATATAATTGTTCTTCTAGTGCATTTAACTTATGTTCTAGCGTATTTCAAGACTGTTTCAGTGCATCTGAAAAATTCTCCAATGCATATGATTGATTCTATAGCGCATTTGACTGATTATATAGCGCATATGACCTCTGTTCTAGCGTATTTTATTGTTTGTGTAGCACATATGACCTCTGTTCTAACGCATTTGTAATTTGTCTAATTTGTTGTTTGGATCTGACACGACCGCGGCCAGTGGTTTTATTGCTATTTTTGGATTAAAATGAACCAATCCTAGGGTAGCCATCTGAATTAAAATACACCAATCCTAGGGTAGTCATCATACATTGCTATCTTGGTTAAAATGAACATCATGTCTTTTGTGAAGCAATATCCTCACATAGAATGGCAAATCATCATTTGGGCTTTAAAACTAAACATTGTTTGTTGTGATTGGCTGGTGATAGGCCTATGCTCTCCCCTTAACTGGGTGATCAAAATGCCAAACTCATCTTTGAATTTCATGCACTTTATGCTTTGTTAAAACCTTTAGCAGGCTTGCTCTTGTGGGAAAAAGTACTCACCCAAGAGGAATGACCTAAGTGGGAATGCCTAAAGCCAAGGATTCCAACCCACTATAACCAAAAGCGAGTTGTTGATGAAAATCCACTTGAAAATAGTGTGAAAGATAACCATCCCCACAGCCTTTGTTCTAAAGGTTAGGAGGTCTCCTGAGGGAGTTTATCATTTTTTGCACCAAACAAAAACCCCTATTACAAACCTTAGTGTAGAAGCTAACCGAGTTAGTAGCCAAACATTATAATACTCACAGTGCAAGGGGAGGGAAGAATCTGTCCCCAAGATACTCACAATATAATTTCCAAGGACCGTATTCTCAAGGGATCGAGAAATATAACTTTGAGTATACGCCTGGAAAAGACAAAAACATGGGCACCCTTTAGGGGGTGACATAAATGTGTGAGTTGATGCAATTTTAAGATGTGGGTTGTCATGATTATACTGACCTTTTTGACCATTAAGAGTGATTCTACTTGAAGTGTTTGTTTTGTTCAAATACTAGTGACAACTTCAGAGAACATACACTTATTGTTTAGATTCTATGACTTAAAAACAATTTTTTTACAACTACTTGTTGTGCTTTCAAAACATTAATTTAGATAAGATCATCCAGAAAACACAAGAATTTTCCAAATCAAACTATGACATTTATGTTAAGAGATTGGAAATCAACAACATTTGTAAAGAAATCCCTTGCTAAAAGAATCAAGAAACCAAAGAAGCAACTTAGTTACAAGAAGCTTTTGAAAAGGAGATGTTTCTTGTACCAAAGTAGGAAAGTCCTACTTGACTATCGAACTTTCATCCATAGATATCATGACTTTGATAGAGGATTTACGGATGATTTTTCTTTAGAGACCTTATATTCACAAGCTTATTTCCAATGAAGAGCTCTTTCACAAAGGCATAATCATAGTCAACCCATTCGTCATTCCTACATTCCACAACCCACAATACAATATTCCAACTGTCCAAATCAGTTGCTATAATAGAGAAAAACTTGGAAACATTAAGCTTTTTGTAAAAATTATAATTTTTCAAACTAAGATCAAAACATCTTAAAGTGCATCAATTTCTGATTTTCAGTTTAACTTCCATAACATGATCTATCACCCTTCATCCAAGGAAAAAAATCTGAAAATTAGAAATTCCTTAGTCATATCAATAGGTCATAGGCTGCGTACACAAGGAAATAGTTCAAATGATGAAATAATTGATGAAATTCTTAAAGAAGTTGAACAAGATCCACATTTTCACATAGCTATGGAAAAAATATTAGAGTGAAATAAAGAAAGATACTTTATTTTATTGGAAAACCAAGGTGCCAAATTTCCCTGACTATGATACAGAGAACATCAAAGAGGATCTTGAAAAGAATGAAAATTCCTTAAACGATCTTAGTGCTCTCACCCAAAAAATAAGAGAACTACAAGGGAAAATCAAGGAAATCCAAGGGGGCACAACAAAGAAGTATGCTTTGGAGGATATTTTTCCATATCCTTTTGATATAAATCTCAACATGCTCCCATTTCCAAAACATTGTGAAATTCTAAAATTCGATAGATACAATGGGAAAAGTGATCCTATCGACCATGTAAGAGAATTTAGAAACATGAGCCTTGAATTTGCACATGAGGACACATACTTGATGAGATTGTTCCCACAAATTTTGGGTGGGCAATCCATGGAATGGCTTTCTAAAATCACTCCACCCATCAAAACATTTGAGGAGTTTATCAACAAATTTATATCACAATACTCCTACAACATTCAACATCAAATAACTATGCTTGATCTATGCAAATCAAAGAAAAATACTAGAGAACCCTTCATCACATTCCTACAAAGATGGAGAAGATTATTCGCACAATATTCTCGTTGAGTTCCTGAAAAGGAAAAGATGGATATCTTTATTCACAGTATTAATCAAGAAATGAGTTATAGGCTCAACCTTCATTGTCCTCCACATTTTGAGAAGTTGATTGAGAATGCAATCACTATTGAATGAGCCTTAGTCAAGAGAGGAGTGATCAAACTTGACAAATATAGTCCAAGATAGTCCAAAATCATTCAATTATAACACCAACAATGATAAATCAAGATTTTGGACTAGAAACAAGAATGTTGTCAATGATTGTGTGGTAGATGCAAACAATGTGAAAGAAAAACCATCCATTTTCAATCTATCAAGTACTCCATGCAATAACACCAATCAAGGGAATTCAGCCAATCAAGGCAATACCAACGTCAATCAAGGAAGTATGACCAATCAGAATAATCATGGTAACTTCAACAATAATCTTGGTAACACTCAAAATGGAAATCTGCCCAAGTCACATTTGTTTTCAAATTGACGGAGTTTTACTCCTTTGGGCCAATCTCTTGAGTCAGCTTTCAAAGAGCTTATGGATAAGAAGGTCATCATCTTACCACCTCAAAGAGATTATGAGCCACGAGTCAAATCACCATCATGGAATGAGTCGTATTATTATGACTATCATAGATGCAAGGGACATAGGACAAATAATTGTCAAGGATTGAAAAATTTAGTCCAAGATCTAAAAGACAGGGACATCATGCCAATGAAGATCATCAAGCATTTAAGGACCCTCTTCCAAACTATCAAAAAGGATAATCTTCAAGTGAAAAAGGAAAAAATGTAAACCATGTATATGATACCACAATCAACCACATTTACACAAATGACGAGCAGGTTAATGTTATCAAGGTCAAGGAAAAGAAAGAATATCAACAAGTCAATGTGACAACAAGGGGAAAAGCTAAAGTTGTCTTAAAAGGTAGCTCATCCAAAACAATTGTCCCTCCCCCAAGTCACTATAATTTAGTCGATCAATTGCAGAAAACATCGGCCCAAATCTCTATATTAGAGCTTCTCAAGATATCCCCAACACATAAGAACATTTTGGAGAACGCTCTCATCGAAATAATTGTATTCACTGATTTTGATATTAACAAGTTTCAAGCCATGGTGGGACACTTGTCCTCACCCACTTTCTTATCATTTTCTAAAAAATATGATGCCTCCATGTCTCATCCACATAACTCCTCACTTTATCTAGAATTCATGGTCCATAAAACCTGAATTAGGCATGTCTTAATAGATGGAGGAGCCGGTTTGAATATTTATACTTTAAAGTTGGTCCTTGCCTTAGGATTTTCTAAAGATTCTATTGATCCAAGAAGGAAGATAACAATTAAAGCATATGATGATGAAGAGTGAGCTTCCAAGGGTCTTATCATGTTGCCAATCAAAGTGGGACCTATTATAAAGAATATTTTCTACCAAGTTTTGGATCGAGACCTTTCTTACAACATACTTTTGGTTCGTCCTTGGATCCATGAGATGCAAGTAGTACCATCAATGTCTCAAATTTCCTTATGATGGACAAGAGATAACTATACCAACAGATCACAATAGCAGCCAATTTTTTTCTAATCTTAGAGCAACCCAAGACACTTTTGTACCACATAATAGAGAAGCTCTTGTTGTTTCCTCATCAAATCATAATGACCAATCAAAAGAGTTGATAAGGAACTTTGGCACAAAATTTCAATTGAAGGACAAAGGGGTGGGAGAATATTCTTTATGTCTTTTTAACTTACCTATCTCTCCAAGATCATATGGCCAGCCCACAAAATCCAAACAACAAGTTGCAGTAGCCTCCACATCATGAGCACAATCTTCAGTACCCATCACAATGTTTGATGGAAAATTTATCAAAGCTAATACTCAAGAAGATGAGACCAAAGATAGAGACATTCTCAAATGGCTATATAAGGATGAAGATGAATCTGTTCAACATATCAAATTACCTACAAAACAATATGGTAAAGGATATACTGTAATGCAAAGGATGGGCTATGAAGGAATTAGTCCCATAGGTAAAAGAAAGGAAGGAATTGCACAACCCATTCAGCCTATAGTAACACATCCAAAGGATAAAACAAGACTTGGGTATGGTGAAGACACAAAAGAAGCCACTTTAAAGAAAACTCATGAAGAAGTTTCTTTAAAGAAATCCCATGAAGAAATTTAGCTTTGACAATTATTAGATTGCAGGATAACTCCGACACTGATTCAAATGATTATGAATGTGATACAATTTATGATGATAAATTTTTGAGAGATAAAAAGATTGATGTCATACAAAAAAATACACCCATACTTACACAAGGAGAAAGTTCAAGGACTCAGCCACTTAACTATATACTTCAAGATGGCCATGACTTGAGCGAGGATGATTCGGTTCAAAACGAGATTGATAATCAATAGGACGATACCATCATAGACCTTCCCTATAGCAAGAATGTTAACCATGTCTATGCCATGACCTTAACAGCCTTTGACCTCACTCAACCAGATGACCCTTTGCCTTTAATCCATCCCAAGATTATTGATTGGAATCAAACTAAACCTATTGAGATCCCTATATTCCAAGATGATGAAGCCGTGGTAAATTTCCTTTGCTTTTCCAATCCTGAAACAGGTTCCACCAATTAATCTCATAATCAATATTTTGATCAGGAGGGTGCCAAGTTTCTTAGCTACAAAATTAATAATATAAAAGATCGATCTAATGGTGAAAATCGAAAAATGACAGTGTTAGATCATCAGAAAGGAAAAAGAAAGAGCGTACCTGACGGTGAAAACCATTCAAAGGCACTGAAGGATGAGAAACTTGACACTCTTCCAAAACACTACCAAGAGAGATCTTCTATTTTGATCGATCCAACGGAATCAATCAACATACACACTATAGAATAGCCAAAGATCCTATAACTTGTTGCTTCATTAATAGAGGAAGAGATACCAAAGTTCACAAAATTCCTGAAATTCAATCAAATCAATTTTGCTTGGTCATATGTGGATATGCCTGAACTGGATCTTGATCTCATCATGCATCATTTGTCTATAATGTCGAGGGAAAAAATAGTAAAGCAAAAACTTAGAAAGATGCATTTGCATGTCGCATTGTTGGTCAAAGAGGAATTGAAGAAACTATTGGATGTAGGTTTTATTCAGTCTATTGACTATGTAGAATGGATCTCTAACATTGTACCGGTATCAAAACTAGATGGGTGTATTAGAATTTGTACAAATTTTGGGGATCTTAATAAAACATGTCCGAAAGATGATTTTCCTCTATCTAACATTGACACAATTGTGGACTTGATAATTGGGCACGCCATGTATTCACTTATGGATGGGTTCTCAGGATATAATCAGATCAAGATTGCACCTAAGGATCAAGACAAGACTGCTTTCACATGTCCCTTGGGTACCTATTGTTGGAATTTGATGCCATTTGGACTCAAAAATTTAGGTGCAACCTATCAACGAGAAATGACCACTATCTTTCATGACATGATGCACACTTTCATGGAAGATTATGTGGATGATCTGTTAGAAAAATCTTACACAAGAGAGGGACATATGGAGATCTTATCTAAAATCTTTTTCAAATTGGAGAAGTTCAAGGTCAGACTTAATCCAAATAACTGTCTTTGGGGTTAAATTTGGAAATCTCTTAGGATATATTGTTTCAGAAAAGGGAATAGAGAAAGATCTAGCAAAAGCTAAAGCCATCATGGAGATGCCACCACCAAGAAATATCAATCAAATTCACTCATTTCAAGGATGACTACAATCTATCAGAAGGTTCATCACACAACTATCAGACAAGAGTTTTCCTTTCATGCATCTCTTGCACAAAAATGTTCCTTTCAAATGGGAAGAAAAGTGTGAAGCATTGTTCAATCAAATCAAGCAATATCTGATGAGTCCACCAGTTTTGGTTCCACCAGTACCAGAAGAGCCACTCATACTCTACATTTCAGCCACTGAGGTATCCTTGGGGGCATTGTTGGCACAAGAGGATAAAACAAGAAAAGAGCGAGCTATATACTACATCAGCAAGACCTTGACAATTCATGAGCTTAACTACACTTTTATTGAAAAGGCTTGTTTAGTAGTATTTTTTGCTTCCCAAAACATTTGGCACTATATGTTATCCCACACATTTAAACTCATCGCCAAAATTGATCAATTAAAGTACCTCTTGAGCAAATCTACCTTAATAGGAAGGCTAGCAAATGGGTAATGATCTTAAGTGAGTTTGATATCCACTATGTAGATCAAAAATCCATCAAAGGACAAGTCATAGCAGATCAGTTGGTTGAAGCACCCTTACAGACAAATCATCCGATGCACATTGATTTTCCTTATGCAAATGTTTTCACAACAACACTAAAGAATTCATGGACACTATATTTTGATGGGTCCTATACACAACATGGCTTGTGGGCAGGAATTATATTTGTCACACCTCAGGGGCATACTATTCCAAAATCCTATCAGTTAATGTTTCCTTGCACCAATAACATAGCCGAATATGAAGCATTGCTTATTGGAATGAGAGTAGCATTGGAATGGAGGATCACAGAGCTACAAGTCTATGGTGATTCACAGCTTGTCATTAACCAAATCAATGATGATTATCAAACTAAAGATGACAAGTTGACACCTTATAAGAGCATTGTTGATGATTTTAAGAAATATTTTTTTGAAATCAAGTTCATATAGATTTTGAGAATTGACAACAAAGTTGTAGATGCCATGGCTACAATTGCTTCACTACTACAACTATCAAAAAATCAAAATCGATATGAATTCCTGGTGGAAAAATTGTTTACCCCTATATATGATCATCCCAAAACCCAAATCATTTGTCATATGGTTGGTTCTGATTCCCCTTTAAATGGTAATATCTATACCTACTTTCCAGATAATACCTTACCCCAGGATTTGTCCCAAAATCAAAAAAGAAACTTTATACGCCAATCTTCCTGATATATCTTAATCGTTGACACCCTTTACCGACATGGTCTTGATGGTACACTTCTTAGATGTCTTGAATGTGATGAATCCAAAAAATCCTTACATGAAGTTCATGGTGGTATTTGTGGCACTCATTCAAGTGGATTGACCTTAGCTAAGAAACTTGTCAGAATGGGAAATTATTGGCCAACTATGGAAAGGGAATATTTTACTTTTATAAAGAAATGTCCAAAGTTTCAGATCCATGGGAACCTTATTCATGCACCTACACAAGAATTTCAACCTTTCACTACAACATGGCCCTTTTCTCAATGGGGATTAGATCTGGTTGGAAAAATTCATCCTTCTTCATCCAATGGGAAAAAGTTTATAATCACGGCAACTGAATATTTTACCAAGTGGATTGAAGTTGTTCCTTTGAAAATGGTAACCGGCAAGCAAATATCATCTTTTATCTTGATTTATATCATATGTCGATATGGCATTCCCAGCTCCATTATCACTGATAATGGGAGACCTTTTAAGAATCAGGATGTTGACGAACTTTGTGAAAGATTCTATATCCAACATAGGTTCTCTACACCTTATTATCCACAAGGAAATGGCCAAGAAGAGGCTTCAAACAAAACAATCCTAATTTTTTTGAAGAAGACAGTAAATGATGTCAGCTGTGATTGACATGTTTAGTTGAATCCAGCTTTGTGGGCCTATACAACCAGCATTCGCACACCAACAGGAGCCACCCCATATGCCTTGGTATATAGAGCAAAAGCAATCTTTCTGTTAGAAGTTTAAATACCCTCCCTCTGAGTTTCACTGAAGGGACTCATAACTAATGAAGACTATAGAGTTTCCCGACTGCAAGAACTGGAACTACTAGATGAGAGATGACAATGTGCAACTGATCACTTGAAGGGCTATCAACAAATCATGCCCTGTAGCTACAATCACGGAGTCAAATCACATACATTTCAAGTGGGTGACTTGGTCCTGAAGGAGAACCCCCGCAATCAACAAGATAGGGAGAAGAAAGGAAAGTTCAGACCAAATTGGCTTGGTCTATTTGTCATTGTTGCAATATATGGTTTTGGGGCTTATCAACAGTCTACACTTGAAGGGGACCTATTTGAAGATCCAATCAATAGAATTCATCTTAAGAAGTTCTATGTCTGAACAAATAGCATCAAAAGTCCTAAAAAAATACAAAAACAGCATAAAAAGTCCTAAAAAAATACAAAAACAACATAAAAAAGTCTTGAAAAAATTAATAAAAATCAGAAAAAGTACTTAAGATATCCATAAAAATCAGAAAATGTCTTGGAAAAATGCTCGCCCTGATGAAAACCTGGCAAATAGGCATCTTGGTGACAAAAAAAATACAAAAAAATCGTTGCCTTGATGAAAACCTGGCAAACAGGCGTCTTGGTAACAACAAAAAATCTGAAAATCTGAAAAAGTGCAATAAAAAGAAATGGTAAAAACCTGGTAATAAGGCGCTATTTGTGAACAAGTTGGCTCTTCCATCTATTAGTTCATGTCCTCCATCCTATCAACATTGCCATCATATCAGCATTACCATCCTATCAGCATCATATCTATCCATTATTTACGCATCATATAGGTAATCGTGCTTCATCATGGTTTGGTGAACTTTGTACATATCCATAATAATCGGTTGTGTCTAACTGGGAGAAAAGTATAGACTCAACGGGGGCAACTGACTTTTGAGCTATCACAACAGACAATAATAGTACAACAAGTGTGTTAAACAAAGCCAACACGCAATGACAAGACAACACTTGGCAACCAATCATGCATGATCAAAATACTCATCAGAAAGCATAACATTTGGTTTTCAAATCAAAGTGGATGATCTAATCTGAGTAATGATTGAAATACTTTAAGAAAAGGTTGAATTGTTATTTTATGGATTTTTATTATCATGCCTCTGGAGCAACTCGATGATGTCTGAGACTAGAGAAGCAAGGAAGGAGTATGATTTTTCTTTGTCTTTTGTCTGTGAGTTGATCATTATTATTGTGCAAATTTGTCGTGGGAATGCTCTACAACGTATCATTGATGACATTTTAGAATTTTCATAGGAAAAAGGTTAACTCTTGTTTGTTTATGCAAGCAATACTCACGTCATCTTACTTCAATTATACCTTGATGCTTGTATTACCTTGCTATATCAAAAATCATGAAATTTGTACTCAAGTCATCATCGGTGCAAATATCCCCTTTGATGCTTGTACTAACTTCTAACATTTCAAAAGCTCAATGATGATAAACAAACATAAAATAGTTCTCGGAATGACAAATCTGCATGGTTAATATAGATTGCATTCATTTTAATTATGCATCTGCATTAAAGATTTTCCAACGTTGGCAAGACATCAAAGACAACATATCTCTCTAACAAAG
Organism: Sequoiadendron giganteum; assembly: GCA_007115665.2. Lineage (NCBI taxonomy): Eukaryota > Viridiplantae > Streptophyta > Pinopsida > Cupressales > Cupressaceae > Sequoiadendron > Sequoiadendron giganteum. The sequence continues at coordinate 421,926,741 of CM021110.1, read as the reverse complement.
GATTGAGTACATTTGACAAAAACAACATTATCCATTTTAGTTGCATTATCATTTTCATATCATTCATCCATTTCAGTTTCATTTTCATTCATTTATTCGTTATCATACCTTATCATTTTTATTCACTATCATTATCATTTTCATTATCATTATCATTATCATTCATCCATTTTAGTTGCATTATCATTTCATATCATTCATCCATTTCAATTACATATCATTCATCTACTATCGTTTTCATATCAGTTTCATTATCATTTTTCATATCATTCATTTATTTAAGTTACATTATCATTTCATCTCATTCATTCACTTAAATTGCATTCCCATTTTCATATTAGACATTAAAGGTGTGTTATCATTTTCACAACATTCATTCATTTAAGTTGCTCATTCATTTTCATATCATCCATACATTTAAGGACATAATCATTTTTCTTCACATTATCATTTTTACATCATATCATCATTACATCCATTTAAAAATAATTTAGAAAGCATTATCACATCACATCATCATCATACATCCATGCATTCGATTATATTTGTAAGCATCAAAAAAACACACAAAAAAACACATCGCATTGCATATCATTTGCATCCATCTCATATAGAATTACAACATCATTCACATAACATAAACACATCATAATCATTACGTAACACATCGTAGTAGAAAGAAAATGCATACATCATACATACATACATCATAAATGCATACATCATAGAATAAAATAGACACATGCATAGATCAACAATATTTGTTGCATCTCATAATATCAAAACTCAATGTCAAATGTACAAAGATATTGAAACAAGGAGAGATACAATATCATAATGTGACAAAAATGAATTTGTATACATCATCAAAAGGGATCATGGGACTATGAGGTACTCCCCCAGGACTTGTTGGTCTCGCAAGACCTCCTGCACCTAAAGTACCTTCACCTACAACACCTATACCAAGATCTGGACCTAGATCTCTATGGGGTGGTTGTGTCACACCCCTACTTGTAGCTCGAGAGTGGCTCTGACCAGATCGTGAATATGCATAACTCACTCTCTGCTCTACAGGAACAACCTCATGGTATCGGCCACAATAATACTCAACCTCTCTAGCAACCCATGTAACCTCTGCCATCATCACACCCATGGAGGTCCCCTCGGCTACTCTCTAAAATCTCTCAGATAGAGCCACTACCTACTCACCAACTTGTCTAGCTACATCCCTCTCAGGTGTCAATGTAGTCACCTGTGCCTATAACTATTATATAGTGGCCAGTGCCAATGCCAGCTGACCCTATAGGCTCTGTATTGTGGATTGTAGGGTGGCTATCTATCCCTAATCTGATGGACCTCCTGTGTTGGTCCCCCTGCCTACAATAGAATGTATCCTCTGTGATATCTATATCATTGTTGGGGCACCCCTACCACCACCACCTCCATCTCCATCATCATCATCATCATCACTATCCTCATCATCCTCCTCACTCCCACTCTCCTCCGCCTTCGCCCAAGTTTTTGTGGTCTGCCCCCATCCAGTGGTACAAAAGGCTCCTTGGGACTGGTAATCCATGGTACTGGATGTGTTGTAGCATACTGCGCATAATCAGTTGTCATCCCCCCATCAAGAATATCTTCTATGTAGTCCCACATTTGTGCACCCAAGGCAGTGAACTCTACAGTAGCTGCATCAAATGAAATTCGGGGTCCCCACACTAAAATCTCCTGCTGACAATGAGCATAAATAGCTAAACCCTAGGGCATCCCCTATATCTGACCATACTATCTAAGCACCCAACTCAACATAAATCTCTTGATAAGGTATGGGATGCGGTCAATCAAGTATCATGAAATAAACACATATGGCATCTCTCTAGCATCCTCCGGCCACTGCTCGCAATCTAAGTATGGACGCCATCTAACGGTATCCAAATCATCAAGTACTCACTGCCAATAGTCTAATTTTCCCAGCCTAGCCTAGACAACAACACCTGCATATGCAAAAATGGATGGACACCCAACTGGATGTTGTCTATCTGCCACAAGATGTGTAACTATTATATGTTCCCATGCCCAGACCTAAAGCAGGGAACATCCAATGGCCATGCTCCACCCTCTACAGTACACTATCTGATGTAGCTCATGATATAAATGAGTGATCATGCATGATCCCCAGGCATATCGTGTTCCTTGCATAACCATACTCTCAAGTACTTGACCCATCCAACAACCAGTCCCTTCAACCTACAGTCGAGACATAAGAATCCACCAATGAATCTTGCTACTATACAAGGCAATGGCATGTACGTCTCAGCCATCTCAACCCATGGAATCTCATATTCGGTGATATGATCATCTACAAAAACTCTCCTCAAGGCATCAATGCCCCCTGCTCTCTAGTATCATATGTCACAATCTCACCCATCATTGGAATCCACATAATCTTATGAATATCCTAAGGAGTAATCCTCATCTCTCTTGTCGCTAGGTGAAAGGTGTTTGTATCACTGTGCCACATCTCTGGCATCTCAAGCAATGACTTCAACCCACAAGCATCAATGACATCTCGGTCTGCCTGCACAAGAAGTGGAATCAAGCTCCAGGTCTTCAGGAATCGATATTGTACCTGAAGAATCACTAATCTCTCCTATCCATTTGAAACATATCAAATCAATGTTTGTGCTCAAAGCAATCAAATCAATCTATCTTACTATTTGTTTTTCATCAATCATGAAAGAGAATTTATCAAATATTACTATTTGTTTTCTCATCAAACATGAGATCAAATTTATCTATCTTACTATTTGTTTTCTCATTCATCATGAGGACAAATTTAGCAGTTATCTTACTATTTGTTTCTCATCAATCATGAGAGAAAATTTATCTATCCTACTATTTGTTTTTCATCAATCATGAAATCCAATTTATCATATCTTACTATTTATTTTTTCATACATCATGAGGAAAAATTTATCAGTTATCCTATCAGACCTATCAGTTATCATCAGTTGAACATCAAAACTCCACTATCGCATTCTAAATCAATCGAAAAATCATCAATCGGGGAGCAAAATCATAAAATTGGTTTCACTTCAGGTAAATGTGCTATAGGATTTATCATATGCACTACAATTTTCATTGTATGCACTACTACATCAAATACGCTATACTTTCTATCATATGTGCTACAGTTTTCTTCAAATGCGCTATAGTTTCATATGCGCTACAAAACTTATAAAATGTTCTATAGGATTCATCAAAAGCACTACATAATCATATGCGCTGCAAAAAAAAATTCCTATGCACTACAAAAATTATCAAATGCGCTATTTTGTGCAAAAATGTGTGAAAAATAACAAAAAATGTGTAAAAATCATTTTAAATTTTGACGAATCAAATTACAAGGAGGTTTGCGCAATACATATCAGGGCTCTATAATGTGTCGGGCACTGGTGTCATCAAATCCACTCGAATCTATGCAGGTGGATGGCAAGAGTTATTTTTCTCACTCTAGAGCTCAAAAAAATTCAAATTCACTAAGGTAACAATGCACAAATGATCTTCAAAAGATACTTTTTTGCCTATTTAAGGGTGAATGGAGGCTAATTTTATGACATTGTTTTATCCATGGGGTATAATCAAAATTCTTTATCTTCATATCAATCTTTCGATAGCGAATTTCATCAACTCATCTTTATCGACCGATGAATTGAACAACCAATCAATGCACATTTTCAAAAATCATCAACAATATCCAAAAAATCCAAAATCTGAAAAATTCAAAATTTTATCCGATTCATCACCCGAGCGGGCATGCAAGCATCATTTTTCCAAAATTCACATATGGGGAAAACTTTTTAATTCTTTGAAGCAATGTATAAAACACATCACTTCAAAGAGGGGCAAAATGTATACACCTAAAAATGGTCACATTATAATAAGTCTAGTAATTAATTAAATACAAGTTATTTAATTAATCTTCTAATTCAATCTACATATAAATAAATTTAATTATTTATTTATATTGTTCATTTTCTAATTCTTCTATTCTAATTAAATAAATAAGTTTATTTAATTATTATCACTTTTCCATTTCTTCTTAATTAATTAAATAAATTTTACAATTTATTTAATTTAATTATCACATTGCTTTATTTTGAATAAAGTAAATATTCTTCTTTTTCCAAATCATAAAATCACTCTTAAATCATTCTAAATATTCTTCTTTTCCAAATCATAAAATCATCTTTAAATCTTCTAAAAAGCTATCTCACATTTAATTAAATATTTTAATATTTAATTAGAAACTTCTTATCCATATTCCACATATAATTAAATATTGTTTTCAATATTTAATTAGAAGTTTCCAAATCCACATGTCACATGAATTATTTAATTTTTTAATTATCTTCAACCAACAAAACTAACTCATAACTAAACCTGACAAATGGAAAGTTCCCTCTATTTTTGAGTGAAATGTTTTTGTAGGAAGGAAATATCTTCCTTCTTTTTCTCTAGCTTCCATCTTTCTCTCCAACTTCTCCATCTCTCACCATTCATCTTACTAGACTAAATTTCAACCATTGATCTTTGCCAACTAAGCTTTTGCCTTCAAAAATCTATAAATAAGACCTCTTGGCTCTTTGAAAATCTTGGAACTGTTTGCATAGTGTGAGCATTATAGTTGAATAATCAAGAATTTAGCATCTTAATATCTTAGATTTCATAATCATAGCACAACATCTTAGCATAAATAATCATGGTAGAATGGCTTGCATAATCTATTCTTAGTTTCATTATCGCACATCATTTAGCGTAAGAATACATTTTGCATATCATCTCATTCTCTAGGTTGTCATTTTGTTGAGCTTCTACTTACACAATCTGATAGCAAGCAGCTTAAAATGAATCCTTGGAGATATAGGACAATGGGACGGTTTTGAAGAATTTGTTGGGTTTGAGATTTATTTAGTTTTAAATTAGATTCTTTGATATAATGTTTCATTGGTGTGTTGTTTAACTTATTTTTTATTTCTACATATTTACACACACAAAGCTAAGGTAGTGAAACAACTTCTTACACTAATCCTAAGAGGAGGATAATGAAAAAATTTGCAGTCTTTACAACAATTATAGAAACTTAAACAGAAATAAACATAAATATCATGCATACCATAACACAGTGATTTATGTGTGGAATTTAAACCTTTTAAGAGAAAAAACCCCATGCTCCAAAATACACCCAATATATTATTCAAAAATAAAAAAGATTATTATATACTTACAGAGAAAGCTTCTCACATGAGTATCACCAACCAAAGATTCGAAGGCAACGTGACCGCTATCAGACTCTCATAATACACCACAATACACAGTCACAATACAACACCCTCATAAAATAAGATTGTGTTCTAGGGTAAGTCAAGCCAACAAAATATCAATTGTCAAATTTGAGACCTAATGATGAATGGTCCAGATTCATAATAATAAAATATACATAAAATTTATCTTTTGGGGGCATTTCCTCTAAGCCCCTATTGAGGCACACAACCCTCGAACCCCTCACCATGGATACCCCTTTGTACCACCCCCCCCCCCCCCACCCCACACACACTTATGTATCAATATTACCTTATATAATTTCAAGGTTGAGACATATTTTCCCAACAAATCTCCCACTTGTCGAACACCTTGCAAGAGCAATGGGAGGGTGTATAAACATTATCTCTTTAATTGCTAGGGGTCGAAAGGCCCATAGTCTCTTAACACCATCCAAAATTCTCTATGCTCATAGGCTTAGTTAAAGAAACAACAACATTCATCAAATTCTCTACCTTAACCATCTTCACTCTTCCATCTTTGACCATATCTATAACAAAATGATATTGTATATCAATGTTCCTAGCATGAAACATCGGGTTCTTAGCTAGATAGATTGCACTCTAATTGTCACAATAAATTGTCACTACACCTTGTTTAATTCCAATATCTGAACATGGTATCTTAAGCTAAATGGATTCTTTATGTAAGCATGAGTAGCGTCCATATACTTAGCTTCAATAGTGGAGAAAGCAACCACAACCTGTCTCTTACTCATCCAACTAATCACACCACCAAATAAAGTAAGCACATTAGAACTAGTGGATCGTCTACTATCAACATCACCTGCCCAGTTTGAATCCACATAACCATGAATATCAAGGAAAAACTCATCTTCAATCAAGTTACTATGATAACACAAGGAATACTCTAAGGTACCATGAAAATATCTAAAGACTCTTTTAACTGTATCCCAATGAACTCTACCAGGATTAGACATATATCTAGAAAGAACTCCCACTTCTTGGGAAAAAACCAGTCTTGTACAAACCATAGCATAGATCAAACTTCCAACTACACTCTGGTAAAGCACTCTACTCATTCCTTCCATCTTTGATGGAAATGTTGGACAATTTAAAATATATAACTTTGTTCCAGTTGAAAAAGGAGCACACAATGGTCTACACTCCTACATATCAAACCTCTGTAAAATTGAATTGGCATACTTACTTTGGGAAAGATATAACTTTGTATTCACTCTATCTCCTTTAATTTTCATCCCAAGAATGTGGCTAGCTACACCAAGGTCTTTTATTTCAAATTTAGTAGCAAGTTGAGATTTTAATTCTGAAATAATACCTTTCCCTTTACCAATAAATAACATATCATCAACATATAACGTAATAAATAGGAAATGATCACCATCAGTTTTATAATAAACATAATGATTTGGTTTAGAATGCTCAAATTATAAACTTAACACATATGTATCAAATTTTCGGTACCACATCCTAGGACTTTGTTTCAGGCCATGCAAATATTTCTTCAATTTTTAAATTAATTTACCTTTACCTTTCACCATGTAGTGCTTTGGCTATGTCATATAAATATCCTCCTCCAAGTCACCATGAAGGAAAGTAGTTTTCACTTTTCTCAACCTCTAAACTATAAGCAACAACAACAAAAAGTAAAAATATTTAAATTGATGTCATTTTTGCAACAAGAGAAAATATCTCACCATAATCAACACCCTCAACTTGAGAGTAACCTTTAGCAACCAACCTTGTTTTTTACTTCTCAATACCGCCATCTGAACCAATCTTTTTCTTGAACACCCATTTATAACCAATAGTTTTTCTTCCCTCAAGCAATGGTATAAGATCCCATGAATCATTATTTTTCAAAGCTACCATTTCTTCATCCATAGCAATCTTCCAAGATTCTATATCATTCATACCTAATGCCTCTCCTACCAATCTAGGTTCATCCATGTTAGTATTCAAAGAAAAAATACATCTCCAATCATTAGGTGAATACATTTTAGGTGGTTGTTTATACCTTGTAGACTTGCAAACAAGCTGAGTTGGAGGTTTTCCTCCTCTTCTAAAGATTCAGAGCTAGATGAGCTCTCCTCAACTTATTGTCTATCCATGGGCCTAGATTCAACTTTCTTAGGTGTAGAAGAAAATTGAATCACATCTTCATGTTTACTTTGTTTTGATTATAATGTAATAGAAGAAGGCTTAGTTTATCTAAAAATAACACTTCTACTATATATTTCCTTTTGTGCAATAGGTTCCCAAATTTTGTATCCTTTCATACCATAACTATATCTAATGAAGATACATTTCACAACCTTGTTCTCCAACTTTTTTCGCTTCTCCTTTGACACATGTGCATATTTCTAACAACCAAAAACTCCAAGATTATTTAATGAATGCTTGTGACCTGACCATGCCTCTATAGGTGTCTTATCGACAAGAGGTAATGTAGGAGACATGTTAATCAGGTGACAAGTAATGGCAATAGCTTCAACCCAAGACCTTTGTTCTAGACCAACACCACTCAACATACTCCTAACCTTCTCCATCAACATCATGTTCATTCTTTTTGCAACTCCATTCTATTGCGGAGAATACGGAGTTGTCTTTTATCTATAAATACCACAATCTTTATAGAATCTATAAAAATCATTAGAGAAAAATTCACCACCATTATCAGTCCTCAAACATTTTATTTTCTTTCTAGTCTATAACTCAAATATTACTTATATAAATTATTTAAATCAATTAAAATTTTCAAATTTACTCTTTAGAAAATATACCCATGTCTTGAACTACTATAATCATTAATAAATGAAAGCTACCTTATAGCACCTTCGATCCTGCTAGTTTAGCGTTGGCTTCTAAACATGCTTACATTAACATTGCTAAATTTGGCCATGCGGCCACCATGCCTAGTTTTTTGTGCAATTGCATCACAGCCAAGAAATCTTGCACGCCCACCAATTCCCACTTAGCTTGCCACAATCACCTTAAGATCCACATTAATGACATCATTATGTTTTCTTTTGGTGATCTTTCCTTTCGCGCATGTGATCTACACACTGGCATGATTATCCAACGTTGCAATCTTTGCCTTAATATCCACAATGAGGAGATAGCCTATTGCTCTATCAGTGTTTCTAACCTTTTATTATTGCAATCTCTCTGGTTTCCTATGTAGGTTAACATCATAGGTGGTGACCGCGTTTGGACTAAGCCTGATAATTGCAGAGAGTTTCATAAGAATCCTTTGGTCTAGAATATATGCGCTGAGGGTGGCCTTGCTCCTCTCATGGAGATTCTGGTGGGCCATGACCCTATCTTATCTAGCCAATTTGCTAATTCCTGGAAGGATCAAAGGGTTACGTTGGGTGGCATTTCATTTGAAGTCAGCGAAGAGGTGATAGCGCAAGCTACCAGAATGCAGTGCACTAGGAAGAAATATCCTAAGCATACTCAGACTTCGGACAATGACAGTTTGAAATGTTTTATCATGGGGAAAGAGGAGCCGATCCGCAACCAGTCGGGCTTTGAATGTGAAGCCCTTCTGCAGCCCTGAGACCAAGTGTTTTTAGCCCTTATGAAGTACATCACGCTTGAAGGTAGGTTTAAAACCTACTTTTTCTATCATTTTCCCCTTCTGAATCAGATAAGACATAAAATCCTACTTAGTTTTCCTTTCTTTTTGCTCATGGACCTGGAGAATTCGATTGAAAAATGCAAAGAAATAGCCAATCTTAACCCGAATGACATTCCACCTCTACCTCTCCATCAAGGGCTTATCTTGAGACTCTACATTTTTATTTGGCCTTATGTCCTCCTAGAGCCATTTCTATTCTCTGTATTGAAGAGATTGAACCCTTGGTTGTCGCAAATATCTACCCTATTGAATCTAAAAGCCCTTCTAGAAAACCCCTCCTGGGTACTGCGGAAAACCCCAAAACCAAACAGGCTGCTAAAAAACTTAAGCGTGGTGTGGGTAATGTGCATACTAGTGTCGCGGCTAGCATATGTGAACTCAAGGCCGCCCTGGCTAAGTCTTCTTATAGAGCCACCAAAATGAAAAAAGGCAAAGATGATAAAAAAGGTGTGTCAGAACCGATGGTGAAAGAGGGTAAAGGGAAGAATATTGTTGGGAAATATTCTAAAGGTGATACAGTCGTGGGGACCACAATCATGACTGGAGGGGAGACTACCATCTGAAGGTTGGGGAGATTGGCAAAAAACAACAGGAAAAGACAGATTATTGAGGACTCGAAGGAGGAACAGACTGATAGAAAGGATTGTAAGGAAGAGGAGACCGGGGAGGAAGAGGAAGAAAATGTGGAAGGGCCCCTTTCTACCCCTGACAACAGAAAAATCCCAAAAGAGACTTCAGCCTCTCACTCTTCGCACCCTCTGGTTGTTGAGCATGGTGAGGTCCCGAGAACCACAGATGATGGTGAGAAGCTTCATGCTTTGGAGAAGAAGATGGACACGCTTGATAAAAGATTCAAAGGCCTAACCCATTTCACGATGAATTTGGATCATTTCATGACTAGCACTCATTCCACAGTGATCAAAGAGGAGTTGGAGGGAAATAATGCCTAGGAGAATCAAGATTGGGTCGAGGATGACGCTGTGGACCTCCTGTTCAAAAGTTAGGACCATGCTAATTAGTTGTTGCCTGGGCCTGTTTTTTGTGTCTTTGTTTCTTGTTCGAGGTCATTGTGTTGTTATTGTGTTGTTTCTGTTCTTTTTTGACTTGTTGTTAGTTTTTTGGACTAGATCCTTTTCGGCCCTTGTGGCTCGTTGTGAAGGGTACAACACCCTATAAATTTTTCTTACTTTTTCAAAAACATAGTATGTGGATTTTCCAATTGAAGGAACATCTAGAGGACCAAACATAGCATAGTTTTCTCTACAGGTAGCTTTGATTTAGAAGAAAGAGCACCCTTGGGTACCCAGAAGTCATGACCATCTACTGAAGATGAAACTCTCACCGCTTCCACAGATTTTCTTTTGATAGAAGTACTATTGTACTCAATAATACATGCATCAAGCTTATACAATGTGTCATATCTCACACCTCTAACAATTACCATAGCACCTCTAACCATCTTGCATTTTGTATCGAAAAATACTACCTACACACCTGCATCTATTATTTTTCTCACAAATAAAAAATTTTGTACTAATCCAAGGATATGCACCACACCATTAATCCTTTTTATTCTACCGTTAGGAAACCTAATTCTAACTTTACCACAACCAACAACATTTAAATAAGAATCATCACCCAAGTACACCTTACCTCCATCAATTTTTTCATATTCAAAAAACGAATCTCTATTAAAGGTCATATGGAAAGATGCACCTGAGTCAATTAACCATGCATCATTACCTGCACAAGTTACCAAATATATAATGAATGCATCACCATCTTCCTTCTCAAACTCAAAATCAGAATCAAATTTCTTCTTTTTCTTCTTCTTTTCTTCTTCTTTTCTTCTTCTTTTCTTCTTCGCAATCCTTACTAATATGTCCAGGCTTATTGTAGTTCCAACAAATAACTTTGGACTTTCCAGGAGATTTGGATCTCCCCTTGGACTTGTATTTATCATGCTTTTCATTCGTCTTTCCTTTTTCCTTAGGTATTCCATGAACATTTAGGGCCTCCTTGGCACTGATGGATGCCTTCCTCCTCATCTCTTCAGAAAGCAAAGAACCCACCACATCTCCAGTCTTCAATATAACATAAGTACACCCAATAGTCATAACAAGAGAATCCCATGAATCGGGCAAAGAACAAAGCAAGATCTAACATTTCTCCTCCTTATCCATTTTGACACCAACTAATGCCAATTAAGCCACCAACATATTGAATTCTTCCAGGTGATCTATAATTCATCCATCCTCTTCCATTCTCAAGGAATACTATTTTTTCCTCAAGAAAATATTGTTCATTAAATATTTGGCTTGATACATCTCACCAAGTTTCTTCCATAGTTTCTATGCAGAGGTCTCTTCATGGACATTATCTAAAATAGAGTTTTCCAAGCATAATCTATTTAGACTCTTGGATTTATGGTCCATAACATAATATTAATAAAACAAATTAGCATTTGGAGGCCTTGAAACATTCTCATCAACAGCATCCCACAAATCCCAAGATCTATCAACGGATCCTCCATATTTAGATTCCACATTTCAGAATTATTTCCAAAAAAATTATCCACTGAGCTATTCTCCCTAGTGAACTTGCCATCTAAAAAATTCCTACAAGATCACAAAGTATCTTCTACACAAGCTCCTACTCAAATCCAGATTACTTCAAAAAACCCAACAACCCACAATTGAAACCAAAGGTGATCATGCTCTGATACCACTTGTAAGAAAGCTAAGGTAGTAGAACACACTACAACAAAATAGGAAATTAGCACCTAAAATAGCATCAGATTTTAGTGCATTTGATTTCATAAATTGGGCACTTTTGCTAGCGCAAAAATTGGCGCAAATTGGTATGCTCACTTTGGCGCCAGATTTAGCGTTGGATTTAGCACCAGGTTTAGCATCGACTTTTGTTGCTTCGAGTTTGGCTTCCAATTTTTCTTTTGGTTTTGCTTCTTGTGTTGCTTCCACATTTGCTTCCGGTTTTGCTTCTGTTTTTGCTTCCAGGTTTGCTTCCGGTTTTGCTTCAGGATTTGCTTCCAGGTTTGCTTTCGGTTTTGCTTCCAATTTTGCTTCCAGATTTGCTTCCAGTTTTATTTCCAGTTTTGCTTCCAATTTTACTTCTAGTTTTGCTTCCAATTTTTCTTGCGATATAACGTCGCTTCTTGCATCTAGCTTTGCTTCCATTTTTGTGTCTTTTGTTGCTTCTAATATGGCTTCTATTATTGCATCTTTTGTTGCTTCTAAAATTGCTTACATTATTACTTCTTTGTTTGCTACCTAAATTGCTTATGTTTTTGCTTCCTAGATAATGCCAAGTTTTTCTTCCAAGATTGCTTCTAGTTTGGCTTCCATTGTTGCTTCCTTTTTTTCTTCTAAAAATGCTTCTTGTTTTGCTTCCATTTATTAATTTAATATTTTTTATTTCAATTTAATTAGTTAAATATATCATGCCTCTTAAATAACTCATATGATTAAATAAAAATATAATTATTATAACATGATCATCATTCATAATTTAAAAAAGTGGTTCAAATATCTATATAAGTAGATCAAAACAAGTGAGTCAAATATCTATATAAGTGATTAAAACAAGTGAGTCAAATATGCCACTAGATTAATAACATGTCAAAATGATACATGTCCAACAGTCGACATAAGTCAAAATGATACATGTACAAATGATATAAGTAAAAATAATAAATTATATAGCTCAAAATGATACAAGTCAAAATGATACATGTCCAAATGATATGTCAAAATGATACAACTCAATAATATGGTACTGAAAGCCATGAAAATGATACATATTATAGTAGCCATTAAAAGAGGAATCATAACGATATATCAACAATGATCCATGATGCAGTCTATATGATCATGAATGTCACTAGCTACTACTAGCAACTGCCTCATCATCATCATCACCATCGTGATCATCGTCGTCATCATCATCATCGTCATCGGCCTCGGTGTCTTTTGTATCTACGTCATCATCATCCTCTGCCATGTGATTTGTACCAAAACAAACATATTATGGATCTATATCATGAGGATCATCTTGATCTTCTGGAAGACCCGTTTTTTGCAAAAAAATCATTTAAAATGAAAATTTATTATTTATTTCATGCAATAATTTATTTTTTTGTTATATATCTAATATTACAACATGTGAAACAAAACCATAATCATATTACATCATATCAAAGTGCACATACCATAATAAAATTTCAAAAATGCAACAGCTAATATGTCATTCCAATGATATAAAAGATGCAACAATTCTAATAAATGTTAGTAAAATATGCCAGCATTTGGTGGAAGAGGAAGAAAGATGACTGGAACTTTGGAGGCCCACCATAATGGATTTCTATATTCAAACATGAGAGAAAAAGAGAGAGTTGATATCATGTATCAAAATATTAAGCATGCATTCTTCCAGCCAGTGGAGAAGGAGATGATTACTTTGCTTCATCTTCATTTGCATAACCATATCATGGTGTGAACCAAGAAGACCAAGGATGTCTAGTTTTATGTGGAGGTAATGGATGTGGTCCAAACTTTAGGAGGGGCAAGAAGGTCAATGTATGATCTTGATGAAATTGAGGAAGAACAACAAGAGAGGGACGAGAAAAATAAAATCAATGCAGAGTTTCAAGGATTTGTCAAGCGAGTAACAGAGCTATGGGAGCAACCTCATCTAAAATATTTTGAACTAGAGTTTGATATACCATTTAGAGAGCTTGGTTTTCATGGAGTTCCTTTCAAAGCATCTACTTTTATTTTTCCTATGATAAACTATTTGGTAGAGTTGGTGGAATTACCTTTCTTAGTACTCACTATTAGTGAGATTGAGATTGTTAACCTTGAGAGAGAAGGACTTGGGAAAAAGGAATTTGATATGGCTATTTTTTTCATCCTATACAACCATTGCAAGAAAATTTAAGCTAGCATCAAATAACCAAAAATTTTGAAAATAACATGAAAACTTTTAGATGCTACTATGTCAAGAATAAAATAAAAGGAAATAATGTTCCTTCCAGTGGCTTGATGATTGCAAATGAGGATTTATTGAATTTCAGTGCAGTAAAATGAAAATTAAAAGTAGTTGATACATATAATATATGTACATTAAATAGTTTATAGTGAAAAATTATTTTTGATGCCTTCTATAGCTAAATGCTACACTCATTTCAGGCATTAAGAAAATGCATCCCACCTAGAGTTTGTGTGACATTGTTTTTTCCCTAGAATCCTTTTCAAAATCATCACCCTCAGCCTAATTTAGGATAAAACGTCAATAATGAGCAAATTAACAAAAAATCAAAAGTGAATAATACATAATTTATGTTGTAAAGTTAAAAAGTCTTATAAAAATACATATAAAACTCTAAAACATTTTCCATATGTTCTCTAAAGTTTAGTCCAATCAACCAAAGCAAGAAACATATATCATATTACTATTTAAATCAAAAGAAGATATCTGATATACAATTCAAAACATCAGCATATGAGCTAATTTGTTAAAGTACCTATTCTCCTTCAAATATCGATTCCTTGGTAAACTCAATTTGGTCCTCAAATACATACCTGTCACAAGTTTCAAAGGAATCTATCATGAGAATCTGACCATGACTATATGTAACAATCTAAAACATTCATAATCGGAGACAAGTGCTTTGCAAATTCTACTACACATTGATGCATTCTTCATGCTGAAATGAGTGTTTAGAGCTATGATAACCACACTCATGTCTTGAGGGAATCTCATTGTCTAAGGAAGAAGTCAAAGTGCCTTGGAGCAGCAATAGCATTCAACATCGACCATATGGTGTCTACATTTAAATAATTCAGAATGGTCAAGTTCACTGAAATGCACCTTGTGATTGGAAAGAAACAGACCATTGCCCTATAAAATAGGAAATTGGCAAAGAAAGAGAAAACAATCCCTTGCAAACTAATTACAAATTAGTAGCCTGAGAAGCTTCTTAGAGGCTTACACAAGTGATCTTGCAAAAATCTGTGTTTGTGTCTTTGAAGACCTTTGAAGCCCACCATGCTCTGCATCAATCAACTCCATTTTTGTCTTGTTCAGAGAAAAATGAACATACAGAAAAACAATGCAATTGTCTTGTGAAGTGGTATCTGAAAAATAAAAATGTAAAATACTTGCAAGAAAGGAGAAGGATATGTAGAATATTACAAACCCATGGTTTAGGGTTTCTGGGCCGAACCCCAAATGTGGAAGGATTTATTTTTCTTTCTGAGAAGTGAAAGATCGTGTCAAAAGGCTTGCACTCACTTTTCTGAGAGCTCGTATCTAAAATAGGAGTCACAAGTTTTTTAAATACCCTAGATCAAAGACAAACCCAGAATGCCATTGAATAGAGCCTGCAGCCATAATCATGGAGCCATGAAGGAGGCTCAAAAATATAATAAAGAAAATTTTACACTCTATTCTTTTTGGAAATAGAAAAAATATTCTAGAGAGGCCGCGACCAAGCTATCACCAGGAAAGAGAAAAAATAAAAAAAAAAAAAAATCTTTCATTGTTTGATCAAACCAAATATGGAGAGTATGATTTCTTTCATTTCTTTTGCTAGTGAGCTAAGTCCAGAGAAGCCGAGCCAAGATAGAAGGGTTACAAAATAAGGATGCATGGTAGAAATAAAACACCCATTCATTCATATCTATTGAGTCCAAATCGAGCTTGTTTTGACAGAAAACAGAGGTAAGATACAAAGAAATGGCACATAGAAACTTACTCAACTTCTTGTTGTTCGAAGAAATGCGAGTTCCAGAAGTGCTTTGATGTTAGCCTCAAGACAAGCAAGGCATCGACAGAGTAAAGCAAGAGAAAAATGCATGAGAATCCGAGAAGGAATGTCTTTGAAAACACATTCAGATAAGTGGAAACAAATGATGAACCATGAAAGCTTTACCTGATTCAGCCTCAACATAAATTTATGTGAAGAAAACTCTCAAAATCAGTGAGAAAATTGACAGATACTCCTTCAGAAAGCTCGAGGTTTCAAACTCTAATGATGGCGGCATGTGTAGGGCAAGGGAGCTCGAAAAAACCAAGTGAAAATGAGAGTTAAAAATTAGGGCTTGGGTATTTTGTTCTAACTCATCATGGCGGCAAAAATATTGATGTGAAAAAACTCAAATATGTTTAATTATTAAATATTTTAATATTCAAACAAATTTAGAAAACAAAATACATATATTTTATAATAAAAAATTACTATTATCTATTAAATTTATTAATTTGTATGTTCAATTAATAATTAAAAACTATTGATGTTATTTTATATAAAATAAAAATATGAAAAATATCTTTAACAATTATTAATTTTAATTTTAAA